>MCJB01008523.1:56693-99314 GCA_002018475.1 Nicotiana obtusifolia | reverse complement strand
CCTCCCGGTGCTACTTCCTCCCGTCCTCCCCGTTATCATCCCTCCGGTCCTACACAACTACACCCTTATCCATACCGTGTTGGTGATGACACTTCATCGGACGATGACACTAATGATGTAGACATTAATAATCCTTGAATTATAATAACATTTAACTTATTTTGGTTAGTTTATGTATAAGTTCTATTGAACTTCATACTTTGTTACTTTTAATGTTGTTGTTGTTGTTGTTGTTTAATGTTGTTGTTGTTGTTGTTATTGTTATTGTTGTCGTTGTTGTTGTTGTTGTTTATTATTGTTGTTGTTGTTGTTGTTGTTGTTGTTATTTATGGCATTTGAATTTGGTTTGTTGTTGTTGTCGTCGTTGTTGTTGTACGTTATGGCATAAAATGCCTGTTTAGGATTTATGTAAGCTGGCAGGTGGTGTAGCTACCAAAACAGGCGATTTCTGAAAAAAATGAACCAAGAAAAGCGACCAACGTTGGTCTCAAGTTGGTCGCTTTTCACTGAAAAAAATAATTCTGGAAATTAGCGACCAACGTTGGTCGCAAAACAGCCCAGATTTTAAAACTGTTCAAGTATAGCGACCAATGTTGGTCGCTTATCATCAAAAAAAAAATTCTTCAGAATAGAGACCAAGGTTGGTCGCTATATTACCCAGAGTTTTAAAATATGGAAATATTGCGATCAACGTTGGTCGCTAACTGTAAATTAAATTTTTCTGTTCTTCAGTTTAGCGACCAGCGTTGGTCGCTTAATCAAAATTAAAAAATATATATTAATTATATTGCGACCAACGTTGGTTGTAATTTCCCAAATTATATTAATTAAGAAATAGATTTAGAGACCAACGTTGGTCGCTAATTTGCGACCAAAGTTGGTCTCTACATGTTTTTTCGGAATGTTTGGTCTTTTTATTTTAGAGACCAAAGTTGGTCACAAATTTGTGACCAACTTTGGTCGCAAAGGTAAAGTGACCACCTGAATTGTGACCAGGCTTGTTCTGTCGCTTTTTGGTCGCTTTTGGACAAAAAGAGACCAAAGTTGGTCGCTTTTTGTGGTCGCTTTTTAGCTGATTTCTAGTAGTGATAGCATGAGAAAAATACATCTCTATGCTACATGTCAGGTCAATAACATCACAATGAAATCATCAAGTACTCACACTGAGTATGCTCATGGTGCTCGGCACAAGTGCCCCTCACTATTACACACATAACCATACTCAGCACTGTATGGATGCTGGCACAAATGCCCTCACTAAAGCACATATATAATTTTGTGCATGCGCTCACTGAGAATACCAGATTATGAAGGGTTGGATCCTTACCCTAGCACTAATGGTAATAAATATAACCGTTACAGTGTGCAACCCGATCCAAATATCAATCCGTTGCAACTTGCAACCTGATCCAATACAAATCACACCATGGCTCTATAGACCACATCAGTCATCACCCGCTCAAGTCTCAATTACCCATATCTCACAGTATTCAGTTCAATAGTGTTATACGTATGAGGCATCAACAACATGTGAGAAATCATAGGAAGAATTTACTGAGAGGAGGTATCATACATGGATATAGCATCATGATTGAGAGAATGTCTACAATTAAGGCAAAACAATTCAAATAGCAAGAATAGCCCTATCATGTCTTAAAAAATAAGCACATAGCCTAGATATGATTTCTAACATGAATCATTGCTCAAATAATTATACACGTAGAGAAAATACAGATATAACGAAGGGTGATAGGAAACAAGTCTCATAATAGTCTAAAGTCTACCCGAATCATGAATACTCGGTGTATGCACACACCCGTCACCTAGCACGTGCGTCACTACCAAAACATCTCAAGTATCATAGTCCACAAGGATAATTATCCTCAAACTAAATTTAAATATGTTACTTACCTCAATACGCGTGAATTAACACTCCATAAAGCTCTTCCCATGCAAATCAACCTCCAAGCGACTCAAATGTAGTCAAAACAATTTAGTATCATCACTAAAAGCCATATGAAATAATCCCAAACAATAAGGCTATGTTCTTGAATCAATTATGCAAAGTCAATCCAAAAGTCAACCCCAAGTCCGCATCTAGAAACCCGCCAAAGCTCACAAATCCAAAACGCCTGTTCCAATACGAGTCCAGATATGTGTTTCATCCAAAACCAACCTCAAATCGACCCTCAAATCACCAATTTTCACTCTCTAAAATCGTAGTAAAAAATCCTCAAATTTCACCTTTAATTCACATAAACTAAGTGTAATAATCCATGGGTAATTAATATTTATCAACAAAATCGAGTAGAGTGCACTTACCCCTTCAATTGTAGTGAAATCCCTCCAAAATTGCTTATAGCCGAGCTTTACAACTCCAAATAATGAAAAATAATTACCAAACCTTCAAAATGTTTTAGGCTGCCCACTAATTCTGCATTTGCTGTCCATAATACCGCATCTGCGAGTTCACTTAAAAAGCCGACAAGTCGCATCTACGCTTCCACTTCTCCAGACAAACTTTGCCTCTGTGGACCTCTCCCCTGCCAAGCCAAACTAGCACCTGCGCAACTAAGGCCGCTTCTGCGGCTCCACATCTGCGACCAAAATTTCGCAGATACGAAAACATCAGAACTCAGAAATCTTTAGCCATGCCAACTTAATCGAAAATAATCCGAAACACAGTCGAGGTCCCGGGATTCCGTCCAATCATACCAACCAATTCGAAAACATAACACGGACCTACTCGAGGCTACAAATCATACAAAACAACATCAAAACTACGAATCGTACCTCAATTCAAGCCTAAGGAACTAATGAATTTTCAACTTCCAAAACTCATATTGAACCACATCAAATCAACTCGGAATGACCTCAAATTTTACATACAAATCCCAAATAATACAACAGACCTATATATATAAACGAAGCTTAAAGTGCTAATTTCAATTTGTTATTATATAAGTAGTGGTGAAAGAAAAAGTAAGACAAGAATTGCTAAAGAGTGGTTTCACCAAAAAATATTATATAGTATTACAGTTTAAACTTTAACGGGCTGTTTGTTTGGAGCTCTTAGAAAATAAATATAATCATATATAGCATAACTAAATGCAACGTTTAGTTAATCATGTACTTAAAAAAAATCTCAGTATAACTAGTACATTATTTAGTTGGTTGTGCTGAATATAATACTGATATTAAATTATGCAAGAATTAGTACATTATTTTATGTGGAATAAAATTTAGAATAAGAATACTTATATAGCAATATGGTTGTAAAATTGTTAAAATACAAATGCATGCCCTTAGAGTAAGTAATTCCCACGTAATTTATTTCCTTGTATCATTGTTTCTTCATACAGAAATTTCTACTTTATATCACTCATTGCATATATAACAATACTATATTCCTACATTATAATCTTAAAACGAAATTCCCGATTATAATCTGGCGATCTATCTTTAGTAGTGAAACTTCTTATTAATGTAGGTCGCGAAGAGCAAAGCGTTGCTAATTCACGAGTCTATTTATATATAGTCTGCGCTATTATTGTCAACTAGGTTGTGTAATTACTATTTTTTTCGTTTTAATTTATGTGAATCTATTTAATTGGGCACGGAATTTAAGAAAAGAGATAAGACTTTTGAACTTATGGTGTAAAATCAGGCACATATATTTTGTGTGGCTATAAATGATTACATAAAGGTAAATTGTTTCCAACTAAGAAAAAAGATCATTCTTTTTGGCATTGACCAAAAAGGAAATAGATTCACATAATTTCAAACCGATGGAATATGTGAATCAAATGACCCATAAATAATAAAAGTACATGATCAACTTGAAGGAAGTGATATACAGGGGCAGATTTAGGGGGCCGGAAAGGGGTATTCGAACCCCCTTTGCCGGATTACACTATGTATATAAAGCGAAAACCCGTTTGTACCTTTATATATTAGATTTTGAATTCCCTTAATATAACTTAAAAGCATAATCTATTGGTCAAGGGTTCAAAATCTTTGTTACGTTGTTGGTTCAATTACCTTAATATATACTCATAGTAATTGAGAGAGAAATTAGTACTACTCCTCTACTTAAGATAGAGATACACAGTTGTAGCATTATAGAAAGACAGTAGCTGTTGTGACATGAGCTGTTGTCGAGAGGATTCAGGCAAAAAGATTCCACTGTAGAGTGGTCCCTGTTTGCCATGTCGTCGGCTGGCGACATCATTTTGCTATAATGAATCTGTCATAGTATGTCCTTCTGTTACACACTATATATATAGTGCATGACCGTTAAGGGTATTTTTTAGGGATGGGATTAAGAGACGTCTGTAATACTAGGAGATCGATTATATCAATCAGATTAAATTGATTTTATCAAATTATTGGATATTGGTATGTAATTGAATAAATTTTATCATTTGTCTGCTTCATGGGATGGGGGAAATAGGGACCAAATTCCCCTTGGGAGTAAGTATAGTTATTTCAAATTATGCAGCTATTCTTTGTCGTTCAGTAGACAAACGAAGGTCTTCTTTTTTTCTTTTTTTTTTTTTGAAAAAATCTATGTGAAATCTAATGCAATACACCGCATTCGCTAAATCAACTGACAACACCCGCATCCGTAATTATGAATATTTTAACGTCCAAAAAATGCAGCAGGTTGAAGCTTCGTCCTATTGCATGCAGTATTTTGGACGATAGAGAAAAATTGTAAGCAATAGTACTTAATTATGAATTTATAATTGGCATATCATTTAAAAAGTCATGGCAAATCCATGGAAAAGTGACAGTTCTATACATTAGTCAGAGTTGGATGTCCTTTCGACATCATTACTTCTCAATAATTGACAAACGAAGATTAATAAATCGAGGGGAGACTATTCATAGCCTAACTTTTTCAACATAGACGTATGCATAAATTTATACAAGTGACATCGGTTTGCTTATTATCAGAATTCCATATTTTAAGTGTTTTGAATTTAGGATAGTAATAATTTTAAGGCTTTAACTTCTGCTTCAAATTAATATTTACTTTATGTTATTTATAAGCAGTTTAAGCCTAGTGTATATTGTATGGGTAAAATTGATCAATGAAGGTGGACGTTTGTCAAGCTGACACGTGACAGTAAAAACAAGTAGGGTATGAGTCAGTAAATAGTTAGCACCGGTTACAACCATGTGACCGGTATTGTGTGAGTTCTGAAGATATTGGAACCGTGGATGAAAGTTTGAAAGTAAGATACCGGTTGAAGAAGGCAGCATTCAAGGAGCGACCGTTACAAAGAATCTTTGTATTTATACTCAACCGTCATGCAGCTATCAATAGAGGTCTTTATTCATATTAAAGAGGAGCTTGATTTGGGGATCTGGTCTACCTAAATTTAACTATAAATATAGGAATATTTACTCATTGTAGATACAAAATACTTGCACGCAAAAAAGGTTAACCTTACTCTTGCTTTCTATTAACATCTTTTTGCTCAATACTCTGTTCTTATTCTTGCTTCAGGAGAAGCTCACTTCACAACCTGCAAGCTTGTATTTTCTTCAAGTATTCTTAATTAATTTATTCTTGCTCTTAGTTATTTTATATTCTTGGATCAATTTAATTCACGTGTCTATAAACCAAGTTACAAAATCAACTGTAACATTTTATGAGTAAACAGTTTGGCACCCAATGTGGAGCATAGACAATTGTGGTATTACTTTGATCCATGCATTTGTTACTAACGTATTTTGTGTGATATTAAAAACTCATTCAATGTTGGGACAAACAATGAGCGTGGGGATATTTTCCATGATGGAGATCAACGTGATGATTCAACTAGTGAAAATAGTAACGACGTAGATGAGACAACTCTGGTTCGGGAAGAACGAAATCTTCGACGTATGAGGAGTACTACCCGTGATGATATGGATGATGAACCTGTTGTTGAAACGGTGAAAATTTTGAGAGCGGAACAAAGGAAAATCATGAATCATCTCTCAAGATAGAACCGGAAAATGACTAAACTCCACTTTCGGTTGCTTCTAATAATTCCAATGGAGGAGTCCGAGCCCCTCCTCGCATGCCTGCAAATCAAACAGCACAAGGAATCGGTAACATCGCTTCGAGAGAGGAGTTTGGATTTAATGATAATCAAGCAGGTGGTATAGGCAGTGGATCCAAAAATAATAATAACACAAATGATCCTTTTAAAATCGAGCTCATAAGGTTCATGAGGGAAATAAATGATCGAATCGACTAAAACGCTAAAGAATATACTTAGCTATCGTCCAAACCAAGTGCGGCCCCGAAGTTGATCCTAAAGAGGTCCTAGATGCCGGATATACCAAAATATGATGGAACTTCGGACCCAGAGGAGCACATCACAACTTACACTACGGCTATAAAGGGAGGCGATTTGGCTCCGCATGAGATCGAATCAGTGTTGCTAAAAAAATTTGGCGAAACCTTATAGAGGGAGCTTTAGCATGGTATTCTCTTTTACCTTAACATTCGATTGCTTCTTTTGAAATGATTGCAGATTCCTTTATCAAAGCTCATGCGTGGACGGGGAAAGTCCAGGCCAGTAAGGCAAATATATTCAAAATCGCTCAAGCTGAATCTGAACTATTACGTGAGTTTATGATCCGTTTCAGCAAAGGCGTTCACCAAAGACCTCAATCCTTTAAGCTCCAATGCCTCGAGAAAATTGAAGAAAAGCTTGTTGGAATTTCAGGAAACCACATGGGGATGTCCATAATCATTATGAATCGAAAATCAGAATTAAAGATGATCAATTGAGTTCTTCGGTGTCATCTAAGGGTCGTAACCGTGATCGGAATTAGGAAAAGTTCAAAAATGATTCTGATGCAGACTGGAGGTCATCCAGGAACCATTTCGAACCTTATTTATCAAATAAAAGATCTGATGGATGTGAAGCTAAAGGTTTTCAGTCATTAAAAAGATTCACACTGGATAAAAGGACGGATCGTAGTTAGAGTAGTAGGACTTTGCAAGCTAAGAAACCATCATGGTCCAGGGTTCAGGATATCCCCGATTATCGGATTACAATTTCAATATCAGTTTGGTAGAGTTGGTTTTAGCCATGAGAAGTATCAAGGAGGCAAGGTTTTCGGAACCAATTCGATCAGATCCCAATCAAAGGGATCCTAATTTGTGGTGTGAATTCCACGAAGCACATGGCCACATGATTGGGGATTGCCGGCACCTTCGTGAAGAAGCAGCGATGCTGTTGAAAAACGATCACCTTAGAGAATTTTTGAGTGACTGGGCTAAGAAAACTTACGGGAGGAGTCGAGATGCAACGGAACTGACAAAACCAACCACATATTCTCCCTGTTTAACAAAAAACATGATTTTTGGTAGGGTTGAAGTAAATTAGGTGATGTTTTCGGTAGTGAAAAAGATGAAGAATTCGGTATCAAAAGATAATGAGATCACCTTCACGGGGAAAGATGCTGACAGCCTTATCTTACTGCACAATAATGCTCTGGTAATATCTTTAAATATTTTTGATTTTAAAATCAGACGTGTTTTAGTTGATCTAGGTAGTTCAGCCAATGTCATCCATTGAGGGTCTTAGAACAAGCAAAGTTAACTGGAAATATGGTTCTGGCAACAAAGCTTCTGGCTGTATTCAACTTAACAAGCGTAACGACCCGATGGGAGATCTTACTGCCTACACATGCCGAAGAGGTAATAAAAACAACTTTATACGAGTTGGTGGATGGCGATATGGGCTACAACGTGATCCTTGGTAGACCATGGATTCATGAAATGAAGTTGTGCCATCCACTTATCATCAGTTGCTGAAGTTCCCCACACCGGATGGGATCAGATTTAGAGCTGATCAACCTATTGCAAGAAATATAAATGCAGTCACCTTATCCAGTAGCAAGGCGGAGGGAACCAACAAATAACAACTACAAGAACCAATGTTTATTCCCTTCCAATCCTGGTTGAAGGCGATGGAGAGGATGAGACACCGGATTTTTATCAGGTGCCTAGATACTTCCAGGTACAGGAAGAAACCGATACAACAAAGTCAACAGCATAGGAACTTGAACAAATTACTTTGTTCACAGAATTTTCGGATAAAAAGTTACTTAGGAATGGGGTTGAGCCCTGAACTGAGGCTTAGCATTATTGAATTTTTAAAAGCTAACCTTGATTGTTTTGCATGTTGTCATTCAAATATGACATCTATTCCACTAGAAGCAGTTGTCACAAGTTAAGTTTGGATCCTAATTTCCTTTCGGTTAAGCAGAAGAAGCTTCTGATAGCCGACATCAGAAATAGGTTTGTAAAAGAAGAGGTAACCGAGTTGTTAATATAGGTTCTATACGTGAAGTAAGTTATCCTGATTGGTTAGCTAACATAGTAGTTGTACCTAAAAAGAATAATAAGTTTAGAATGTGTATAGACTATAAAGATCTAAACAAGGCTTTCCCTAAGAATTCTTTTCCATTGTTAAACATCGACCAAATGATCGATTCTACGGTTGGGCATGAGTTGATGAGTTTTCTTGATGCATACTCTAGGTACAACCATATTAATATGCACATGGAGGATCAAGAAAAAACCTTATTCATCACAAATATTGGCACATATTGCTATAATGTGATGCATTTTGGGATAAAAAATGCCAAAGCCACTAATCATAGGCTTGTTAATAAGATGTTCAAGCGTCAAATTGTAAAAACTAACATGAAGCTTAATCCGGAGAAATGCGCTTTTGGAGTTGGGTCCGGGAAATTCCTTGGCTTCTTGGTTTCTCAAAGGGGGATTGAAGTAAATACCGACAAGATTAAGGCCATAGAAGATATCCCTAACCAGCTGAAAAGTGTAAAGGAGGTATAAAGGCTTTTCGGTAGATTGGCGGCCCTTAGCAAATTCATATCGAGGTCAATCGGAGAAATATCACGTGGATTCCAGAATGCCAGCAAACGTTGAAAGAATTGAAGAAGTATCTGTCAGGTGGCGCGTCGCACCCAACTGGGTGCCCAATCTGACTGCCAGATAGTCCTCAACCCAAGGGCCATAACTTTTAGTAGGGGTGTCCAAATGATAAAAAGTTTAAAATTGTTAGAAACTAGACTCACATATCTTTTATTTGTAATATTATACACAACACAACTCTTTGTAGATTGATATTTATGTTTGTCCGAGATTAGTTCTTACGCGCACTATTTTTAAACTTCAGTGTGTCGTATAGTCACCAACTTGGCTTGGCCCGAGAGATTAACTTGTTAGTAATTGTAGGTAACTTGGTATTCATCTCTTGGATAGTTTTTCATCTTTCATCTTAAAAAGTTCATACTTTCTTGTAAGCATGTCAATCTTAGACTGTTTAACCTGGTTAGTTCTTTCATATGCAATCAGTAAACCGTCTTAGATCTGCTTAACATTAATGCGTGTAGAAATTCGATTGCACTCGTAAAGTCTATTGCCATATATTAAGATCTTTTTTCCCTTGACATTGTTGAAAACATCTTCATGTCTTCGTCAAAGCTGTCTTGAGCTTTTGAAAGCTCGCCTCGCAATCATTAGACTGCCGGAATGGAGCACCCTTCCGGGTCAATCTAGTCAAAGGTGCTGCAATAGATGAGAAGCCCTCCACAAACCGGTGATAATAACCTGCTAACCCCAAGAAGCTTCCAATCTCGGTCGCTGTGGTAGGACGAGGCCAATTCTGAACTGCCTTGATCTTCCTAGTATCTACCTTAATACCCTCGCCTTATACAACATGCCCCAAGAATGCCAAAGAATCTAACCAGAACTCACACTTAGAGAAATTAGCATATAGCTTCTGTTCCTGCAAGGTTTGAAGCAACACTCTCAAATGCTGGTCGTGCTCCTCCATACTACGTGAGTAGATTAATATGTCATCAATGAAGACAATGACAAACGAGTCAATATATGGCCTGAAAACCCGGTTCATCAAATCCATAAACACCACCAGGGCGTTAATCAAGCCGAAGGACATCACTAAAAACTCATAATGGTCATATCTAGTCTGGAAAGCCATCTTCGGAACATCCGAATCACGAATCTTCAACTGATGATACCCCGATTTCAAGTCGATCTTAGAGAATGCCCTGGCACCCTGCAACTGGTCAAACAAATCATCAATACGCGATAATGGGTACTTGTTCTTAATGGTAACTTTGTTTGATTGGCGGTAACCAATGCACATCCGCATAGTCCCATCTTTCTTCTTCACGAACACCACCGGTACTACATACTTGGTCTGACGAACCCCTTTGCTAGAGACTATTCAAGCTATTCTTTCAAAATCCTTCAACTCATTCGGAGCCATGCGGTACGGTGGAATAGAGATAGGCTGCGTACCTGGAGCCAAATTAATACAGAAATCGATATCACGATCTGGTGGCATGCCTGGTAGATCAAAAGAAAACACATCGGAGAACTCCCAGACCATGGGCACTGAATCAATCATCGGAGTCTCTGTATTAGTATCTCAAACATAAGCTAGATAAGCCAAATAACCCTTCTCGACCATGTGTCGAGCCTTCAGAAAAGAGATAACCCGACTAGATGCACTGACAGATGAACCATTCCACTCCAATCCAGGCAACTTCGACATTGCCAAGGTAACAGTCTTGGCATGATAATCAAGGATAGCATGATATGGAGACAGCCAGTCCATGCCCAGGATGACCTCAAAGTCGATCATATCGGACAACAGAAGATCCGCTCTAGTCTCTTAACCGTAGAAAGTCACAAAACAGGACCGGTAGATCCAATCCATAACAACAGAATCGCCCACTAGCATGGACACATATACAGGAGTACCCAAGGACTCACGAGGAACACCCAGAAAGTGAGCAAACAGAGATGAAACATATGAATATGTAGACCCTGGATCAAATAGTGTCGAGACATCCCTACCGCAGACAGAAATAATACCGGTGATCACGGCATCTGAGGCCACTATATCTGGTCTAGCTGGAAAGACATAGAATCTAGCTGGAGCGCCACCTGGCTAGCCTTTACCTCTAGGACGGCCCCTACCTACCTACTCTCCGCCTCTGGGAGGCCGGACGGCTGGTGCAGCAACTGGTGCTGTAATCATAGGCTGCTGACCCTGCTGCATTGCCTTGCCCTGAAGCCAGGGATAGAACCTCCTCAGATGACTAAGATCCCCACATTTGAAACAACCCCTCGGTATGGTGGACTGCTGACATGGAGTCTGACCCTGATGGCTTGAATATCCACTGGAAGAACCTTGAATAGCTGGTGGGCGGTAGGAGCTCTCCGGCATGACGCTGAAATGGGGCCGCACTGGAACACCCCGAAGAGGCAGTGGTGCTGGATATGTGGGCCTGCTAGACTGACCCCTCAGAAACTAACCTCTGCCCCCAGACGGAGCGCCACTGAGTGATAGACTTACTATTGTAGAGATTCGACAGGCTTCATGATAAACCGCAAAATAATATACTCCTCTTACGAATTTCTCCCGCATCATGCGTTCTAATCAAAAGGTTTTCCTTAAAATTTATAACTCACACATCTATTCGTGAGTAGGGTCAAGAACCCGTCAAAGCTTCTTATTCTGATGGGATTGGGCTGTTCCCCTCGGCAGGATAGATACATCTATGGTTCGTGCCGTTCGATCCTCGGCAATGCGCACACTATGATGGATCGGGAAGTACGCCTCGGCAGGATTATGTACCACACTCTCATTGAAGCGGGCCGTTCGCCTCAGCAATAAAATAGATGTATCTATGGTTCGGAAATATTATGATGGATTGGGCCGTATGCCTCAACATTTCTATAAAATACTCTTATAAAATCGTGTGTAATGACTGATAAGAAGGTAGAATATTTGTGAGTTTTCCTAATTAGAACTGTGATGACCTATTTGGTAAGGTATATTATATATACTCTAATTGAGGAGGTAACTACTAGCTGAGAGTTTGAGTTATTGCTGAGAGAAGAAGTTTACCACGTATTAATACTTGTTATTTCGTTTATTTTCTCTGACTCTCACCTGTTTACTTCTACTATATATGTCTTATTGAACCACTAGTAAGTTTTGATGTCGATCCCTCGTCACTACTTCTCTTGAATTAGGCTAGATATTTACTGGGTACGCGTTTATTTACGTACTCATGCTACACTTGCTGCACTTTGTGTAGGTGCATATATGTCTGGTGGTCTTTTGGGCGCAGAGGCACAACTATTGTAGGGACTTTATTGTGAGCTGCATTTCATGTTACGATCCGCAGCCTACAGAGTCTCCATCAGAGTTGTTTATATTCTTCTGTCTAATTTTTATTCCAAACAGATGTTGTAGCTTATTATATTTCCTAGTAGATGTTTATGCACTGGTGACACCAGGTTTTAGGGGTTCCTACAGGTTGTTCATCACTGTAGTTCATGTAAATATTACCCTTCACCCTATAAATTCTATTTCATACTATTTAATTAATGAAAATCATGATTTCAAAATACTAAAAATGAGTAATTAAGTGACGAATCACCGTTGGCTTGCCTGATAGCGGTGTTAGGCGCCATCACGACCTTTAGTGGATTTTGGGTCGTGACAGCTTGGTATTGGAGCGTTAGGTTCACTTAGGTCTCACGAGTCATGAGCAAGTCTAGTAAAGTCTTGCGGATCGATACAGAGACGTATGTACTTATCTTCGAGAGGCTACAGGGCTGTTAGGAGCACTTCCTTCTTGATTTCCTCATCATGTGGTTTGATTCCATTGGGGCTTGTGCCTTTATTTCCTTCCTACTCAATCTTGTGCGACGTAAAGCGCTTGTTGTCAATTGGACGTCCAAGAGTTGTATTTATATTGCAGACGTGGTGCAGGATGTTTTTCCTTGCATGTTTGGGCAGGCTATTGTCGTCTCCTAGCGGAAGAATGTTCTACCATTCAGCTCAGTAGTTGTATTTTCAGTGGTTTTGAGGCTATGCATAGATTTCTATGATGTTCATGCATCGTTATCGCACAGTATTGATGTAATGGTGGGGTGCTCGTTTATGTGTCACCTTGGCATGTTGCATTAATACACACACAAGTACGATTCTTGAAGCATCACAATATACCAAAAACCCACATGTACCCTCTGGTAGGGTCAATACCGGTGCCGTAGCCAATCTTGGTTTCTACTCCTGGAAGCTTCTTTCACAAGCATCTGACCCATGGAACTTAACAGCCTTCTGCGTCAATTTAATCAATGGAAAGGAAAAAGTAGAGAATCCCTCCACAAACTTCCTGTAATACCCCGCTAGACCTAAGAAACTGCAAATCTCTGTTGGGTAGTAGGTCTAGGCCAATTCTTCACAGCTGCAATCTTCTGAGGATCAACCTTAAGTCCTTCTCTACAGACAACATGACCCAAGAACGTGACAGATTCAAGCAAAAATTCACATTTCAAAAACTTCGCATATAATCGGTGCTGATACAGGGTCTGCAAAACTGCCGTGAGATGATTGGTATGGTTCTCTCGACTTCGCGAATATACAATGATATCATTAATAAACACTATCACGAATGAGTCAAGAAAAGGTTCGAAGACTCATTTCATAAGATCCATGAAAGTTGTGGGGGCATTTGTTAGCCCAAAAGACATTACCAAGAATTTAAAATGCCCATACTGGGTCCTGAAAGTTGTTTTCGGAATATCCTGCTCCCTAATCTTCAATTGGTGATACCCGGATCTTAAATCATTCTTGGAGAATTCCTAGCACCTTGAAATTGGTCAAACAAGTCATCTATCCTTGGCAGTGGGTACTTATTTTTGATTGTGACCTTGTTGAGCTGCTGATAGTCAATACACATCCTTAATGACCCATCTTTATTTCCTACAAAGAGGACTAGTGCATCTAACACATGAATTAGAGCTTGAAGCGGTGGTCTTTGTGTTGAAGATTTGGCGACATTATTTGTATGGGGTCCATATAGATATATTCACGGACCATAAGAGCCTCCGATATATTTTCAAACATAAGGAATTGAATATGAGGTAGAGAAGATGGCTTGAGTTACACAAGGATTATGACATCGATATCCTATATCTTCTGGGGAAGGCTAATGTTGTGGCGAATGCTCTTAGCTGGAAATCTATGGGTAGTTTGGCTCAATTGGAGACATATCAAAGGCCGTTGGCCAAGGAGGTTCATCGGGTGGCTATTTTGGGAGTTCGTCTTGCGGACTCTAGTGAAGGAGGGGTGATTGTGAAAAATAGGGCTGAATCGTCGCATATGGTTGAAGTCAAGGAGAAGCAATACAACGATCCATTGTTGGTACAATTGAAGGAGGAGATTCATAAATATAAGACCATGGCCTTTTCTCTTAGCATGGATGATGGCACACAAAGGTACCAAGGGCGATTATGTATTCCAAATGTGGATGGTCTCCGAAACGAATCACGACCGAGGCTCACACTTCTAGGTATTCCATGCACTCCTGCTCTACAAAGATGTAACATGATCTTAAGGAAGTCTACTGGCGGAATGATATGAAGAGGAATGTAGCGGACTTTGTGGCAAGATGTCCAAATTGTCAGCAAGCGAACGCCGAGCACCAAAGGCTCGGTGGGTTGGCATAGAACATAGAAATTCCAATGTGAAAATGAAAGATGATCAATATGGACTTTGCGGTAGGACTACCTCGCACTCCTCACAAGTTCGACTCGATTTGGGTGATTATGGACCGACTCACGAAATCAGCTCACTTCTTACCTATTAAGGCTACCGACACAGCAGAACAATATGCTCAGTTGTATATAAAGGAAATCATCATGCTGCATGGCACTCCAGTTTCCATCATTTATGATCGGGGGCACTGTTCACAGTTATATTTTGAAAGAAATTTTAGCAAGGGTTGGGTACTCAGGTAAATCTTAGTATAGCTTTTCATCCACAGACCGACGGGAAAGTAGAGCGGACTATTCAAATGTTCGGGGATACGTTGCGCGCTTGTGTACTTGACTTCAAAGGTAGCTGGCATGATCATTTGCCACTCATACAGTTTGCCTACAATAACAGTTATCATGTTAGCATTCAAATGGCACCGTTCGAGGCTTTATATGTAGGAGATGTAGATCTCCCATTAGGTGGTTTGAGATTGGGGAAGCGGAGTTAATAGGGCCAAACCTCGTGCATCAAGCTATAGAGAAGGTTATTATTATTACAGAACGGTTGAGAACTGCCTAGAGTCGTCAGAAGTCTTATTCGGATATACATCATAGCGATTTGGAGTTTAAAGAAGATGATTGGGTATTTTTAAAGGTTTCCCATATGAAGGGTATAATGTTGTTTGGTAAGAAAGGGTAATTGAGTCCGAGGTATGTTGGACCGTATAGAATCATTCGGAGGATTGTCCAGGTGGCTTACAGGCTAGAATTGCCTCCAGAGATGTCTTTAGTGCACCAGATGTTTCATGTATCCATGTTGAAGAAGGTGGTTGGAGATCTATCGCTTATTGTTGCGGTTGAGACTATTGAGGTTAATGAAGAATTGAGTTATGAAGAAATTCCAGTTGCCATTCTTGATAGGCAAGTTCAAAAGTTGAGGAACGACTAGATTGCCTCCGTGAAAGTACTATGGCGGAACCAGCTAGTTGAAGAGGCCACATGGGAGGTTGAGGAAGAAATGAAGAAGAAATACCCTCATTTGTTTGAATATTCATGTATTTATAATGTTGTGTTCTATGAAAATGCTAAGAGTTTACCTTCTATAAATTATGTATCATTTGTACAGTTAATGTTAAGGATGTTCCTTTTTGGTGATATACTGCTCGTGAGGCCACAGTTGGCATTGTTTTTATGTTATGTTGCATCGTTGGTTCGTGTATATGTTATTAGGGTTGGTTTCTGGGATTCTTTGAAAGGTGGATAGGCCCAGTTACAGGGGAAACTCCGGCAAAAATTTTGGAAATTTGGGGAGTTATTCAAAAGTTGGAACTGTTGGTGTGTGATAGCATCTGAGTTACATGGGTTTCTAATGGCAGATTTTGGCCCTCATTCGAGAACGAATGATCTTAAGCAGGGGAGGATGTAAGGCCCCATAAAATTTTACCTAAAACCCGGGGTTTCATGGTGCCAAAGTAGGCTTATGCGTTGACGATTGTGGAATATAGTGTGTTGAGGGGTTGAAGAAAATTTTAAGAATGCATGGCGTTTTTGCTGTCCATTCTACGGTCGCAGAACTAATCTGCGGACCGTATATCTGCTGTAGACTGAGCAGAAATTTGGGCAAAATATTTGACCGTTATGCTGCCGAAAAATCATTTTGCGAGCCGCATAACCCCTTGCAGATCTAGCACAAAAAAATTTCTGTGAAAAGTTCTATGGCGTATTATGCGACCGTAGAATAGGTCTGCGGACTGAAAAATAGGTCTGCGGACCATAGACTGGTCGCAGAGTGAGGCAGGGGTGCCTTGTTCAGAAGGGCCATTATGCGGCCCATTTTGCGGACCACATAAGCATTTTGCAGTTGCATATGCGGCCGTAGATTTGCATCAGGGCTACACTTTTCTAATTTTTGAACCCAACCCCAGTCTTATAAACAGCCTTGGGAATCATTTTAGAGGGTTAAAACTTACGTTTCTAGAGAGAGGGAGTGCCATAGAGTGAGAGAGGACCCTCCTTTAATGTCAAAACCAAAGGAGGGTGGAGGGAGAGCAATTTTTAATCTATATGGCGGTATCGAAGGTTGCAGTAAGTGCAGTTCTGGTTCGGGAGGAAGAAGGTACACAATTACCTATATATTATGTTAGTAAGGTTCTTTCAGGTGTGAAAATAAAATACCCGCACCAGGAAAAGTTTGCTCTAGTTCTTGTAGTTGCCTTTCTAAAGCTTAGACCCTACGTTGAATGCCACCCAATAGCTGTTGTGATGACCTTTTCCTGTGGAACATCCTTCATAAACTTGAGTTATCAGTTCGATTGGCTAAATGGGCAGTTGAAAGTAGTGCATTTGATTTAGAATATAAACCTCAGACTGCTATTAAGTCATAAGTTTTGGCCGACTTTGTGGCTGACTTTATCCCGGAAATGATGCCTTTAGCTGCTAACTAAGCAGTTCTAGTATCAAGAACTGTCTCTGGTGTACGGACCTTGTTTACGGATGGAGCCTCCAACACAAAAGATTTCAGTCTTGGGATAGTACTAATCACTCCTTTAGGAGAAACCCTAAGACAAACTATTAGAACAGTTCCATTAACTAACAACGGAGCCAAGTATGAAGCTTTAGTTGCAGGATTTGAATTGGCTAGGGACTAGGCTCTGATGCGATTGAAGCAAAATGCGACTCTCAGTTGGTAGTTACTCCGATATATGGAATCTTTGATACCAAAGTAGAGCGCATGCAGCAATACTTGAGTAAAGTTCAAGTTTCACTTTTCCAATTCAGGGAGTGGTCAGTGATTCATATCCCAAGGGGGAAAACGTGGAGGCAAATGCATCGGCCAATTTAGGGTTACCACGGAAATGAAAGGAGCTGATTTCGGTGCAATTGTTCAGCTATTGCTGTTGATACCCAATTTTGCCCTCATATTTTATAAATGTTGTATATACTTTCAAAATATTAGTTTTGCATCTTACTCAACTTACAAGAGCCAAATAAGTATTTTATATAATTTTTCATAATTGTTAAAGCTTTAAAATTTAATTTTCTTGCATTTAAATTGTTCAAATATTTATTAATTATCCCTTCAAATTATTTTGTGATGACTTAATCATCTAAATTTATTATTTATACCCACATTATGTTTTATAACATTTAACTTCATTTCATATAATTACATTTGTATTTTTTATCTATTTACATAATTTTTGCAATAATAGCCCATATTCTATACATAATTATATTTATTACATTATTTATGTTAGAATAGCATTTTATAGTTTTATGATGTTAAGCTATTATTTTCCAGCATTTTACTACATAAATAATAGTTTTATTATTTATCAATCACTTTTATAAATTATTTTTTTATAAATTTCGTATATTTAATTTTATAGCCCAATGAAGGGCCAATTTTCGGACCAAACATACCCAAATCACTAGCCCATAGATCCCAAATCCTTATCCCAACCTCCTTTGGCCAAAACCAAACAACCCCTTCTTAAATCTGGTCGCGACCCGCCTCACTCTCCCTTTCATCTCAGCCGTTGATCTAGGAAATCAACGGCCCACAGCCCATCTCCCATCTTCTAATTAACCCAACCCCAAACACTAACACCCATTCTTCTAAGACAGTCGTCCCTAAACACTCTCCTTCTCCCTCTTTCAGAAACCCTAGCCGCCTCCCACAATCTTCTCCGAATCTGATCAAACCATGGATTCCTTCTGTGATTCACTTACCTTTTATGCATTACCTCGTTGTTACTTACAAGACTATGGTGTTACTTAGTACTTGACTAAACTTGGCAAGTACTACCTCTCAGAATCGGACTCATTCAACTTCACTCTCTAACATCTGGACAATATTTCGTCGACATACACGGAAGAAGGGTCGATTTCTCACCAACAGACTGATTTTTCAAACATTGAACCCTAATTAGGGTTTGGACTTCGATTTCTTCCTTTACTGGCTCTATTACTGATTGTATGTGATATTTTATTTCCTTATTTGTGCTTAATTGATTGTTTTTGATGTTTGTTCGTTCAATTTCTACTACTATATAAACCCCCCTTTCCTCGTTCCCCAAAAAGAGGGCTTAACAACTGCTACTACGACTACTGTTACTACTATTGTTCTACCACTCTCATTCATTCTATATTATTCTAAGACTTTGATTTTGGCTGGCTGAAAGCCAAAGACACCGGATTCTGTTCATTAACCTCTTCCCATGCAAGCACTACTCGGAGCCCACTTCGAGGCTCTTGTGAACTCTGAAGCACTGGGGATTTAAGGTTTCATGGTTCTCCAGTAATCACAGCTATTCCTGAGATTTTGAGTTCTTCATTCTTTGTTTACTTTGTTTGCAACTGGTTAGTACTTTATACTCTCGTAATTTTACTTCCCTCTGATTGTGTTTATATTATGTGCATTAGCATTACTGGGATTTCTTGGGTGTTTAATGTTATGCCACTTCGTATGCAACCGTGCTTATCTTAATGTCATCATGTTGTTTCAAATTTGTTCTAATTTTGATTTTCGCATAGTTAGATAAGTTGATTCATGACGTTTTCTTGGTTTGCAATTAAACCTGATTGATATTCATCGCACTTTGTTTAGATCTCTTGGAAATTATGTCATTGCTCAGAATTGCTTTCTTCCTGTTGAACCCCTTATGCATCACTTGATGTTTCTCTGCAAATTATGTGATGACACTATCTAAGTGCTTAGCCTAATATTATCTTCCTTGACATTACTAGCCTTAATGCATGCCCATTGTAGATATCCAACTTGATTGATTGCTTATCTTCATGTTTAAGTATAATTGGCTACTTAAAGACTGTTACTTATCACGAATTCATGACTTAGAATCTCCTAGGGGGCTAATGCATGCCCAGAACTTATTGGAATGTGTCTTTGCTGAATCTTTCATGTACACCTGCTATTTCCCTGGAATCAACTTATGATTATATGAATTCCAATGCCAATACTATTACAATGCCTAGGCAGACTTGTTTCTTTGCTTTGATGTTGTGTGCTCACTAATCGTTCAAGGCTCCTAGGATGAATTCTAGTACATGTCTAGTTTATTTCTCTTTATGTCGACTAAGAGAAGTCCCTGCCTTCTTCGTGTGATGCCTGTTTGCCTTATTTACCTGAAAGCCAGCTACTTCTCATCTGCCATGAATGCTTGCCTATTGGATTTAAAACTCTTGTGGGGTGATTGGTATTTGCCTCAACATTTCACATGTTAACCTATGCAAGTTAGCTGTTCTCATTAGGATCTCATGTTAAAGCTTCGATGCTAAGGCTGTATCTCACCTGTTCTGGTCTACTAGGCTTTCATGTTCAAACCCCTGCCCAAAGCTCTCTAAGATAGTTCTGGACCAAGCTTTGTTTTGAAACTTTGTTTGAAATAATCTTGTTGCTCTTAAACTCTATTTCTAGATTGATAAGCATAAAACTTCCCTCATACATGTCTTGTATGTTTCCCAATTTAAGCATGAGCTTGCTTATATGCCCGGATTAGGATGGTTGCTAGTTACAGTTTTAAGAGTAATTTTGTTACCTATATGGCTGAATTTAGCATCCCTTAGCTTAATCATTGGAATCGTTGGGCCTGGTATGTTAGGCCTGCCTTTGGTATTGAGGGTTCGAAAGTATACTGTCTGCACCTAGAGTTTGGGCCTGTTATCCACATGAAGTCCTAAACCTATTTGAAGGCCCAGGTGTATTACTGGTTATTCTATATTTGTATTTGGGCCTATAATTATTTATAATTATTTGTAATGGCTTGTAAAACTGAATGTGGAGAAATTAGTAAAAAGGGGTAACGAGTATATTCTATTCTTGCATAAAAGGGTAGAGGACATGTCTATAGGGTCTATGTGCTTTGTTTGCAATTTTTGTTTAGCGTGCTTTATTTCTGTACGCCGATAGAATCATGCTTCTAGGAATCACACACACTTCACTCAACCTGTCTAATACTTGTACACCATCCCAAGAATGTTAGTTTAAGTATTTGCTATACTTGTTTCCATGTCTACTATTGTGCACACTTAGACAACATGCCTATAGGATGCAATAATACATGCTTCGCTAATCTAGATACCACGTCTATAGGACTTCAACTAATCAATTAATCAATCGCTTCTATTGCTTTTAGTACACTGCTCATTTAGATAGCATGACTATAGGATCTTAATCAACTAATCAATTACTTTTGTTGCTTCATTGTATTGCCACACTTAGATGACATTCCAATAAGGATAAAGTATTATAAAATCAAATTCAATTGTCAACTATTAGAAATCCTACCTATAGTCTCTTACTCTTCTTAGAAAACACGTCTATAAATCAAACGTCATTAACCCTAGGCTTTCGAATAGTATTACTATCTCATCGCGCGAACAATGTAGAGCCCATGCCTATAGGTTTGTAATACCTTTAATCTGCAAATTCATTAGTCTAAAGCCGCAGTACTGCTTGTACAATACTGGGAATCAAAATCACATAGAAACCATGTCTATAGGACTTAATGACTCTAATGCGTCTTAATTCTAAAAATGTCTATTGTCTAATCTGCCTGCGTGCATTTGCTGTTTATGTGTTGAGGTTAACTTAAGCCCTTTATTGTCTTTTATGTGAGGTCCTATATGTTTTGAATGTACGCCTAGTTTATCATTTTGAGCATCCTAAGTAGAGTCTAGAACCACCTATTAGTAGGTCTAAAGCCTCCCTCCTAGACTATAGGCATGGGACGGGTAGTGCACGCATAGGACACGACCTAGAATTGAATTGCAGTGCCTTTAGATAAACAACTTTAACATAGTAATCAGGTATCAGGAGATGATAGTATGTGCCCGCTGAGTAATATGAGCAAACCCTACCTTAAGGGAGAAGTATTATTTATGTTGCATGGGGTGATCCTTTAGGCTAAAAAACTTAAGACCCCTCTCCTTTATATGTTTATTTTTCACACTTAGTCATCGAATATAGAATAATTAAGTTGTACCTTGCATCCTCTATAGACTTGTATTGATTATCTATATTTTTCTTTGCACCTGTTCATAATAGAACCTTTAAATTCCTTATCTTCCCTCTCTTATATGATCTCTTAGGAAAATTGTAATCCGATAATCCACATAGTGTAAACTTCGGCCGGGACCAACAGTTGTGGACCTCGAAGAGTGTCTAATACCTTCTCTTTGAGGTAATTTGAATCCTTACCCGATCTTTGGTGGCGTTGACTAGTTAAAACAGTGATATCTGCAAATAGGTTCCCTAACACACCTTAAAATCGTTAGGTGGCGACTCTTCTCTTTTAATACCCATTTAAAAGAATTGTCACATGTCGAAACTCGCTTCGAGAAAAAAAGGGCGTGCCAGTTGCATTTAGTACTGGACGTGGATGGGTATTGTGAAGTTAACTCAACCAACCTAATCTAGGATTGGAGAAACAATTTTATACATTATTGAAGGCATGGAAAATTGCCTAAAGATTCTAAAGCCTCATCGGCATTACGAACAAAGGCTGCTTGGCATTGTCTTGTTAACGGACAATTATACCGAAGGTCTTTTCAAAGACCGTTGGCTCGATGTTAGGAACATCACATGCAGATTATGTAATGAGAGAGGTTCATGAAGGGATTTGTGGTAATCACTCCGCTGCAGACTCATGGGTGCTCAAATTGATAAGAGCCAGCTACTATTGGCTCTAGATGGAACAAGATGTAAAGGCATTTATACAAAAATGTGATTAAGTGTCAGCGTCATGCTCAATTAGTGCATCATCTGGTTGAGCTTCTGTATTTGGCAGTGTCACCGTGCCCGTTCATGAAATGAGGGATGGATATAGTCGTTCCTTTTCCTCAAAGGGCCCAGGCAGGTAAATTTTCTTTTAGTTTTAACTAATTATTTCACTAAATGGGTTGAAGCAGGTGCTTTCAAGAAGATTGGAGAGTGAGAAGTGATTGATTTCATTTGGGATCATATCAGTTGTCGGTTTGGAGTACCAAGAGAAATTGCTTGTGACAATAGGCCATAATTTATAGGTTCCAAAGTTATCAAATTTTTAGAAGGGTTGAAGATCAAAAGGATCACATCCCCCCATATCATCCAAGTGCTAACGGTCAAGTGGAGTCAACTAACAAGGTGATAACTCAAAACCTCAAAAAGAAATTAGAAAATGCTAAAGGCAGTTGGCTAGAAGAGCTGCGGGGAGTGTTGTGAGAATATTGAACGATGGCAAAGTCGAGCACAGGAGAAATTCCTTTATCACTTATATATGGTGCAAAAGCTTTAATTTCGGTGGAGATTGGGGAACCGACTGTAAGGTATTCTCGAGCAAATGAGCAGGAGAATGATGAAGCAATATTGATTACGTTGGACTTTTTTGAGGAGCTTTGGAACTTAGCTTATGTAAGGATGGTGGCACAAAAGTAAAGAATGGAACGCTACTATAACCACAAAGCAAGTCTTCGTTATGTCAAAGTAGGAAATTTGGTTTTGTGGATTGTAAGTCAAATTACACGGGAAATCAATGCTGAAAAGCTGAACCTAGGAAGGACCTCACCGGATTTCAACTATAACTGGTAAAAAGTGATATCAATTGGAAAATCAATATGGAGTAAATTACCGAGCAATTGGAATGTGACTCACCTTAAAAGGTATTATCATTGAAGATACTTGACGATACTGAAAGTATGTGCTGCACTCTTTTTTCCTTTGTCCGGTTTTTGTCCCAATTGGGTTTTCTGGCAAAATTTTTAATGAGGCAACAACATAAAGCATACTACGAAGAAGGATCGTTGACAACAATAAGAACTCCAATGTTTGAATTATCACACTTTGCATCCGAACATTAGGGGGAACTATTGTATATCAGGGCACTAAAAGTGTCAAGGAAACCGAGGACTGTTAGAACCGGAAGTTGTATCTCGAGTCAGGACCGGGGAATGAATGATCAACCTTATAGAAATAGGTAGTACAAGTTAGCCACATGTATTGGCATATTTATTTACTTGAGCAAATTAAAAAATTAGCTCATGTAAACGTACTTATGAAAATGGAAGGAATAAATTAAAGTCCTTTTATTTTTATATTATTTCTTGTCCAAATGGTACGATATTGTCTTTTTCATTTGGATGTTACTTAAACTTTAAATGTTAGTGCCGGAATGAACAGGAGACGTCCTCTTCAAGAGCACCATAAATATAAGGGCCCTCGCTTATGAAAAACCTTATAATAAAAAAATAAAAACCGGAAGCAAGAATGCGTGGTATCAAAGTAATCGGATGTTAAAATTCCCGAACTTTATCAATGGAAAAATGAAAATATATCTTTTGCACAAGAAGTTAAGTAAAGATGTCTTTTATTTCAAAAGTACCAAACTCAATAGAGGTTTCAGCATAGTTACAAAACAAATTATAATGACCCGACTTGTCGTTTTAAGAATTAACATTTGGTCAGCGACTTAAGGTCCTGAGAAACTTCGTAATATATACTATGACTTGCGTGTGCGATCAAGTTTGGTTTTTCGGAAGGTTTGGAATTTAAACTGAAAGAGTAATTCTCATTTTGAAGTTTAAATAAAAAGAGTTTGATCGGAGTTTTACTTTTGATAAAACGACTTCAGAATGGGATTTTGATGATGTCAATAGCTTTGTGTGGTGATGTCGGACTTAGGCGTATGTCTAGAATTAGATTTGGAAGTCCGTATGTCTATTCGACGCATTTTGGCGAAAGTTGGAAAATGGAGGATTTTTAGAAAGTTTGACTGAAAATTGACTTTATTAATATCGGGGTCGAAATTCAATTCCGAAAATTGGAACAACTCCATTATGTCATTTTTGACTTGTGTGCAAAATTTGAAGTCATTCCGGATTGATTTGATATGTTTCGGCACAAATTATAGAATTTAAAATTTTCATAAACCACTGCAAAAAAAACTGGAATTAGCTACGAATGTAGTTGCTAATCTGTCGCTAAATCACCCGTAACTAGTAGAATTTCTTGATAATCTGTCGCTAATCCATCGCTAAATGAGATTAGCGACGGATTTTTCTGTTTAGCTATAGAATTTGTCCGTCGCTAAAATTAGATTTTTTAGTAGTGAACTAATACGTATGATTCGAGGTGCGATTCATAGTTTTAGTGTTGTTTGATGTGATTTGAGGCCTCGACTAAGTTCGTATCGTGTTTTAGGACTTGTTGGTATATTTGGTTGGGGTCCCAGGGGCCTCGGGTGTGTTTCGGGTGTTATCGGATCATTTTAGACTACTTTGGATGCTAGTTTTCTGATGTCTGGTTTTCTTCTTCGCGTTCATGAGGATCCTCTCACGTTCGCAGTGAAGGATTTGGCTTCTCGGATTTTGTTCTTCGAGTTCGTAAAGAAACTCTCGCGTTCGAGAAGAAGGAATTCTCGTTGTCCAACACCCGACTTTGGAAGTGTATATCTTGCAATCTATAAGGAATTCGGAGAGAAAGTTGTAGCTCTTTGAGTTTAGCTTTCAGAAAATCAAACCTTTTGGAATTTGGAATTGTGTACAAAAGGTTATGGTTGATACACTACAGGCTGTCTGGGAAGAATTTGGAAATCACGAAGAAGAAATTTTTGCTGCACAGGGCTGACTTTGGAATCTTATATCTCGCAATCTATAAGGAATTGGTAGATGATCAAAACATGATAGTTGTAGCCCTTGATGTCTAGTTTTCAGAAAGTCAAACCATCTGTCATTTGGAGTTTTGTACAAAAAGGTATAACCATTATTCTAGAGGCTATCTGGGAAGAGTTTGGAAATGGCTGTTAAGGAATTTGTTCATCGTGAACGCCAGAGGATGGTCGCGAACACGAAGAACAAACCCCTGGGCAGTAGAATAAAGTCAAAAAATGAGACTTCGTCTAATTCTTCCATTTTTGGACGAAGAAAGCTCGGGTGAGGCGATTTTTTGAGAGTTTTTCAAGGAAAACATTAGGGTAAGAATTTCTATCTCGATTTTGGTTAAAATACATGAATCTATTGTTGTTTCTATCATGAAATTAGTGAATTGGGTTGAAAATGGCAGAAATTTTCTATACCTTAAATTGAGGATTTGGAGGTCGATTCGTTATCGAAATTTGATGAAATTGGTGTGGTTGAACTTGTATCGGAATGGGTGTTCGGATTTCGTCAAAATTATGTCGGGTTCCGAGAGGCGGGCTCCGCTTTGACTTTCGGGTTGACTTTTTAAAGTGAAAATTTTAAGTCGATATTTTATTATCCGGAATTGTTTCCGATGAATTTTAATTAAGTTATATGATTTATTTGGATAGATTTGAGCCGCCCGGAGGTCATTTCACGGAAGAAGGCTATTTTGGAATGTCGGCCTAACTTCAAAAAGGTAAGTATCTTGCCTAACGTTGAGTGGAGGAATTACCCCTTAGCATTGAGCCTTATATGGAAATTGTGTGATTGAAAGCCGTGTACGCAAGATGACGAATATGTACTTGGTTTATATGTGCAAATTATATCGGTTAAAATTCGTAGACACCTTATGTATTAAATTGAAAAATTGTTGGAACTTAGTAAATCCTTGATTTTTCATGCCTCATTCCTTTTTTGTCGAGTTTGTATTTTATATGATAATTTGGGTGATTGCCACTTGGATTTTTATGTGAATTTCGTGTGTTTGTTGATTTGATATTTTTTGGAATTAATTTCATTATGGATTTTCCATCTGCAAATGATTATTAAATAAGTTTAAATTAAGGCGTTAATATATTTATCAAAATTTGAATTTAAGAAGGCGTTGTCCTATGTTGAGTTACTTTTCTATCTCTCTTGTTGTTTTTGAGGTGTTATATATGTTGTGTGGAGCCTTGGGCTATTTGTTGTGAAATTTATTTATTTTGTTATATCTTTGGAATTTGTTGTGACCGTTGGGCAATTTTTGATATGAATTGATTGTGTTGTGTTGTCGTTATAATGTTTCATGTGAATTGTTGTGTGATTTTGAGTTATTATTATTAGGACATAAGGGTGGAATTCTACTGTTAATATTGTGTGGGTATAAGGGTGGCATTTCGCTGTGGTTATGTGTGTTGGGATATTGTCTGAGCGGAGCGATAAGGGTGGTTATTATACGGAGCGATAAGGGTGGCTATTGTACCGTGTGATAAGGGTGGTTATAGGAGCGATAAGGGTGGATATAGGTGTCACAACCCAAAATTCACTAGTGGTCGTCATGGCGCCTAACACCGCAGTCAGGTAAGCGAACAGTGATTGGTCAATTCTATTACTCATTCTAATACCTTAAAATCATAATTTTTATTAATGAAATAGTGTGAAATAGAATTTCCCAAAAATCATTCAAATTTTCAACTTTCGCCAATTGACGCCGAAACGACTTACGGACTTCCAAATAAACATTCGGACACGCTCCTAAGACCAAAATCACCATACGGAACTATTTTCAGGCTCGGAATCCCAAATAGACATCGATAATATCAAAATCCGCTTCAACCCAAACTTAGGGAATTCTTAAACCTTCAAAATGCCTACCTTCCGTAATAAGCACGAAATACTCCCCGGCCACCCGACACTCGACCCGAACATATGCCTAAGTCCGAAATCATCATACGAACCTATTGGAACCTTCAAATTCTGATTCTGAGGTTGTTTACTCAAAAGTCACACCTAAGACAATTATTTCAACTTAAAGCTTCCGAATTTAGAATTTTCTTTCCAAATCAATCCCGAACTTCCTGAGATTCAATTCCAGCCACACGTGCAAGTCATAATACCTAAAGTGAAGTTACTCAAGGCCTCAAACCACTAAATGATGCACTAGAGCTCAAAACGACCGGTCGGGTCGTTACAATAGGAGCGATAAGGGTGGCTATTGATAATGTCAGGGCGGAGGGATAATGGAAGCTATTATAGGTGTGATAAGGGTGGCTATATGAGAGATAAGGGTGGCTATTATCAGGGATGATATGTGATGATGTGGAGTTATTGTGTTGGTAATTTTTATGTGATGATGTGGGGTTATTGCGTTGGTAATTTTCATGTGATGTTGTGATTTTCCTTGTGTTTATTCTTATATCTTGTGCAACTTGTCTTGTTCTTTCGGTAAACTTGATAATAATCTGATCTATGTTGAAATCATGAGCTTGTGGCTATTGCCGGGAAGATTATGTTATATGGGATCGGGTTGCATGCCGCAACAAAGGTCACGAGGTGCCGAGGAAAATATGATGGTTTTTATTATTGTCACGTGAGTTGTCTGTGCGGTTTTGATAGAAATTTGGGCACTAGGTGCCGTGGAAACACTAAAGTGGGTTGGGACTCGTGTTACGAAAATATGAACGTGGCTGAGACCCGTGTTTTATGATTATGAAATGAGGGGTCACATAGTGACTTTTATTTGAAAGAATTTATATTCGAAAGACATTTATTTGAAAGAAGTATGTTCGAAAGATATTTATTTGAAAGAATTTTATATTCAAAAAATATTTATTTGAAATAAATATATTCGGAAGGTATTTATTCGAAAGAATTATATGTGAAAGATTTATATTTGAAGGACATGTTTAATTGGTTGTATTTGTGTTTCTTATTCGTTGAGTAATAATTATAGTGTTCTTGTTGTCTTGCTATTTATATCACTAGTTGATTTTTGTTGCTATCACTGCTTGTTGTTTTTCAGTACTATTGTTTACTGCTATATTGCACAGGTTATTTGACTAGTGAGTGTCTTGATTGTACCTCATCACTACTCCATCGAGGTTAATCTTGATACTTAGTAGGTACTGACTATGGTGTACTCATACTACACTTCTGCATATTTTTGTGCAGAGCCAGGTATTGGAGATATCGGACTCGGGCAAAGTTAGTGTGTTGATCACAAGGATTCAAGGTAGAGCTGCTTCGTCGTTGCCTTGTAGTCTTTCCATTTTATTATACTGTCAACTCTTATTCGAACAGTATTATATATTCGATCCTCGAGATCATTGCATGTATTCAGTTAGAGTTCGTGCCTCAGTATTACCAGTCTTGGGAGGTTGTTATATCTGTTTCCGCTTTTTGTTTCGACACTTGTATTAAATTATATGTTTTAAAAAAATGGCTCGAAATATAACTGTAATCGGCTTACCTAGTCTTAGAGATTAAGTGCCATCACGACGCCTGTGGTGGAATTTTGGGTCGTGACACAAATACATTATTTGTTTTATCAGCAGAGCCCGGGGATGAGAAGTCTTTGCTGCATCTTTTGAAGGTGAAGGTTGCTCAACTTCCGGTTCATCACCTTCATCCTTGTCTTTTTCTTCTTCTTCTTCTTCTTCTTCTTCTTCTTCTTCTTCTTCTTCTTCAGCTTTTCCTTGGTTTTTGAGGACTCAAAGCAAGTTCTTGAGGCGCTTGATGTAGTAGGCCGGACAGGAATATTCTTGAAGGCAGTTGACTCCAAGTCAAGAGCTTCAGCAATTTAGCTATATACATTCAAAATGTCTTCTTTTGCATCCTCCAAAGTTTTCCTCCTCATGTGATAAACTGCATGAGTTTTCTCAAGCAGGAAAGAATCCTCTTGATCCCGAAGTTTTGTTTGGAGCCTTTGGATTTTAAACTGTAGCTGATCATTTTCAACCATCAAGATATCATAGGTCCGACAAAAGTCACTATTTATTTTTGCATGTTCGCGGTTTTTCTCCACGACCCTTTTGAGCCTTTCCTCCATTCTTTCCCGCTTCTCTTCGGTCGCAGCAACTTCCTCAGTTTTGGGACACAAGTTTGCTTCCTGGTTGTTGATTTGTACCATGAAAGCAGACTCGCGTTCGGCTGCCGAAGTCACAGCATCTTGCAGCTCAGCCCACTTGGTCTTCAGCTCAGCAGGCTCAGTATGGAATTGAGTGGCCTCTTGGCTATGTGCCATTTTCTCCTGCTCAGTTTGCTCCAACCGGGCTTGAAGTTTGCACATCTGAGTAAGCGTTTCCTCTAAAGCCGGGAGGCGCTCAGTAAATTGGTACCATTCAGTAGCAATTTAATCCCGCTCGGCAGCACGTGTCTCCTTGGCTAGGATCATCTTTTGTAATCCCTCAGAGGCGAGAAGGTTAGCGTGTGAAGTTGAAGATTAAAGTTGTTCAAGGTAATGACTAACAAGTTAAAAGGAAAAATGAGAAGAATAAATGATACCTAGGCAACAAAGTACATGCTATTATTAATTAGGCATTCCGCAGAAAGAGCATCTATCTTTCTCCAGTCTTTGTTTGAAGCTAAAGGCTTCAAGTAGTTGGCAACTTCCACCAGCTTAGAAATCAAGTGGCACGCATTCAAAATTGAAAAGGTAACACTGCGTTTACCATTAGGGTTTCGGATGGGTACCGAGAAAGCATTTTCTACGTTTTCTTGATCGGGTGACCGAGGGAAATGCAGATCTTCCACTTGTTCGATTGGGATCGGTAGTGAGGCAGGAGCTGACGATGCAGCAGTTGGTGTTAAAGTAGAAGGTGGAGGAACAACAGAAGTAGAACCCCTCTAACCGGAGGCGACAACTAAAGCCCGAAAGCGGGATTCAGCATTTTCAACCATGTCTAACTCTATAAAGAGTCCTTGAAGGTCATCTGGTTGAGATGGGAAGTTCTTATTCTTAGAAGAGAAATCATTTCATCATCATCCTCAATTTCTTCAACGTCAAGGACCATTATCGCCAGTCTTACTAGGGTTTCTTCTATTGGAGGCTACTCCTGAGCCTCAGCCTTGGAGGTACATCTTCTTTTTGGCTTTTTTCCCTTGGGTTGGGGACTCAGGGAAGATGGGCCTTCACCGAAAGCAATAGCGGCATCGCGATCTCTCTTTCGATCAAGGGCTTCTTGAATTTTTTGTTGAGCCACTTTTTGGTCATGAGAAACTTCTATGGTGGGACAGGCGGAAGATCCCTTCGGAACGCCTACTTATTATAAAAAGAAGTAAAAAATTTGTACTGCATAAAAGTTAAAATTAGAAAGGAATAGTAAAGTTTTACTTACCATAGTTTTTGGCCTTCCAGTTAAACTTATTTGAGATTTCCTTTCACTTTCGGGAGTTTGGTATGAAAATATCTAGAAGTTTTTGCACCCATTGGGTTAGATTCTCAACCACTAGAGGAACCCAACATGTGGCTGAAATAAGAGAAGGGAAAGTTAGCAAATGGGGGAATTTCCTTTAACACTGTGAAAGAGGAATATTCGAAAAACTTAGGAGTGTAGTTCCAGGATTCAGGGATATGAAATTCTGACGCCGGTAGAATGTCCCCAGGAGCAATGACAATGTACCTCCCATCCAACTACGATCATTGTCATCATCAATGCCCGTGACGATGGCATGGTGACCGCGTTTGTTGAGTTTGATCATGCCTTCATGAAAAATCTTAGTGGCATATAGGTTGATCATATGAGCAAGGGTAAGGGTCTTACCCACCCAGGAACACATGTACTAAAGGCAAGCCATCGTTCGCCATATTGATGGTCCTACTTGTGCTAAGCAGACCCGACAATTCCGAGAAAACTCCAAGATGACGGGGTCAATTTCTTAATCAAGCCTTAAAGTGAAAGGATACGTGTAAACTTACATGTACCCTGGTCTATCAAAAGCGATCCTTTCCACTTCATGATGGGATAAAACTTCAATATTGTTCCAGCCACTATCTTCTTTCACAACGGGAATACTAGCAGGGCGAATAGAAGAAAAGTATTTACTAACAGCTCTTTTTCTGTCATTTATTGGATTAGAGGATTCCTGTTGAACATGAAGATTTGTCTCATAATTTAATTGAAAAGGGATGATTGTGTTGGTACAAGGAGGAAAGACATCGGGTTCCTTAGACTTGTTCTTCTTGGATGGATCGCCTCCGATGTAAAAGTTTATACAACTGAAGGAAGTTATAATAGAAGACATGGTGATGTAAAATATAAATATGAAAGTTTTACTAAGAAAGGAGGAGTTGCAGAAAAGATTTAAGAGAATTCAAAAGAAGGAAGGTTTGTAAAAGTGAAAGGTAAAAGTGATAAGAAGGAAAAAAGTTTATAGGTGACAGAATGAAGGCCATCATTACCTAGGTAACTGGCGAAAGTATTTATCAAATTATGGGATAACACGTGTTCAGCTCATTAAATTCAAGGAGACGTGCGTCCTTTCAAGTGACAGAAACTGTTCATAAACTTTTCCGCCAAGAAAAGGAGTCTTATCTACTTCTCAGTAACATCAAGTTTAGTCACCGAAAATTAAAAGGATTATCTGTATGAGGTAAAATAAATGAATGACCTGTGGACATTTGTCGAGTTGAAACGTGGCAGTAAAGATAGGTAGGATATGAGTTAGCAAATAGTTGGAACCAGTTACAAACATGTGACCTATGTTGTGTGAATTTCGAAGACATTGGAACCGAGGACGTAAGATACCGGTTGAAGAAGATAGTATTCAAAGAGCGGTCATTACAAAGAGTCTTTGCATTTATACTCAACCGGCATGCGGCTATTAAGAGGGGTCTTTATTCATATTAAAGAGGAGCTTGATTTGGAGATTTTGGTCTCCATGAATTAAGCTATAAATATAGGAATTTGTACTCATCGTAGACACAAAATACTTGCACGCAAAAAGGCTGAACTTATTCTTGCTTTCTATTAACATCTTTTTGCTCAATATTCTGTTCTTATTCTTGCTTCTGGAGAAGCTCACTTCACAGTCATGCTTGTATTTTCTTCAAGTATTCTTAATTAATTTATTTCTGTTTTTAGTTATTTTACATTCTTGGATCAATTTAATTCACGTATCTATAAGTCACGTTATAAATATAACTGTACCTTTTACGAATAAACATATATAAACATATCCTTCATTTTAAAAAAAAAAAGATAGTATTATTTACACTTGTAAAGTGAAATTTTCTTGCAAAGTTGTGTCTTACGATATCCAACACTAAGGGTATCTCCTTGTTGAAGATATTATCACTAGGGTGTTCAAACCGAATTGGAAAATCACATTGACCTAAAAAGTCACAAATCGATTAAAAAATCCGAATAGGTTTGGTTTGATTTGATTTGGCGTTGAGTCAAAAAATATGAATCAAACCGACATATAAATATATAATTTTTATATATACTTTTAAGACTTTATATAGATTTTTTTTTTAAAAATATCTAGAAATATTTGGGATTCTCTTATGGGATGCAATATAAAATAAAACTAGAAAGTGCATCTATTTTTATTTACTCTAAATAATAGGTTGCATCATCATTTTCTTATCAAGTGTTATTGTGATGCGTCAATCTCTTTGCTTCTTCCATATTCATATGTCAAGATCTATTAAATTTTTATATTTTTTTTCGAATTTAAAAAGGTATTCGATAATTAAATAGAAAATATCATTATTTAGGTATCATATTGATTTTTATGTTTAATTATTAAATTCGATAACCTTGAAAGTATACATCAACGAAAAATTAGCATTAGACGACTAAGAAAATAACTGTCATGTATTACTAAGAAAATTCTCTCATAAGAATATCTTAATAGATTATATGCTTGTCAGTTTTTTAAATTTTTCACTAAACATATATTCACTTATCAACTTTATCTATAACTTTGTAAGATTGAAATAATACTCATGTAACAAAAGAATCCGAATAAAACTGAACCAATCCAAATCAATATCGAACCAACCCTATCCATTTACACCTCTAATTATCACAATCATTTTTGCTAATTTTAGAGTAGAAACAAATTCCTAATTTTAAATTATAGTAAATGCAAAGTATCATATATTTGTTATAATGAATGAATACTTTTCAACCAAAAAAAAAAAGAATTAATACTTGCTTAGTGCCTGTATATTTCAACCACGTACTAGTTATATAATTTGAGCTGAATCAAATAAACCTATCCACACAATTATTGTCAAGTAAGCATAGAATCAAAGCAAGGAGTACAATCTTGCGTTATTACTCATGGGAAATCTAACGTATGATCAACGAAGGACATTTTTGGATTTATTGCATAGGGAGGAATCTCCTACTACCCAAATAAACAAACAAAAAAAATAAAGAAAGTACGTGCAAAATGGTTTGTACCAAACGAAACATGCAAGCAAAAGTCAGATGAGTAGTAAGGGTTTGTTGGTTTTGTTAATTAAAACAAAATAGACGTGAATGGAAAATGGCGGAAAAAGAAATGGAGGAAAATGAAGTTTTGAATTAGTTCATTTTACAAAAGAACTTTGTGTCTCATTGGATAGGAAGAGAAAAATTCTTGTGCTTATATATGGAAGCACTTCTTCTAGCTCTTAAAGAATTGAGAAGAGAGCAAGCCTCGTGCCGTCGCTGTTGCCGTCGTCATCGTCGCTCGACTTCGGCTTCGGCTTCGGTCAATTGATGCGAAAATTATGAATTTGGAAATTGCGGAATGGTTTTTTAACGGTCGAATTCGCGACCAAACATTCCATTCGACAGAAATTCAAATAGTTTCTGCGGAATAGACACCTTATTAACGAACAGGTACCTTTGCACCTGTTAGGATTCAACTTCGTTGGCTATAAATAGAGAGGCTTAGCCTCATTTTCCACCACCGAAATCTGAAAATCTCTCCCCTCTATCTTGTGCATTCTGCATTGTTTTCAAAGCAAAGACGTAAGCATTTTGTGTGATTTGCTCCGCCATTTAAGTTCGCCAAAGTTCTGTGATTTGAAGTGCCGCTATCACAGAATAGTTATTCCGTTCTATCCTGAGAGGATTAATTCAAAACCTTGGGCAACTGTGAGGGGATTAAATTCCTTAAGGACACACAAGAAACTTGTGGGCTCAGAATTTTCTGTTTTTGTTATCTTAAACTAACATCTTCTGATTTTCTGGTATTGAATACAGAATACTAATAAGCTTAAGGAATTTATTATTTATTTCTGTGTTCATCTTACTTTCTGGTTTGGGAGATTAAAATTGTAGGGACTTTCTTCTCCCGTTTTGGAGATTAAAATCTTCGGATTTTCTACTCCAGTTTGAGATTAAACTCTTTGTGACTTTCTACTCAATCCGAGATTAAAATCCTTGTGATTTTCTACTTTGGTTGTTTGTATTCGGTTTGAAGATATAAAATCTTCACCGAGATACTAATTCTGTTTATGTCAATTTCTTTACAGAAAAATGACAACAAGTACGGAACAATAAAATGGTTCTGTTGGGACGACTACAGCTGCAATGGCTACTGCGTCTTCAAGTCGCACAATGCCTGCACCAGCGATGGCATCGGCAGAAAAGCCTGAAAAATTTTCCGGTGTGGACTTCAAACACTGGCAGTAGAAAATGTTCTTCTACCTGATCACACTCAGTCTGCAGCGGTTTATCAGCGAGAACGTTCCAGTCTTGGGAGAAGAGAATCCGGCTAATGAGCGATTTATAGTCAAGGAGGCATGGAAGCACTCTGACTTCTTGTGCAAACATTATATATTGAGTTGTTTGGAAGATGGCTTGTACAATGTTTATCGTGTCATGGAAACTTCGAAAGAGTTGTGGAACACTCTTGAAAAGAAGTACAAGACGGAAGATATTGTACTTAAGAAGTTTGTTACCGCAAAGTTCCTGGACTTTAAAATGGATGACAATAAGTCTTTTGTAACTCAAGTTCAAGAACTGCAAGTCATCATTTCTGCTAACAATGAGTTGTTTACTTCTTATGCTCCCGCTGGACCCGACGAGACAGTTTTATGGCAAACTCCGCCACTGCAGAAATTGAAGGAATGGGAAAGATAGCTTTGAAGATGACTTCTGACAAGATTGTGACTCTAAACGATGTCCTTCATGTTCCTGAAATACAGAAGAATTTGGTCTCGACATCATTTCTAGTCAAGAATGACTTTAAGTGTGTTTTTGTTTCCGACTAGGTTGTAGTTAGTAAGAATGAAATGTATGCAGGAAAAGTTACCTTACTGAGGGCCTTTTCAAACTCAATGTTATTTCCATTGATATGAATAAAATTTCAGCTTCTTCTTGCTTGCTTGAGTCAAATAATTTATGGCATGAATGTTTAGGTCACGTCAACTTCAAAACTTTGCAAAAAATGATTAATTTAGATGTATTACCTAAGTTTGAATGCAATAACTCGATATTTCAAATATGTGTGGAACCAAAGTATGTTAAACATCCGTATAAGTTAGTCGAAAGGAATTCAAATCATTTAGACTTAATTCACAGATATTTACAACATGAAGTCAATACCATCTCGCGGTGGAAAAAAGTATTTCATAACTTTTATTGATGACAGTACTAGATATTGCTATATTTACTTACTTAATAGTAAAGATGAAGCAATTGATGCATTCAAGCAATACAAAAATGAAGTTGAAACGCAACTTAAAAAAAAGATCAAAATAATAAGAAGTGATAGGGGTGGAAAATATGAATCTTCTTTTGAAGAAATATGTTTGGAATATGGCATTATTCACCAAACAACTGCCCCTTACTCCCCGCGATCTAATGGAATTGCGGAAAGAAAGAATAGAACATTAAAAGAGATGATAATTGCCTTGTTAATAAGTTCTGGTTTACCTCAGAACTTGTGGGGGGAAGCTATTCTTACAGCTAACCGAATACTCAATCGAGTTCCCCATAGCAAAACGCAATGCATTCCATATAAAAAATAGAAAGAAAGGAAACCCAACTTAAAATACTTTAAAGTATGGAGGTGTTTGGCTAAAGTGCAAGTCCCTAAACCCAAAAGGGTAAAGATTAGACCAAAAACCATTGATTGCGTTTTCATAGGATATGCAACAAATAGTAAGGCATATCGTTTTCCAGTTCATAAATCAAAAAATCCCGATATTCATATTAATAGGATAATTGATTCAGATAATGCTGAATTCTTTGAGAATATTTATTCGTATAAAAAGGAATGTGAGTCGTCTAGTGAAAAATCTAAGCAACCTTGGGAAGAAGCAAAGGAAAGTACTTTTAATTAGGAAAATCCAAGACGTAGTAAATGTCAACGGACAGCTACTTCCTTTGGACCAGATTTTCTGGCATTCTTGTTGGAAAATGAGCCTCAAACGTTCAAAGAAGCAATGTCTTCCTCGAAAGCACAATATTGGAAAGAGCCAGTCAATAGTGAGATAGAATCCATATTAAGTAATCATACTTGAGAATTGGTTGATCTTCCTCCAGGAAATAAACCTTTGGGTTCTACGTGGATTTTCAAAAGAAAGATGAAAGTTGATGGTACTATTGACAAATATAAGGCAAGATTAGTTGTTAAAGAGTTTAGACAACGAGAAGGTCTTGATTACTTTGACACATCCTCGTCGGTAACGAGGATTACATCTATCCGGTTGTTAATTGCACTAGCCGTTGTGTATGGCCTTCAAATCCATCAGATGGTTGTGAAGACAACCTTCTTAAATGGAGAACTGGAGGAAGAAATTTATATGGAACAACCTAAAGGGTTCGTAGTCCTAAAAAAAGAAAAGAAGATGTATCGACTTGTTAGGTCACTTTACGGACTAAAACAAGCACCAAAATAATGGCATGCAAAATTTGACCAAACAATGTTGTCAAATAGTTTCAAGATCAATGAGTGTGATAAATGTGTTTATATTAAGAATACTCCAAATCAAATAGTCATTGTGTGTTTATATGTGGATGATATGTTGATAATGAGTAACGACATTGCTAACATAAATGCTACTAAATACATGCTTACTAGTAAGTTTGATATAAATGACTTAGGAGTTGCGGATTTAATTTTGGGGAATTAAGATTCTTAAGTCTCCTAAAGGTCTAGCTTTGTCTCATTCTCATTATATTAAAATGGTACTTGAAAAGTTCAAATATTTGGATTTTAAAGTTGCAAGAACGCCAATTGATTTAAACCATATGCTTGTAAAGAATAAAGTCAAAGCAAGTCTCAATTGGAATATGCTCGAATGTTGGAAAGTTTGATGTGCATTATGAATTGTACACGACTTGATATAGCTTGTGAGATAAGTATGCTTAGACGATATACAAGTAATCCCGACCAAGCTCATTGGATAGTAATGAAATGAGTATTGGGGTATTTAAGTTACATCCAAGACTATGCATTGCATTACAATAATTATCCCGTAGTTATTGAAGGATGTAGTGATGCAAATTGGATCATCGGATCAACAGTCAAAAATCACAAGTGGATACGTTTTTACCATTAGTGGAGGAGTAGTGTCTTGGAAGTCATCCAAACAGATATGTGTCGCCGCTCTACAACGGAGACTGAGTTTATACCTTTAGACAAGGCCGATAAAGAAGCTGAATGGCTCCATAATTTCTTGGAAGATATTCCATTTTGGCCCAAACCTTTGGCACCTCTATGGATACATTGCGATAGTCAAGCAGCAATAGGAAGGGCGGGGAGCGTTATGTATAACGGAAAATCTCGTCACATACAACAATTACATAATACTGTTTAACACTATTCTATAGTATAATTATCACAATTGACTATGTAAAGTCAAAAGATAATGTATTGGATCCGCTTACAAAAGGCCTAACTAGAGAGGAAGTTGAGAAGTCATCAAAGGAATATGACTATATCGAGGCAAGTCACTGTGGCAGAAACTCTACCTAGAAGACTGGGGATCCCAAGATTTAGGTTCAAGGAGATCAAACAAAGTCATAGTGATGGTTCAACATTGTCAAATAAAATTTTTGGTCCATTCTCATGATGAAGACAATGTTCGATACCAAGAATAAAGCGTTAAGGCTTTTTAATGGTTTCTATGTTTGATACGGGGCATATCAAATAGTGTATATATGGGATAACACGTTTAGGAACAACCTATGTAAGTGTGAAATGTAAGCTGATTCAAGGAGAATATTTTAAGGTCAGTTCGCACTTATGAAACCAGGTAGTGTTCATGGTTGAAACGAACACAACAATGAGAACCAAAGGCGGTTAAGGGTTGATTGTATGACGTATGGCTGTCTAGGTATACACCAAAGTTCGAAGGTTCAAAGATATCAAATCTACCGATTGATCGAGTATATCCAACATATGTTCACTAAGGAAAGTTCAAAGGAAAAACTACTTATCTAGATGCGATTAATCCTTACTTGCGAATCACACAGTTTTTTCATGCATATTTTTTTTCCGGATAGCCATTCCCCATTCATGTGGGGGATTGTGGTTTTATTAATTAAAACAAAAGATGTGTGAATGGAAAATGGTGGAAAATGAAATGGGTGGAAATGAAATTTGAATTAGTTCATTTTACAAAGGAACTTTGTCCCTCATTGGATAGGAAGAGAAAAATTCTTGTACTTATATATGGAAGCACTTCTTCTAGCTCTCATAGAGTTAAGAAAATAGTAAGCCTCATGTCGTCGTCGTCGTCGTCGTTCACTCGGCTCGGCTTTGGCTTCGGCTTAGGCTTCGGATTCGGATTTGGATTTAGATTCGGTCAATTGATATGATTGATTGATAATTTTTTGGACCAAATTTATTTTCCTTTTCCATCAATTAATATTTTCTTTTCTAATATTTTTGCCCGAAAAATATGAATTTGGAAATTCGCAGAATTGTTTTTCAACGGTCCAATTCGCGACAAAGCATTCCATTAAACAAAAATTCAAATAATTTCTGTGTAGTAGACATCTTATATACGAACAGGCGCCTTGATCTCTTCCCATTCAAACCTCAAATCAAGGATATGAAACGGTCAATTGCAATAATAGTACCTAACAAGAATCGGGGTCGATTTTCACTGGGAGCTATATATGGGGGTTAGGAGTATATATTATAGTAGGTGAGTTTGAACTATCTTAATTTACACTTTCACAAATTAGGGTTGTTTCTATGTCTATTTTAAAACCACAATTGCAAAATTAAGAAATAAAACTAAGATAATTGTTTTTGTTGTTTTTTCAAGTTTTGTAAAAAGCCTAAGGCTATGATCATCACCTAGGTGTTTTCCTAATGGGAAATAAACCTTATTTCTTGTTTTGTTGATCGGAGTGTATTATAGCTATCAACTCTCAATTACCCACTCAATATCTCTCGGTCAGAGAGTGGTTTTGCCCAATTTAGCTTTCTCAAGATCAAATGGGTATTGCACAAAACAGTTGATAAAAGCTCAAGTCGGGTTATTACTATCTCTAGGTTGAACCCTTTAATTGGGTTGATCAATCTCTCGATTGACCCAATTTCTTGTTAGCCAATTTTTCCTAGACTAAGTCTCTCTTTCTCAAGTAGAGACCAAGTCAAATAGGCATAAACTAATGTTTGCAACCATTAATTCTACAAATTAAAGCATGAACAAGGCTTAATAATAAATACCCAATCATAAATAAGTACTAAATTAGATACCCACAAGGTTTACACACTAGGGTTGGGTCACAACCCTAGTAAAAATCTAGCTACTCATGCTTGAAATTGAAAAGGTAGAAGAAGAAATACTAATTAAACTCATATTGTAAAGTTAAAATGATAAAATTTATATTAAAATATCCCAAAATATAGAAAACTACTAAAAGAAGCAAAGAAAAACGGCTACATGACTTGCTGTTGTCAAAAGTTGACCTAATTTTGTGAAACTCATCTATTCTTCCAGGGCTAGAAATTTCAGACAAAAATACGCTTCGGGAGGTTCTACAGCCACACAATTCCATGTGCGGTCCGCAGAAGTTTTCATCTTGAAGGAGTTGTGATTCTGCAGCCACATAATTCTCTACTGCGGCCGCGAGGCAATATTTCTACAGTCTGCAGATTTATCACTGTGGCCGCAATCTGGTCTTCTACAGTCCGCAGCTTTACTTCTGTGGCTGCACAATTCTTGTGCGGTCTGCAATCTGAAAGGACTCTGAACTTGGCAATTTTCTCATCCTCTGAAGTTGGTCTCTAGCTCTTCGTTTGCGGCCGCGCAATTCGTGTGCGGTCCGCAGTTTGCCAGAAAGTCTGCTTGGATTGCCTTCATCATTTGCAGCCATAGATGAAATTCTGCGGTCCACACGTTGTAAGCTCTTGTGCCTTTTGTTTCCTTGTGTTTTGATTACTCTTTTTTGAGTCGGATTTCATCTCGGGAGTCCAACTTCTAACATTCCTGCAATTTTTCACATTTTATTAGTTTGGGGAACACAATTAAATGCTTTTAGACTAAAGCAAAAGCGAAAAAGTGCTAATAAGTATTCAAAATCCCTACTTATCAACTCCCCCAAACTTAAGTTTTTGCTTTTCCTCAAGTAAATAAAATAGTTCCCACCTCCACAATTAAGGGTCATTCCAGCCACTCAAAGTTGAGTCATTCACACAACAATTGGGACCAACAATTACCCACACTATTTATGTATTATCAACAAGGCAACAAGTTAAACTTTTTTGCACATATAGTTCTAATGTGACACTTGAGCATCAAGAGTTGAGTTTATTCATCAAGGAAGCTCGCTCTTTCATGTAGGTTATTGTGGATCTCAAACTCCTCCTCCTCCACTCTCCATTTGCCTAGCTCACTTAAGAATTTTAGCACCCAATCCAAAGATTTGTGAAAGTTTCACTCATCTCTCTCAAGAGAATGTCGCAAGTACGGCTCAATTACCATAGGCTTTCCCCTCATGGAGATCGCGACTAATGTAAGATCACTCGGCTTGAAATCACGTAGGGCTTTCGGGATGTAATGAAGGCTTTTGGACCAAGGTTGGATACACTATGGTTGAGTGGTTTCACCTTTCCTTAAGCAATCCATATTCTCGGCTCATGCTTTGCCAATTCCTTGAAGCACTTTCTTTTCCTTTGGGAACTAGAGAGACTTAACATCACTCTTTCTTGACTCATGACATTCATTTTCTCCCTCTTTGATTTCTCCATGCTTTGTATCATTACTTTTCATTGAATCCCTTCAACTTTTTCACTTATTCACTTTCTTTTTGTATTTTTGTTTTTGTTTTTTCCTTTTCTTGCATTTCCTTTTCATCATTTCTTTTCTCTTTTTGTGTCTTGATACCTCTTTCAAGTTCCTCGTCTCTCCCCCAAACTTACGTTTTTAGCCAATTATTTCACAAGAGTGTTAAGGAAAGCTTGGGTGCCAAGAGAGGGTCACGACAAAACGGGTAAAGACATGGTTATCAAATGAGAAAGGCTCGACGCTCAAATGGGCTGACTAGGGATAATAACATTGGCAGGCAATGGAAAAGTTTAAGTAGGTCAAGGAAAGCCTACAATCACTTCTCAATCCAAGAAAAACTTAAAATTTCACCTTGAAACACATTCGGGGCAAGTTCTAGACCATTCGCACGGGTGCTTGGACTAGCAACAAAAAAACCTCACCCCTCACACAATTGGATTGTTAAAGAGGATAGAGTCGAGGGCCTACAACGACCATATTCAAGATTGAAAATCACTATGGCTCGATTAAACCACTCGATGATTACCTAAGTCAACACAAGAGTCACAAAGTCACTAACTAGAGTTATTTCTTGCAAAAATCTTGTTTTTAACCATAAGCACGTTGTTAAGTGTGTTGGTGCCAAGTGAAGCATGTTTAATGCTTCGAGCATGACTTAATTAGGTCTTTTTAATAATTATTACTATTATTATTATTACCTAAACACCAAAAACGGACTTAGTCCTTTAAAAAGGTTGTCACGCCATCCATCATTGGAAAGAGTCACCCGGTTCACACAAAAACTACCTTTGGAAAGAACCATGGCGTTAAGAAAACAAAAGGGTTATTATCTACTAAAATACAAAAAGAAGCTATTAAATCGAAAAGAAGCTATTAATTCAAAAAGAAGTTACCAAATAGATAAGAAGCTACTAAATTAAACACTAACTAGTAAGAGAACCAAACATAAAGAAGCTACAAACAAAAACTATTAAAAGCAATACAAATATACACAATGAGAGAAGATATATACATAATGAGAAAAGGGAAGAGAGAATATATACAAAATAAGGAAAAAGAAGAAAATACTATCAGTTATTACAAACCAATTGTCTCAGAATCATCAAGTCAAATCAAATAAACTCCACCCCTCCCCCCCCCCCCCCCC
>MCJB01008523.1:0-56673 GCA_002018475.1 Nicotiana obtusifolia | reverse complement strand
CCCCTCCCCCCCCCTCCCCGAATGAAAATAAGCATTGTCTCTAATGCTTAACAAAATAAGATTAAAGGAAGGATAAGAGTAAATAGAACTCCCTATGGCTCCTTGGCCATCTCTGTGTCCACAGCAACATCACCACCCTCAATCTCCTCCAACTGGATCGCATCGTCCTCAACTCTGGGAGTGACTGGGTTGGTGAACATCTGATGGACTGCCTCAGCAGTGTCAGCAGCAGAGTCTGGCCCCTCAGACTGGCCAACTGGTGTTGTAGGTGATGTGGGATCTGAGCCTAGATGGTGTGGGTCAATCAACATATCAAATGGAATATCTCTGGTTGCCGCAAGCTTGGTAACCTGTCTCCGGAGCTTATCCACTGACTTCTTCGATGCCTGGGACTTTCTCATCTTTTTCACTTCCTTGCCCAGTTCTTCAATCACTGACCCATATTTGTACTAGTGTAGCCATGATAGTGTTCTGGTTGTCCAGGAGATTCTTCAAAGTTTCTTCCACTGTTAAGGGCATATGAGGTGCCGGAATGGAGGACTGTGCTGCAACAGTACTGGATATGTCAGCCAGCTTTGTAGTGGCTGTCTACATCCAGTTGTTGAGGCTTGCCAATATTTGGGAGACTCGCAGCAGAGAGTGGAGCAGTAGGCATCGGCACCGGCTTCAAAGCCGAGGTGGAACCTGTAACATGGACTGTTGTAGGCACTGAGGTTGGAGGTGGAGGCATAGCTACTGCACTAGCAAATGGCTCGACTAAAGTGGATGGCATGTCAATTGCCTCTGCAGATACCACCGATGGCTTATCAGACTAGCCCGTGGTGGTGGACGGCTGACCCTTTTTCTTAGGGTTTTGTGCATCCATCAACGAGTATCATGAGAAGGGCTTTTTCACCTACACCTTCGTATCAAAATCTCTCGGCTCCACCCTCGCATCCATAAGATATTCAGTAATGGTGTTGGGATACAAATAGGATATGTCAGTCTATCTAGCGACCACAGAGATGTTGGCCGACATCACGGCACCCACATTGATCAGGTACCCAGCCATGATGGAGGTGACTAGAACTGCCAGCGGGATTGGCAGATTTGTCTCATTCATACATGGGTCTAGTCCGCTGCATACAAAGGTCTGCCATCCATTTACCTCAAAACTCAAAGTGTTTATGTGAATAGCCACCCCTGCTGTGATCCATAGTGGTGGTGCCTCAGGAGCTGCTAGAATTTCAGCCAACCACGAGCGAGCTGCATCCCTAAGTGCCAATTTCTCCAAATACACTGCGGGCTCGACATTATATAAACCCAAGTAGGTGTTCAATGTGTGCTGGTCAAAACGCACCTTGAGGTTCCTCACTTTAGTTACCATTGTCCCTTTCTAAATATGCACCACATTGGCGTAGAACTCTAGGACAAGGTATTCCTTTGCATCCACCACGCTCTGGGTGAACCACATCCATCCCTTGTGCTCTCAGAACTGCCTCAATGCTGCAGAGTTGTACTTTTCTAGATCTTTCAATTGGAACTATAGCTCAAGAGTGAGCGACCTCATCAGCCAACACCCACGGAAGCTAGAGAAGGCAGCCAAACTAAAGAACTTGTCCTCCCACACTTTCTTCTTTGACCGCTCAAGGGCGGCAACTGTAGTATCTCCCCGTTGGCCATCATCTGGGATGTCCTGAACTAAAGTCTTTGGTGCCTGGGGGCAGGTGTAGTGGAAAGCTCGAAAGCCTTACTGGCACTCTCCGAACCCTCGGAGATGCTATGTGATAAAGACGGCTCATCATGAGCTGATATCTTCCTGGTGGCCTTGATTGGACAGCTGGCTGCTCATGTATAGAGGCTGAGTTTCCCTCTGATGCTTCCCGAGATAGGGCATAAGAACTGGTTTCGTAAAGGTCTATACCTCTCCCTCTGCCAGCTGTTGTCTTCTTTCTAGCTTCAAGCTGTTGGGCACTAGGCAAGGATCTCTTCCCTCGCCCCTGGGAAGGGTCACCCCTTCCTTTTGAAATATCACCTTGTCCTCTAGATCGAACCATGTTCTATACCCAGCAAAGGCGATTGTTAGTTGCAATTCAATTTCCGACACAGAAAGAATGCAAGGATACACCAGAGATTGCAGTGAAAAACATTGTAGAGACATGCTTGCAGGGTAGGGAAGTGTGGTCCGTAAAATTTTCATTGCGGCCACTAAATGTGCACTGCAGACCGCATAATTTTCCAGTGCGGCTGCAGAACTAGGCTGCGGTCCGCACAATTTGCTTTGGGGCCACACTTGAGATTCACCAAAAAGCCAACTATCTAATGACAGAGAATTGGCCGATTTGCAGCCGCAATCAATTTTCTGTTCGCACAATTTGCTTCGCGGCCGCACTTGAGAGTCACCAAATTGACAACTCTCTGATCACAGAGACTAGGTTGTTCTGCGGCCGCAATAGGATTTCTGCGGCCCGCACAATTTTCATTGCTGTCGCAGATCCATACCTTACAATAATACCATATGCCTTAACTTTTACAGACCACACAATTTCTTGTGCAGCTGCAGATTCAAAAATTTAAGAATAGACGATCGTTGTTTACCTAGGGCTTCAGCTTTTTGCACAATTTTGACATGGAAATAATAGCTAAGCATGATAATCAATTTAACTATTCCCCTTAGAATATTTATCAGTTTACCCACTACATATTCACCCCAAAAGATTGTTCAAATAGATTCACAGACAAATAGTTCAAAATTTTACTAAAAATCTAAAAATTAAAAGAAGTTAATCAAGATGATGATGCATACCAAATATGAATGAGTGCAAGAGATGAGTGATCAACAGTTGTTAGGCTTGTGAACAACTAATTTAACAAGAAATTTCAATTTTAGCACTTTTTGAGCTCAGAGAGGGGAAAAGGGGAACAGTGCCCAGCATCTCCTATTTACAATGAACAGGTTCTAGCAGGTGAAAGGGATGTGAGTGCGGCCGCAAAATTCCTATTGCAGTCCACACTCTGTTACTTGGGGCCTTGGATGCCCTAGCATTTTGCAGTCCATAGAATTAGTTGTGCGGCCGCAAGTTTTGTTGTGGACCGCAGAATTCGTGTTGCTGCCTCAGATCGGCCATTTCTCTAACGGACCAACTTCAGAGAGTTGACATTTTTCACCTTCAACTTGTGCGGTCCGCAATGCAATTGTGCGGCCGCAGAGCTCCTTTTGCTGTAGCAACCAAAATTGTGCGGTCTGCAGAACTGGGTTGCGGTCCACAATTCTTTCCACACTTAGCCAATTTTTTGGGCGAAATTCTTGTAAAGTACACTTATTCCTGCAACACACGTCATATCTAGTTAGCACAAAAATAACACCTAACTACAAAAAAAGAAAAGAAAAAGAAACATGGGTTGCCTCCCAGATCTAACATCACGGCACGACACAGAGTACCATCATTTGAAATAAATCACCGCCACAACATGGCCATCATCAAACTTTGCCAAATAGTGCTTCACCCAGTGACCATTGACTCGGAATACTTCATTGTTTTTGTTCTTCAAGTCCAATGTACCAAAATGTGTTACACCTACAATTTCAAAAGGGCCACTCCATTTAGATTTCAACTTTCCGGGAAACGTCCACAACCGTGAGTTGAATAACAAAACAAGATCGCCCACCTTGAACTCCTTGTTCAAAATGTATTTGTCATGAAGGTACTTCATCTTCTCTTTGTACAAGGATGAACTTGCATAGGCATGGTACCGGAAATCATCCAATTCATTCAAATGTGCAACCCTCAAGTTAGCGGTTGCATCCCAATCAAGATTCAACTTCTTTAGAGCCCACATGGCTTTGTGCTCAAGTTCCATCGGAAGATAACAAGCTTTGCCGAACACCAACCGATATGGAGACATTCCAATAGGAGTTTTGAAAGCAGTCCGATAAGCCCATAATGCATCATCAAGTTTCTTTGACCAATCTGTCCGGTTAGCATTCACTGTTTTGGATAAGATACTCTTTATCTTCCGGTTAGAGAGTTCCACTTGACCACTAGCTTGTGGATGATAGGGAGTGGTAAATTTATGAGTGACACCATACTTATTAAGCAAAGTGTCAAAATCTTTGTTGTAAATATGCGAACCCCCATCCCTTATGATAGCCCGTGGAGTACTAAATCTTGTGAAAATATTCTTCTTCAAGAACGCCACCACACTTCTCGCTTCATTGTTAGGTAGAACAATGGCCTCAACCCATTTAGACGCATAATCAACCGCGACCAAGATGTAGGTGTTTCCACAAGAACTCACAAAAGGACCTATGAAGTCAATACCCCACACGTCAAAGATATCAATCTCCAAAATGGTAGTGAGAGGCATTTCATTATTCTTCAAGATTCCACCGGCCCGTTGACATTCATCACATCTTTTCACCACATCACTTGCATCTTTGTAAAGAGTGGGCCAATAGAAATCACAACTTTGCACTTTGGCTGTTGTTCTTGCTCCACCATGGTGACCACCATAGGGCGAAGAATGGCAAGCCTCAAGAATATTAATTTGCTCTTCATCCAGTACACATCTTCTAATTACCCCATCCGTGAAAATCCGGAAGAGGTATGGCTCATCCAAATAATAATCTTGACAATCCCGTTTGATCTTCGTTCTTTGATTTGAATAGAATTCATCCGGGATGATTCCACACACAAGGAAGTTTGCTAGATCCGCAAACCATGGCATCTCCTTCATTTAAATACTCAAGAGTTGCTCATCGGAGAAGGAGTCATTGATTTCAAGGCCATCATGCGGCCTCCCCTCCTCCTCCAAACAAGAAAAGTGGTCCGCCACTTGATTTTTACTCCCTTTTCGATCTTGGATGTCAATATCAAACTCTTGAAACAATAGCACCCAGCTCATCAACCGAGATTTTGAATATTTCTTGCTCATAAGATAGAAAAGTGCCGCATGATCCGTATGAACAATAACCTTTGCACCCATCAAGTACAGGCGGGACTTCTCAATTGCAAACACAATAGCGAGGAGCTCTTTCTTCATAACGGTATAGTTGACTTGGGCACCATTCATGGTCTTGCTAGCATAGTAGAGCGGATGAAAAATCTTATTGATGCGTTTCCCCAAAACAGCCCCAACTGCTACGTCACTAGCATCGCACATGAGCTCAAAAGGGATACTCCAATTAGGAGCGGTGATAATGGGAGTGGTTGTCAACTTGAACTTTATCAACTCAAAGGCACTCATGCAATCATCATTGAAATGAAACATCTCATCTTTCTCTAAGAGATTGCACAACGGGCTCAACACTTTAGAGAAATCCTTTATGAAGTGCCAGTAAAACCCCGCGTAACCCAAGAAACTCCACACGCGTTTCACTGAAGTCGGAGGTGGAATAGGAATCACCTCAATTTTTGCCTTGTCGACTTCTATGCCATTCTTTGAGATCGTGGGGCGAAGGACGATGCCTTCCTCGACCAGGAAGTGGCACTTCTCCCAATTTAGCATCACGTTTGTTTCTTTACACCTTGCCAATACTCTATCCAAATTTTCCAAGTAATCATCAAAGGAATCCCCAACCACCGAGAAGTCATCCATGAAAACTTCAAGGTATTCCTCTACTATGTCCGTGAATATCTCCTTCATACACCTTTAAAAAGTCGTCGGTGCATTACATAAACCAAATGGCATCCGCTTGAAGGCGAAAGTACCATAGGGACATGTAAAAGTTTTTTTCTCTTGATCCTTCGGAGCAATAAGGATTTGGTTGTAGCCCGAATATCTATCTAGAAAGCAATAGAAAGCATGATCGGCCAACCTATCAAGTATTTCCTCAAGAAAGGGAAGTGGAAAATGATCCTTGCTTGTGACTTTGTTTAGCTTGTGATAGTCCATCCACACTCTCCATCCGGTCACTGTTCTTGTGGGAATCAACTCATTCTTGTCATTGGTGACCACCGTCATGCCTTTCGGACACATTGTACAGGAGAAGTCCACGAACTATTGGAAATGGGGTAAGCAACCCCGGCATCCAACCACTTGATAATCTCCTTTTTGACCACGTCTTGCACAGCTTCATTTAGTCTCCTTTGATGTTCAATGGATGGTTTGGCATCTTCCTCCAAGTTAATCTTGTGCATGCAAAATGCAGGGCTTACTCCCCGAGTATCCTCCAAAGTCCACCCAATAGCATTCTTCCTCTTGTGGAGCACCGCTAATGTAGAGTCAACCTACACGTTAGTCAAACAAAAGGAAAGAATAACCGGTAAAGTAGAACAAGGTCCAAGAAATTCATACTGAAGATGTGGAGGCAATGGCTTCAACTCCAAGGTAGGAGGCTCTTCAATTGAAGGCTTTGTAGGAGAAGTTTTTCTATTTTCAAGATCCAAGGAAAGTTTTTGGGGTGCATAGTTGTATGACCCTATCCCATGAAAAAAGTTCACACATTCCATGAAGCCATCCATCTCGTCATCATCAAAATTGAGCAAGATGGCCTCTAACATAGCACCCACATTAATCGTGGCACTTGTGTCATTAACAATCACATCGGTCACCAAGTCCATGAAAGAACACACTTCATTGCTATTTGGTTGCCACATAGATTTGCACACGTGGAATACCACCTTTTTATCATCCACTCGGAAAGTGAGCTCTCTGACTTACACATCAACAAGAGCCTTCCTCGTAGCAAGGAAGGGTCTTCCAAGAATAATCAGCACCTTATAGTCCACTTCACAATCAAGAATGACAAAATACGCCGGAAGAATGAATTTATCAACACGAGCCAATACATCTTCAATCGCTCCTAACGGTTTCTTCATGGTACAATCGGCCATTTGTAGTCTCAGAGATGTAGGTCTTGGTTGCCCAATTCCAAAGTCTTGAAAATAGAATAGGGCATCAAATTGATACTTACCCCAAGATCACAAAGAACTTTACCAAACTCGGCACTTCCAATGGTACAAGGGATTGTGAAAGCACCGGGATCTCAATTTAGGAGCCATCGAGTGCACAATTGCACTCACTTGATGAGTGACTTTAATAGTTTCAAAATTTATAGACTGCTTCTTTGTCACCAAATCCTTCATAAACTTTGCTTAACCGGGCATTTGTTCCAAGGCTTCAACTAATGGCATAGTGATTGAGAGACTCTTCATCATGTCAATGAACTCTTTGAATTGATTTTCGCCATTTTGCTTGGTGAGCCTTTGAGGATATGGAGGAGGAGGCTTAGACAATGGTGCCTTAGCCTTTTGCACTACTGGTTCCAATATGTCAATAACATGATCCATAGACAGATTCACTTCCTCTTGAGTTTCTTCCACATTGTCATCAATATCAATCCGCACTTCATCATTTGCCTGCACTACATTGTTCGGAATCTATTCTTCTTGTATCAATTGCTCATCATCCACAAGTTGTCTTCGACTTGAGGTGGGTGCATCCCCACCTTTTCCACTTCTTGTAGTAACGGTCACGGCATGTCCCGTGTTGTTCCCACCCTTTGGGTTCACTACCATGTCACTTGGTAGTGCTCCCTTAGGACGAGAATTTAGAGCTTTGAGAGGTTTGCCCCATTTGCACTTCTAAGTTGCGGATCGATGTGTTGTGTGAGGAAAGTTGGGCATCAGAATCGGCATTCTTCTCCATCATTTGCTTGAACATGTTCTCAATACGACCCATTTCATTGTTGGAAGAACTAGGACCATGAAAAGAATAAAGAGGAGGGTTGATTGGTTGTTGATACATCGGGGGCCTCTGAAAACCCGACCCCCGATTTCCTTGATTGTTACTCCAACTGCCTTGATTGTTGCCTCCCCAATTGCCTTGGTTATTTTTGTTATGCCAATTCCCTTGATTATTGCCACCACTCCAATTTCCTTGATTGTTGTTGTTATTACAATTGCTTTGATTATTTTCACTACTCCAATTACCTTGGTTGTGAGAATTCAAATTTCCTTGATTGTTTTAGGTCTCCATTGTTGTTGGCTTGGGCCTTGAAAGTTGTTTCTTTTCCCTTGAAAGTTGTTCACATATTGGACCTCTTCTTCTTGGTCATTGTAAGAATCATCTTGTTCAAACCCACTATCTTCTTGCACAAAATTGTCCACTCTTTATTGTACTTGCGGACCCTTTGTTCTTCGTTTGTTCATCATCATGTGTACTCCCTCCATTGCATTGACTTGCCTCGGGTTGCACTTGTTGAAGTTGAGCCTTTGCCAATTGATTCATGGTGGTGGTCAATTCGACTATGGCTTGCCCATGGTCATACAATTCTTTGTAAAGGTGAATCACATTGGGATCACCTAGTGGAACATTAGCCCGGGATTTCCACACCGATGAAGTATCCGCCATCTCATCCAAAATATCACACGCCTCCGCATAATGCGTAGTCATGAAGTTCCCATCGGCAAGTAGATTTACTACACATTAGTTGGTTGTATTGATCCCCCGATAGAAAGTTTGTTGAATCATGTTTTTTGTCATATCATTGTGGGGACATTCTTTCACCATTGTTCTATACCGTTCTCATATCTCGTGTAGTGGTTCATTGGGCTCTTGCTTGAATGCTAGAATTTTATCCCAAAGTATAGCCATGTGCCTGGGAGAGAAGTACTGAGAAATAAATTTCACCGCCAATTCATCCCAAGTATGAATGGAATGATTTGGCAAACGTTCCAACCAATCTAAGGCTTTCTCCCGTAGAGATAAGGGAAAAAGCCTTAGCCTCAAAGCATCCTCGGAGACATTTGTTTGTTTACTCCACCAATACGTATCCACGAACCCCTTCAAATGTTTGTATGCATTTTGACCCAGAGCACCAGTGAAGAACCTTCGTTGCTCAAGCAAGGTAAGCATCATATTGGTGATTTGAAAGTTGCCCGCCCTAATAACGGGAGGGGCTATTGCACTTGCATATCCCTCATTCGGCAACACCCGGTATGGAGCCGCTCTTGGTGGAGGTGGGGGTGGAGCAGGCACATTGTCCTGAGGCACTCGGCCTCGTCTATTGGCTTGAGGTTCAAGAGGAACCTCATCTATTTGAGCATCCTCAACATCCACATCTCCCAAAGCAATGCTTCCGAGCTCGTTGTTTGCCATGGTTGCACCTACAATTTCTCAACATGTTAGTAACACGGAAAGGAAAAGAATATATTCCAAAAACGCACTCAAATATATAGTTAACACCGTTTTTAACTCCCCGACAACGGCGCCAAAAATTGATCTCATCCAATTCACACCTCAATTCAAGGATATGAAACGGTCGATTGCAATAATAGTACCCAACAAGAGTCGGGGGCGATTTCCACAAGGAGCTATATATGGGGGTTAGGAGTATATATTGTAGTACGTGAGTTTGATCTTAATTTACACTTCCACAAATTGGGTTGTTTCTATGTCTATTTTAAAACCACGATTGCAAAGTTAAGAAACAAAACTAAGATGAATTGTTTTTGTTGTTTTTTCAAGTTTTGTAAAAAGCCTAGGACTAAGAACATCATCTAGGTATTTTCCTAATGGGATATAAATCTTAATGCTTGTTTTGTTGATCGGGGTGTATTATAGCTATCAACTCTCAATTACCCACTTAATACCTCTCGGTCAGAAAGTGGTTTTGCCCAATTTGGCTTTCTCAAGATCAAATAGATATTGCACAAAACAGTTGATAAAAGCTCAAGTCGGGTTATTACTATCTCTAGGTTGAACCCTTTAATTGGGTTGATCAATCTCTCGGTTGATCCAATTTTTTGTTAGCCAAGTTTTCCTAGACTAAGTCTCTCTTTCTCAAGTACAGACCAAGTCAAATAGGCATGAACTAATGTTTGCAACCATTAATTCCACAAATTAAAGCATGAACAAGGCTAAATAATAAACACTCAATCATAAACAAGCACTAAATTAGATGCCCATAAGGTTTACAGACTAGGGTTGGCACAACCCTAGTAAAAAATCTAGCTATTCATGCTTGAATTGAAAAAGTAGATGAAGAAATACTAATTACTCATATTGTAAAGTCAAAAATATAAAATCTATATTAAAATATATCAAAACATAGAAAACTACTAAAAGAAGCAAAGAAAAATGGCTACAGGACTTGTTGTTGTCAAAAGTTGACCTAATTTTGTGAAACTCATCTATTTATACATGGATGGAAATTTTGGACAAAAATGCTCTTCGGGAGGTTCTATGGATGCACAATTCCATGTGCAATCCGCAGAAGTCTTCATCTTGCAGGAGTTGGGATTCTACGGCCGTATAGTTCTATACTGAGACTGCAAGGCAATGTTTTTGCGGTCTGCAGATTTATCACTGCGGTCGCACTCTGGTTCTTATGCAGTCTGCAGCTTTACTTTTGCGGCCGCAAGGCACTTCTTCTGTGGCCGCACAATTCTTGTGTGATCCGCAATCTGAAGGGACTCTGAACTTGGCAATTTTCTCATCCTCTGAAGTTGGTCTCCAGCTCTTTGTTTGCGGCCGCACAATTCCTGTGCAGTTCGCAGTTTGTTAAAAAGTCTGCTTGGATTGCCTTCATCATTTGCGGCCGCAGATGAAATTCTGCGGTCCGCATATTGTAAGCTCTTGTTCCTTTTGTCTTGTGTTTTGATTACTCCTTTCTGAGTTGGATTTCATCTTGGTAGTCCAACTTCTAACATTCCTGCAATTTTGCACATTTTATTAGTTTCGAAAACACAATTAAACGCTCTTAGACTAAAACAAAAGCTAAAAGGTGCTAATAAGTAGTCAAAATCCCTACTTATCATGCCTTTGCACCTGTTGGGACTCAACTTCGTTGGCTATAAATAGAGAGTCTTAGCCTCATTTTCCACCACCGAAATCTGAAAATCTCTCCAATCTATTATGCATTCTGTATTGTTTTCAAAGCAAAAACGTAAGCATTTTGTGTGATTTGCGCTGCCATTTGAGTTCACCGAAGTTTTGTGATTTGAAATGCCGTTACAGAATAGTTATTCTGTTATATCTTGGGAGGAATTAATCTGAAACCTTGGGCAACTGTGAGGAGATTAAATTCCTTAAGGACACACAAGAAACTTGTGGGCTCAAAATTTTCTATTTTTGTTATCTTAAACTAACGTCTTCTGATTTTCTGGTTTTGAACACAGAATACTAACAAGCTTAAGGAATTTATTATTTGTTTATGTATTCATCTTACTTTCTAGTTTGGGAGACTAAAATCGTAGTGATTTTCTTCTCCCGTTTTGGAGATTAAAATATTTGGATTTTTTACTCCAGTTTGAGATTAAAATCTTTGTGACTTTCTATTCAATCCGAGATTAAAATCCTTGTGATTTTCTACCCGGTTGTTTGTATTCGGTTTGAAGATATAAAAACTTCACCAAGATACTAATTATGTTTGTGTCAATTTCTTTTACAGAAAAATGACAACAAGTACGGAACAACAAAATGGTGGATTGATTCGGGGGCAACTCGTCATGTTTGTGCTAACAAGGAGTTGTTTACTTCTTATGCTCCCCTTGGACCCGACGAGACAATTTTTATGGCAAACTCCGCTACTGCAAAAATTGAAGGAACGGGCAAGATAGCTTTGGAGATGACTTCTGGCAAGATTGTGACTCTAAACGATGTCCTTCATGTTCCTGAAATGCAAAAGAGTTTAGTCTCGACATCACTTCTAGTCAAAAACGACTTTAAGTGCATTTTTGTTTCCGACAAGATTGTAGTTAGTAAGAATGAAATGTATGTAGGAAAAGGTTACCTTACTAAGGGCCTTTTCAAACTCAATATAATTTCCATTGATATGAATAATATTCCAGCTTCTTCTTACTTGCTTGAGTCAAATAATTTATGGCATGAACATTTAGGTCACGTCAACTTCAAAACTCTGCAAAAAATGATTAATTTGGATGTATTACCTAAGTTTGAATGCAATAACTCGAAATGTCAAATATGTGTGGAATCAAAGTATGTTAAACATCCATATAAGTCAGTTGAAAGGAACTCAAATCCTTTAGACTTAATTCATACAGATATTTGCGACATGAGGTTAATACCATTCGCGGTGAAAAAAAGTATTTCATAACTTTTATTGATGACAGTACTAGATATTGCTATATTTACTTACTTAGTAGTAAAGATGAAGCAATTGCTGCATTCAAGCAATACAAAAATAAAGTTGAAACACAACTAAACAAAAAGATCAAAATGATAAGAAGTGATAGGGGTGGCGAATATGAATCTACTTTTGAAGAAATATGTTTGGAATATGGCATTGTTCACCAAACAACTGCCCCTTACTCACCGCAATCTAATGGAATTGCAGAAAGAAAGAATAGAACATTAAAAGAGATGATAATTGCCTTGTTAATAAGTTCTGGTTTACCTCAGAACTTGTAGGGGAAAGTTATTCTTACAGCTAACCGAATACTCAATCGAGTTCCCTATAGCAAAACGCAATGCATTCCATATGAAAAATGGAAAGGAAGGAAACTCAACTTAGAATACATTAATGTGTTTTTGGCTAAAGTGCAAGTCCCTCAATCAAAAGGGTAAAAATTGGACCAAAAATCATTGATTGCGTTTTCATAGGATATGCAACAAATAGTAAGGCATATCGTTTTTTGGTTCATAAATTAGAAAATCTCGACATTCATATTAATATGGTAATTGAATCGGATAATACTGAATTTTTTTAGAATATTTATCCATATAAGAATGAATGTGAGTCGTCTAGTGAAAAATCTAAGCGACTCGGGAAGAAGCAAAGGAAACTACTTTTAATGAGAAAAATTCAAGATGTAGTAAACGTCAAAGGACAGCTACTTCCTTTGGACCAGATTTTCTGGCATTCTTGTTGGAAAATGAGCCTCAATTGTTCAAAGAAGCAATGTCTTCCTTGGAAGCACAATATTGGAAAGAGGCAATCAATAGTGAGATAAAATCCATATTAAGTAATTATACTTGAGAATTGGTTGATCTTCCTCCAGGAAATAAACCTTTGGCTTCTAAGTGGATTTTCAAAAGGAAAATGAAATTTGATGGTACTATTGACAAATATAAGGCAAGATTAGTTGTTAAAGAGTTTAGACAACAAAATGTCTTGATTACTTTCACACATTTGCCGGTAACGAGGATTACATCTATCCAGGTGTTAATAGCGTTAGCCGCCGTGTATGGCCATCAAATCCATCAGATGGATAGGAAGACAACCTTCTTAAATGGAGATTTGGAGGAAGAAATTTATATGGAACAACCTGAAGGATTCGTAGTTCCTGGAAAAGAAAAAAGGTGTGTTGACTTGTTATGCAAAATTTGACCAAACAATATTGTTAAATAGTTTCAAGATCAATAAGTGTGATAAATGTGTTTACATTAAAAATACTCCAAATCAAATAGTCATTGTTTGTTTATATGTGGATGATATGTTGATAATGAGTAACGACATTGCTACATAAATGCTACTAAGTGCATGCTTACTAGTAAGTTTGATATGAAAGACTTAGGAGTTGCCGATTTAATTTTGAGAATTAAGATCCTTAAAACTCCTAAAGGTCTAGCTTTGTCTCAATCTCATTATATTAAAATGGTACTTGAAATGTTCAAATATTTGGACTTTAAAGTTGCAAGAACGCCAATTGATTTAAACCATACGCTTGTAAAGAATAAAAGTTAAAGCAAGTCTCACTTGGAATATGCTCGAGTGTTGGGAAGTTTGATGTACATTATGAATTTTACATGACCTGATATAGCTTGTGAGATAAGTAAGCTTAGTTGATATACAAGTAATCCCGACTAAGCTCATTGGATAGCAATGAAATGAGTATGGGTATTTAAAATATAGCTAAGACTATGCATTGCGTTACAATAATTATCCCACAGTTATTGAGGGATATAGTGATGCAAATTGGATCACTGGTTCAATAGAATCAAAATCCACAAGTGGATACATTTTTACCAATGTTGGAGGAGCAATGTCTTGAAAGTCTTCCAAACAGACATGCATCGCCCGCTCTACAATGGAGTCTGAGTATTATAGCTTTAGACAAGGCTGGTGAAGAAGTTGAATGGCGCTGAAATTTCTTGGAAGATATTCCATTTTGGCCCAAACATTTGGCACCTATATGTATACATTGCGATAATAAAGCGGCAATATGAAGGGCAGGGAGCATTATGCATAATGGGAAATCTCGTCACATACGACAAAGACATAATACCGTTAGACAACTACTCTCTAGTGGAATTATCACTATTGACTATGTAAAGTCAAAAGATAATATATCATATCCTCTTACAAAAGGCCTAACTAACGAGAATAACATCTATCCGGGTGTTGATAGCGTTGGCCGCCGTGTATGGCCTTCAAATCCATCAGATGGATCTGAAAACAGCCTTCTAGTGAAATTATCACAATTGACTATGTAAAGTCAAAAGGTAATGTATCGAATCCGCTTACAAAAGGTCTAACTAGAGAGGCGGTTGAGAAGTCATCAAAGGGAATAGGACTATGGCCGAGGACAAGTCACTATGGCGGTAACTCTACCTAAAAGACTGGAGATCCCAAGATCTAGGTTCAAGGAGATCAACAAAGTCATTAGTGACGGTCCAACATTGTCAAATAAAATTCTTGGTTCATTTTTATGATGAAGACAATGTTCCGTACTAAGGATAAAGCGTTAAGGCTTTTTAATGGTTTCTAAGTTTGATACGGGGTATATCAAATAGTGTATCTACCGGATAACATGTTTAGGAATCACCTATGTAAGTGTGAAGTGTAAGCCTTTTCAAGGAGAATTTTGTAAGTCCAGTTCTCTAGGTACTTATGAAATGAAGCAGTATTCATGGCTGAAACGAATACAATAATGAGAACCAAAGACGGTTAAGGGTTGATTGTATGACGTATGGTTGTATAGCTATACACCAAAGTTCGAACAATTCAAAGATATCAATCTACCGATTGATCTAGTATATCCGACATATGTTCACTACGAAAAGTTCAAAGGGAAACCTACTTATCCAGGTGCGACTAATCCTTACTTGCGAATCACATAGTTTTTTCATGCATATTTTTTTCCGAATAGTCATTTGTCATTCATGTGGGGGATTTTTGGGTTTTGTTAATTAAAACAAAAGAGGTGTGAATGGAAAATGGTGAAAAAAAAATGGAGGAAAATAAAATTTTGAATTAGTTCGTTTTACAAAGGAACTTTGTCCCTCATTGGATAGGAAGAGGAAAATTCTTGTGCTTGTATATGGAAGCACTTCTTCTAGCTCTTAAAGAGTTGAGAAAAGAGCAAGTCTTGCGCCGTCACCGTCGTCGTCGCTCGTTCGACTCGACTTCGGATCCGGATTTGGTAAATTAATATGGTTGATAATTTTTTGGACCAAATTTATTTTTCATTTTTATCGTTTAATATTTTCTTTTCTAATATTTTTGCGCAAAAAATATGAATTTAGATATTCGCGGAACTGTTTTTCAACGGTCGAATTCGCGACCAAACATTCCATTCAACAGAAATTCAAATAATTTCTGCGGAATAGACACCTATTAACGAACAGGCACCTTTGCACCTGTTGGGACTCAACTTCGTTGGCTATAAATAGAGAGGCTTAGCCTCATTTTCCACCACCGAAATCTGAAAATCTCTCCTCTCTATCTTCTGCATTTTGCATTTTTTTCGAAGCAAAAGCGTAAGCATTTTGTGTGATTTGCTCCACCATTTTAGTTCGCCGAAGTTCTGTGATTTGAAATGCCGCTATCACAAAATAGTTATTCAGTTCTATCCTGGAAGGAATTAATTCAAAACCTTGGGCAACTGTGATAGGATTAAATTCCTTAAGAACATACAAAAAATTTATAGGCTTAATTTTCTGTTTTTGTTATCTTAAACTAACGTCTTCTGATTTTCTGATTTTGAATACGAAATAGTAACAGGTTTCGCTCTTTCCCCGTTACTTCGATCAAAACACACGGAAAGGAACTAATGATAGTGCTCGCAACAAATACTCGCACTAAACTCGTAAATAAATGACATCTATGTTTACAATTTTATTAATTTAACTATGATTAATTAATATACATCTCATACTTCAAATTATCATCTAATCGTAATAAATAATATAGTCTGGCGTATATACAAATGCAAATAAGTATTTTCCGAAAACACCTCTTAAGAAATACTAGTTACAGTGAGAAGGTTTGCCGTGTGTTTCAAAATTTACTTCTACAGGAAATTATTGCAGTGAATTAAATCAGTACTTTCAAGGACTTTGAGGACGGCCAGTTGTTAAAAGCACTTCGAGTCCTAAAATATTTATCAACTTATAATCACTATAAGCAAGGGCAGCTAATTGCTCATACCCTCTCAAAATTTTTGTCCTAAGCTAGCGTTATTGGTTGAAACTTAAAAAAGTGAGTTTTTAAAAATAAGATGAAAAATAATTTTAAAAGTTAAAAATTATATTTGGACATGCATTTTACTTGAAAAAAAATTTAAAGTTTTATGAGTAGACAACTAAAAAAATTTCAAAAACTGCTTTAGAGCTGCTTTTTGAGATTTGAAAATTTTGTTTTCACAATATAAAAATAAAATTATTTGGATGTATAAACAATCAGATATTTGAAAACAAAATTTAAAAGAAAGCTCCCAAATTTATGGCCAAACGGGAGCTAAATTAAACTTTCAAAGGTTAAACTATTTCCTGATAATGTATTTTGTAAAAATTAAAACGGCTTGAAATAAATTAAACGAACACGTTTAAAGACGTTGTTGCAAGTTTTCAAAAATTTCTAGGGTTATTGGTTTGAACACGATGGTGCTTTGCGGGAAATGATTTTTCAGAAAGAAAAAAGAAAAAGTATGTCTTTATCTTTGTCATAATAATGCTTGAAAAGACATAAAAATTAAAGGTAGAATTTCCAACCGCTGAATATCGCATTTTTTGAGAGTCCACGGACAAGGACAAGACTTTAAGTAAAGTAAGTAACCTAAAACCTTCATTATAAAGCCAATCATAGAAAAGCTACTTTAATGCAATGCTTGTATGGTTTTTTCTGTATCAAATATGTCCAAATGTATCAATATTTTATTACAGTGGTACAACTGTTAGATACCCAACAATTGCATTGTAATTATTTATCATTTTTGTGTTAGATAAATGTGACATCCATCGAGTTCCGCTGGCTTGCCGCTGCTTGTCTTCTTTACGGTTAAGAAAAGAATTTAGAGGAAGATGAGACATAACCCAACCCAAACGTAGAAGGTAACTTACAATAACCATCATTATCTTACTAAGGGTAATTTAAACACTATAATCATTGAAAACTTTCATATTCTCCTTTTTAGAAAGACCAATTAGGATAAGCATAAGAAATGCCTTGACGATCAATAAAGTAAATAAAAAGCGTTTAGCATTTTTAGGATAAAGATATGTGAAATCTCAAAAATAACTAAAATAAAATGTACATTGTATTAAGTAACAGTTATTGACAGATATGGCACGAGATTTTCACAACTTTTTGCCGGAAAAGTCGAGCTTTGATATGGATTTGGGAGGACCGCTCTTAGTTGCAGTAATTGATGATGAGTAGATTGAAGCCATGCCAATAGAAAAAAGAAACGTTCTAAATGGTAAATATACGGAAATGAATTAAAAGTGTTTTTCAACTACTATTTGACAAGATGGGATCATCATTTCTGATTCATTTATAACAATTTTAGAACATAAAGGAACTCAAAAGAAAAGAAATAATCATTGTAGTAACTAGTAATGACCTTTTGTACAGTCTCATTACAAATTTGAAATTATAAATCATGCATTCCTGAAGATAAATGTGGAAGCCATCCACAATTATCGATACACCTAACTTTATACTGGATGGTATGGCATTATATAAAAGAACTTACTTCCTAAAAAATCACTGATTATAAATTTATAATATATAGGTCATTTTATCAATTACCAAAACATTATTAAATTCAAACTCGTAATATTATGATTTAAATTTGCAATCCTACATCAAATTACTTATAATCACTATTATTATAACTTCAACGATCATCTGTTGGTGCTACTACTATGTTCAGTAAGCTATGTCAACTTATTATTTGTGGAATTTTCACTAAAAGACATTAAAATAAAAAGAAGTAAACCGATGAATAAGTTAATGGAAGGCAATATATATATATATAGAATGTAATTATACAGTGTATTTTTCTGACAAAAGAATTGACACCCCTTGAATACGTGTGATTTCACTACTACTTATCATGATTAATTAATTTAGTAAGATGAAATATATATTATTTATTTATAGTTGAATTATAAAAATTTATATAAAAACACATATTATACATTAGTAATTCCATCTGAATACCGTGCCTATGTGTTTTTAATAACCAGAAAAATCATGGCAGGTCCTATTGAAGTAAAGTTCAAAAATGGTATTTGAAATTTAAATTTATATTGAATATGTATTTCACTTAAAAAATATTACAATTTTATGAGTGAGGAAAAAGAATTTTTGAAAATTTTTAAAAAATGATCAAAACCACTTCTTGATATTTAAGAAACTCATTTTTAAAAACATTTCAAAAACTTACAAAATTTTATGGACATTTATGGACAAACAGGGCCTAACATATTGGCTTGCGTGTGGGGGAAATCTCAATGAAACAAAAAGAAATTGGGGTCAGAATACACTTATCCTAAAGAATAAGGACCTCACACTGTCAAATAATTTTACTTTTTGTACTGATGCACAATCTATTATTCTGTCCTTATTGATGTAGAAAATTTTCGCTTCACTTCTCCTCTACTTTCTCTATCTCTGTAATTGAATCCTCATTTAATAAATCAGAATAAACAAAAGCTAGTCAAGTCCGTTAGTCGGTGGCTCTCTTCGAACCCGAATCTCCGGCCACATTTCCTTCGGAAGTTTGTTTCCCGTTACCGGCGAGGCGGCGACCACAACACCTTCATCTAAGACTCAGGTCGAAGCTGAATCTCTGGCCACATTTCCACCGGAATGTCAGTTTTCCGTTACCGGCGAATACGCTGCTGTGAAAATATCTGCACCTAACACTCAACGTGAAAGCCGAATCTCCGGCATCATTTGCTCCGGAATGTTAGTTTTCCGTTTCCGGCGACCACTCTGCGGTGGAAAAAACACCTTCAGCTAACACTCAAGTTGTACCGTTGAGCTTTCTACGCTCATAAATTTTGATACAGTGAAGCTTCTAGTGGAGCTCCCAGTGATTTTTCTGTTTCGGCTTCCTGCACTTTCTCCCGATCTCCTTTTTCTGAGGTAAATCCAATATTACTTTCTGTCTTTTTTTTTTCTTTCTGTTTCCTTTTTGGCGTATTTTAGCTTTTCAGAGGAGACCTTTTGTAGCTTTAATTTTTTTGATTTAATTCTTCATTATCTGTGTTTAATTCTATGATTCACGTCTTGGTACAGAAACTTACTGCTGCAAAATAGAGTAGCGTGTAGGCTTTTTATTCTAGAATTTCTGCAATAGATGTGTATGCGTATTTGCTGCGACTGATCTGTATTGTTTAGTAAACTCTTCCAGTCTTTGCAAAAATTGAGTGCTTTTTATTTCATGGCGTTTGGTTGCAGAACATTTCTGCAGAAAGTGAAATTTTTTTTTGAAAAAACTCTTCTAACAAATTTTTGAACCAGATGCCACTACGACAATCAACTTAATCACTTGAGAGACTTCTGCACGAAAGCTGAAGGGGTGCACTTTGAGTTTTGACCTTCTCCTGATCTGTTCAGCATGTTTCCTACTGTTTTCTTTTCTCTAGGTTAATTTGTCTGATCATTGGTCACTTCTGTGTTATAGTAGCTTTATCTTTGTTTTTCCTGTGTTATTTCAATTTTACCTTTCATAGTTTCATGCGGTTGCTTTGTCTGATCATGCCTTTTGTTTCTTAAATTGTTTTCTGGCCATATCTTCCCTCTTTTTTCTATTTGTATAGACAGGTATATACCTGTAAAAACATACTTTTATTCATATTGAACATATATGGCATGCCTATCTCTTTGTGTGAGGGAATGATTGATGCGCCCTTTGGGATTTATACTCTTCATTGCGTGGTCTCAGGAATTAAGATGAATGGGTTTCAGAGTGGCAAGATTCGCAATCACGATAAACCTTCGACAGGATGCTTAGGACGAATGGTGAACCTTTTTGATTTAAATTCAGGGGTGCCAGGAAACAGGCTGCTTACAGATAAACCACATCGTGATGGTGAAACTCTATGCTAATTTTTTTTTTCTTCCGTCTCCGGTTATCATTGGCATGAATGCTGTTTCCGTGGAATATTGTCTCAAATTCTCTGTCCCATGAAATTATTGAGCATTGGAAACAACATAAACAGCTGTAATAATTAGTTTATAGGAAAACATCTTGATTTCAATTTGAGAGCACATAAGCTTGATTCTTCAAACTGCCCATGGGCATGCCTTGATCTCATTTGATTTTATGCTACCTTTGGTTTTTGGGCCAGTAGTTTATGCCATACAACTATAAGGTCGAATCTGCATGTTGAGCTGGTCCAGCTTATTGCAGGTACTCTGTTGAGGAGCCAATCAGATGTGATGAGGTTGTCGCCTTCTGAGGATCAAGTAGAAGAAAAAATGGTTCATATTCTATCTAGATGACATTTGTGCTGGTTTTCCGCAGACTTTGGCTTAGTACTAATGCTTATATATGGTGCATGCAGATTATCCCAGATTTGAAGAGGACTAGTTCAAACAGGAAATCAAATGGAACACCAATAAAGATGCTTATAGCCCATGAAATGTCCAAGGAAATAGACTCTAGTCATAATCCACCTAGTGTTGTTGCCAAGCTGATGGGGCTTGATGCTCTTCCTACTCAGAAATCTATTCCAGCTATAAGAAGTCATTTTGGAGGTCATTCACGGTGTCATACAGACTCCTCCTTCAGCTATTGCCAGCACAAAAACGAGTCCTTGGTGGAAGAAATGCAGCAAGAATTTCATCAATATCCTGAGCAGAATGAATATAAAGATGTTTATGAAGTTTGGCAGCACTCCCCAAAAATGAACTGTGTGAGAAGTAAATCCCCACAAAAGGCAAGACACAATGAAACTAGTTTTGACAAGAAGTCGGCTTTTGTTCGACAGAAGTTTATTGAAGCAAAATGTTTATCTATAGATGAACAACTTCGCCAGTCTAAGGAATTCCAAGATGCATTGGATGTCTTAAGTTCCAACACAGATCTGTTCCTCAAGTTTTTGCAAGAACCGAATCCAAAGTTCTCTCAGCATTTATATAATTTGCAGTCTATACCTCCTCCTCCTGAGACAAAGCGAATAACTGTTCTAAGACCATCAAAGATGGTTGATGAATGCAAATTTGGTGGATCAGTGAAGAAAAATGAGGAGATAAACAGAGCCACCCATGTAGGTAAGGGAAACAGGGCCAAAAGCCATATGGCATTTACCCCTCCTACAGCAAGTTGGAATATTGATGAAAATCATGCTCAACCTACACGGATAGTCGTGTTAAAACCAAGCATCGTTAAGACTCACAACTTTAGGGCTGCAAACTCTTCACCGTCTGCATCACCAAGAGTATCACAAGCTGAAACAAGTTTTGTGAACATTGAGGCTGATGAAGCTCAAGAATCAAGAGACGTGGCAAAGGCTATCACACAGCAGATGCGAGTAAACATAGGTGGACATCAAAGGGATGAAACATTACTTTCTTCTGTATTTTCGAATGGCTACATCGGTGACGAAAGTTCATTTAATAAGTCTGAAAAAGAGTATGCAGCTGGAAATCTTAGTGATTCTGAAGTCATGTCACCAGCTTCTAGACACTCATGGGAATACATAAATAGGTTTGGCAGTCCTTATTCTTGCTCTTCCATGAGCCGTGCTTCGTATTCTCCTGATTCTTCAGTTTCCAGAGAAGCCAAGAAGCGACTTTCTGAGAGATGGGCGATGGTGGCATCTAATGGGAGTTGTCAAGAACGAAGACCAGTGAGGAGAAGCTCCAGCACTTTAGGCGAGATGCTTGCTCTCTATGATATTAAGACGGCTGGAAGAATAGAGCAGGAAAGTAGCAAAGAAGATCCCCAGATTCCTAATTCCAACTCAGCGAGTAATTCCAAAGATGATGAAGGTATCAACAAGTCGCCAAGGAATCTTTTGAGGTCCAAGTCTGTCCCTGTGTCCTCCACTGCATTCGGTGCTCAGTTGAATGCGGGTGCCCCAGATCATGTGACTGGAGAAAATGACCTTCCCAAGCAGACAACAAAGCCTAGAAGTACAAAATCATCACTGAAAGGGAAGGTCTCAAATCTTTTTTTCTCTAGGAACAAAAGGCCAAACAAAGACGAAGCTAAGCGTTCGCAGTCCAATGATGAATTGCAGTCAGGTGCAAAACCTTTACATTCTCTATCAAAAGTTGACAAATATAGTAGTGAATTCCATGATGATCTCGGGGTTGAGTCTTCAGCAACCGATCTTCGCGAATCATCATTCACACTGACTTGTGAAGATGTGGTTAAGCAAGCCACAACCTCCCCTGAGGTAAAGCAGTTATCTGATGATTCTCCCTACTACATTGTTGCAAGTTGTTAGAAAATGGTTCATTTGCATTTTACATCATTATGACGTTTCTCTTCTATTTTTTTGTGGTAGCCATCTGCACACCTTTTAGTGGAGTGCATTTACAATTTCTTGAATATTTTATTAGATTCTGTGATTTCTGGAAACAACTTTTTTTCCGATGTGTGAGAACTGTCCGACACTGGAGAACTCAAATAGCGTCAATATGACTGCTTAAGAAGTTGTTCAAGGTGGATTTACGTTATAATAATTTTGTAGGTTGCACTCTCTGAAGCAAGATCTTTGCGCGCTGGACACCCATGTGAAAACCAGGACCAACCAAGTCCTATATCAGTCTTGGAAACACCATTTGAAGAGGATGAACATCCAGCACATATATCATCAGCCGGTATCAAGCTGGATCATGGTAAATGTGATCAACAATCCAACATGTTCTCTAGCTTCTTTCCTTAATGTAAAACTAATTCTAACCCCCATCCCCTCCCATATCCCTTGTTTAAATCAAATTAGCAGGTACCGAGTTGTCTCTTCACCCTGTAAGGTCCAATTTGATCGATAAATCTCCTCCAATAGGATCAATTGCTCGTACATTGTCATGGGATGATCCCTGTGCAGATACAGCCAGTTCAGCTTGTGTAAGACCATCATCGGCCACTCAGCGGACGGAGGAAGTAGAACGTGAATGGTTCTCTTTTGTTCAAACACTATTAACCATGGCCGGCCTTGATGAAGTGCAATCTGATGCTTTCTCGACCATGTGGCATTCTCCTGAAAGCCCTTTGGACCCATCACTCAGAGAAAAATACATTGATCTAAATGAGGAGACATTACATGAGGCTAAGCGAAGGCAAAGGAGATCAATCCAAAAGCTTGTGTTCGATTGTGTAAATGCAGCTTTATTAGATATTGCAGGATATGGGCCTGACAACTGCCAAAGAGCCATACCTTATATTGGGGTCCATAATAATCAGCCAGAGGTAACTAGATTGATATTGGTGGACCAAGTGTGGGACCGGATGAAGGAATGGTTTTCTAGTGAGGTGAAATATCTCTCTTGTGATGCTGAGGACATAAACAGCCTGGTGATGGAGGGAATGGTGACGAAGGAGGTGGTGGGGAAACGGTGGCTTGAAAGTTTTAGATTAGAATTAGACAATGTAGGGATGGAAATTGAAGGAAAGTTGCTTGAAGAGCTTGTGCATGAATCTGTCATTGAATTGGCAGGTAGATTGTGATGAATCTTGTCCACTTAATTCTTCTTTCTTTTAAGTTTTTTTTTCCTTGCGCAATTATATAACATTATTGTTTGTGTATTATTGTATTTGCCAACAACCTTGCCCACCGGTAATTGTTTAATGTTGTGTGAAGTGTCTGCAAATCTTTACTAACTTCTATATCTGGGATTGTTTTGTACATTTATGCTTTGACCCAATTATAGAAATAGAATGCAAGCGGTCCTATGGTTAACCATATGTACCTGAGACACAACTCCAGTGCACTTTAACTCTTCGCACGGAAAGATTCTTATCTTTATGGTAAATATTGGTGTTGTAACTTTTGGAGTAAGACACAAAAGGGGTGTTTTCTTTGTAAGCCACTCGAATATTCTTAGCTGGAAATGAAAAGTTGCTTGTTTGATTACAGTACAATTTAAGCAGCTTGATGGAAAATTTTTACTAGCCAGCCAAAACCGACGCGAAAAGAGTTAAACAATCTCGTGACCGGCAGCTGAACAACGTACGTATGAATTATTTCTTCTTTTGAAATCCCCAAAACTAGAAAGGAAAATGAAAGCAAACACGGACAAGATATGAGCAACAGAAAGATTTTCTTTTTCCCCATGGTATGAACACTTCTATGAAAATGACAGTAAACAAGCGAAGTTAAAATGGTCACACGCATACCAACTACCAAATATTTTTACTTTTTTTCTTTTTCATTTTTACCTGGGTGAGGGGTGGTTCTGGAAATTGGGAAATGGGAAGGTTGAGATTTGACCGTTGCTTGCAGTCTTGCACCATTTAGATGCATAGTGAAGCGGCGGAAAACATTAACCTACATCCGATTCTTTTTTTTTCTCTTTCCCATACCTCAATGCGCCATTTAAATCAAATTAATGGACACGTGGTATATGCCTCTCGTGCAATTACTGACTACTATGAAGCCATGTTCGAAAGCAGGATTTAAAGAGTCAGAATTTAGAGTTAGTAGATTCAAAATGAATATATATTATTGCAGAGGCGAATGGAGTTTATAATTATATGATTCAGTTGAACTCAATATATATATATATATATATATATAATATATATATATATAATTTCAATGAGACACGTATTATAATATTTATCAGGTTATACATGAGCGTCGTTTATTGGATAATCATTTTCAGAAATGCCTATGAATTTACATGGAATATTTTTTTCTAAAAAGAGAGATACGCACCCAAAACATTTGTTAGCAAAAAGTGAGATTCTTATCATTATTTTATTTTTAATGTGCTTTTTCTTTGATTTAGTTGGTCAAAACCATCACTATGGAAAAGTAACATTTGCAAACAAATGTGCTAAACTAGATCAAAGTCTGAACCATAATTTTATATTTGGTTTTCCAATTACTTCCTCTCAGGTTTCTGAGGACGAATGTGTACATGGTTAGCACAGAAAATAAAAATGTATTTCCTTCCTTGCTACCATGTGAAAAAATGATTAAAATGTCAAAAATAAAACAAAAAAAGGCGTTGCTCCAACTGAATTCAGATTAGTGAGATCCAGAGTAGAAAAATAAGCGTGTCACTCTGTCTTGAAAAACCATATGCATGAGTCTCTTACACAATTGTTGCTACATTTAGGATTAAAAAGAGATCAAATTTCAGTGACTCGGACTAAAAATTCACACTGGTGAAGTGTTTCTCAATAAAAGAAACAACACAATGTACTTAAATACGCCCTATTAACAAGCATGATACATACTTCACATTCCAGCTTTGCAATATCTAAATCTGTATCCTTTCTGCAGACATATGTACACTGCCTTTACATATTAAACAGAAAAAAAAAAAGAAAAAAGAAAAAGGAAAGGTCCAAAATTATGAAACACAATCACAGATCAAGTCTACATACTCGGCGCACGTTGCTAGTTTCTCTGCTCCATGAGATTCGGCGTCAGTCTGTTTTTTGATTATCTTCATGATGGGTTTTGGTTTGGTATATGATGCCTAGCCTCTCCATCCAAATGATACTGGATGTCAAATGTCAATAATGTTTGAGAAATATAGATTGGTCTAGTGACAGCAATAACTACAGAGGGAATCAGCTGAATATTCATAACCAGCCTTGTCCCACATAAGAAACCACATAACAACCGTCTTGAAGAAAGCAGAAAAAGTTCAAATAAAGGATTCAGCTTGCAACAAATCAACTTAAGTTCACATGTTCCAATATTAAGAATCTCACTTATTACTTCAAAATACAAATAAGACAAAGGGCACAAAGTGGATAGTTGGACTTGGACCACATACTGCTTTGGCCAAGAGGAGGACCACACAATCATAAGTTGCACATGTTTAAGGGAATATTGCTCAACCACATCTAACTGCAGACTCTAATATACGTCCAAAAGTTCTGCCAAACTACCTTAACTAAATTTGCAGGGTCCCCTATATTTGCAATTCAGGTGCAATGTAACAAGTTTGTAGCACAAGCATCTCTTGTCATACAAGCAAAAAACTAAAAAGAATTTGAAGTGCAGATTAACTGAAATAAGAGTCCTTACGAACTCTCAAAAGCAAGCAAACTACCAACATGACATGATAAGGTGATCTCTTCAGTGAAATCAATATTATGTGCCAGACCAATCCATTCAACACTCTCGAAAAACAGGTAAAATGAAACAGAACATAAGCTACCCTGACCTTCGCCTATTAGGGCTCCACCCACAGAGCGCACCTTTTCTGATTCAACCCAGAAAAAAAAAAAAAAAGCATTTTAACCATTTAAACCTCGAAGCCTAGAGCTTATTTGACCAGACAGTAAGCTACTACGCAAATTAAGATTCCCGCCTAAGTGTTACCCTTTAATATATTCCGTCAGAAATGAATGGAAGATGACTCACATATATTATACATCTATAAAACATACCTTTTCCCTCATCCGTGAACTCCAGATGTCAGAATGGCCAACCCTCGCATCTGCTTTAGCTAAACCAGATGTTCGGCTTAAACGTGGATCAAGCAGTGGCTCCCTTGTCCTTCCAATAACATTATAATCTCCCTCAATATCATGGTTTATTCTATGATCACTAACCAAAGCTCTGAGAACAATTGCGAGAAGTAAGGAGGATGCCTGGAAATGATGGTAACAATAAGATTTTAGCACAACATGGACCATAGACCAAACAAAAGGTTAGAAGAAACTTTTCAACATTACACCAATCGCAAGAGGAAAAGCCAAAAACCACTCGTGGCCTCACATTCTATAGTATTTGTATTGCCAATGTTTTAATTCTTTTCCACCACTCATGCTCATAAGTTGATAACATACGAATTTCAGAATGTATCATACAAAAAGAGGGCTATTTACCAGAGAGATTCACACTCTTGCCCAGTATTACCGAAATCATACAGTCTGTAGAGCCCCCACCAGATTCTTTTTATCTTCTCCGTCAAATTTAGATGCCCCTTTCACAAAATGCATAGTTTCTCCAGATCAATATAACATCTTGAATGTTAACTTACAGTTTCAACAGTCACAATTCACATTCTAGCTATATCAAAACATGTCTTCAAATAACTTACACACTGGTAAATCCAAACTTTAAATACTTATAAGAAGCATCACCTAATACGGATTAAGGGTATTCAAAACAAACAAGGAATAACAAAATCTTACAAGACCTTCACGTTCAAAGAAAACTTGCCTGAATTACAATGACAGCAATGCCAATCCACTTGCAAACATCCATATTTTGTTCAATAAAGGTGCGCACGATGTGTAGTTCTCCAGTCGGGTCCCTTGGAAGATCCTAGGAAGAGAGTAAACAGGTGTCCTAATTTGAACTTTTAACAGGTAAACAAGGATAGAACCTCGAAACCATGAAAAGAGCAGATCTGAAAAAAAGGTTTACCTTCTCCCATTGACGATCAAGTGCAATAAATACAACCAGACTTATTTCCACGAGCACAAAAGCCGTCATAAGCAGAGAGTACTAGTATTTTTAAGTAGTCAAGGCTAACAGTCAATCAGTAATAGCTGTTTATATCAATTCATCAACTATCAGTTAATTCAAGATATGAAACTGGCAATGAGAAGATATATAATGATGTGCAGTGAAAAACCTTTATTTTTTTCCTTTTCATTTTTCATTTGGTCACTGTATGAAGCAGGACGACAACATGACATACTAGAAATTAGGAAACAAACTTCACGATTATCATATTATTTACTTCCAGTGAGTCTACCAATCCGCTTTTCCATAAAGAGTGATTCAAGTTCCTTTCCTTCAATTAATAAGGTAAAGGAAAGCTTTTGGTGTGAGTTTATTCAGTGCCCTTCCCTCTTGATTTGTTTTTTGAAGCAAGCAGACAACATCGACAAATCCAAACCTAACAGATTTTAACAGTAAGTGAGAAGGCAGAAATTCCTGCGATAGTTAGAACTGACAACCCAACAGCTCCATTTACAGAGATCACATTATACATTTAAATGATTCACAACTTTAGTTTTCTATTTTTGCAAAAATATTCCTTTCATCATATCCCCTACTGAATTAAAATTGAGACATAATTGGTTATCGAATCGACTGATTGATTGATCCTTTTCATCATATAGTCTGAGGCAACATATAAACATATTAATAGACAGCAACCCTAACAGAGCTGAATGTGTATACTTTACACTTCTAGGTAACTTATCATATTCCTTATTAAGCATTCTAGACAACAACTTAACAGTCATTATATAGTAGAAACATAAACAAAGGAAGCAGTAGAACAGAAAAGGCAAAGAAGGATACAAAGCAAAGGAAACATCCATTAACAGCTTCAGCACCAACATGCCCAATACAAGTGATACAACATAAGATTACACCAATTCCCATGAAAGCATATATTAACCTGAACAAACAAACATAGCAACATCTCAATAACTAATCATATCGCCAAAAAAAAAAAAATGAAAATACGAAAAGAAACAATACCATGGAGTTGGAAGCGAATGTTTATTCAACATAATTGAGCCGAAATTGGAGGATTCGGAGTCAAGATTAGGAGGAAGGAAATTATTGTGGTGTTGCCAATGGTTAAGCATATAAGCAGAGTAAATAATAATGGAGACACCAACGAAGGTTTGTAAGAAATTGAGGAATTTCAGCAGAAATGCTACGAAGCCGTGACAACATGGCGTTCCCATTCCGAGATTTTTCTTCTATGATTCTACACAGAAAACCTAATAATTTTTCTCAAAACAATTGTAGAATTGTGCTCTGTGATCTATTCTGTTTCTGTGTATTTTTGGTCAAGCAAAAACTGTGGGTGATGATGCTGATTGAGCTGGCAAAACCTTCTTTGTTTTTTACCTTTTTGTTTCTTTCTTTTCAGGTAAGCAAAATAAAATAATTGGGCTAGTCCTTGCAAAGGAGTATTTTTTAAGGGAAGTGCATGATATACTCGATATTTGAGTCACACTTAAATTTATATTCGTACCGCATAACAAATTTTTATTTGTTTACTTGGGAATAGACTTCAGACATTCTGATGAAGTAAAGAAACAGGTTTAGACGCGATGTTACAAATTTTGGATAATGTTAATATTTGAAGTTCTGCTCCCGACAATACAAACTTTAGACGTGGAGTTAAATTTCGGGTAATGTTCGCTTTTGAATTTCTTCCTCTGCAATACAAATTTTAAACAATCACGTCAGAAAATGTAAACTAAGACTAATTAGACTGAAGTACGGCTAAATTTTTGCATGCACTTAGGGCAAATTAGTTTGAAATACAAAAATTACACTTAAGATTTACTTAATTCTAATTAGTTAAAGTTCAGGTAAATCTTTACATACACTTAAGACTAATTAGTCTGAGGTGCAAATTGCCAGAAATAAAAATTTATTTTTCGAATTTCAACATTCCAACAAATAATTTGAAACTAAATCTACGACAAATGAACTCAAATTTGAAATGTAACTTTCAAATATCATATAAATTCTAATTATTAATTTATCAAAATAACAATAATTATTGCAACTAACAAGAAGAAAGATAAAAAATCCTAAGCAGTAATCAAAAAGAGACACCATAACAGCTCACTACCGTTAAAACATCTTAAAACATGCTTACAAATATCAAGTAAATCTATTGCCACATCTATTTTTACAACAACTAAGAAGGAGGATGAAGAGAACGAGGAGGGGGAGCAACAGTAGAAAAGAAGCCGTTTTTCTGAAGCCATCTTACTTTAGGTACTAATTAAATTTTTTTTTAGAAATGATTACAAATTAAATTTGGGGGAAGCCGAGAAGGCGAGGAAGGGACCAAATAAGGCGGCCCATAGAATTTTATATTTTATCAGATCCTTTCAAATTTGAAACCAAGTCTATATTTTTTACATGAAAGATTACTTATGCCAGAAAATAAAAGGACCAAGATCCCTCGTGAATATAAAATATTATGAAAAAATTATGCTATATACTTATTATATCCAAAATAATTATAAGCCTTTACTTATTCTAGAAATAACTACAATATATACCTATACAGCCAAAAGTAATTCCCCGTTAATCCTTCTTCCTATTTTGTTCTTGTTAAAGCTAACTTTTATTCTCCTTTAATCTTTCTTCTCTTATCGTTTTCTCCGTTCTTCTCTTTCTTTCCTTTTGTCAATATCCCTACAATTTTTCATTTCATCTATCTACCTCCCTCTCCTTTCTTTATCAATTGCCTCAGCCAAAAAAAAAAAAAAAGTTAAAAAAGAAAGATCTATCAAAAAATGATAGAAATTTTTAAGGTTTCAGTTTGCTACAAATTTGTGAGATTGTATATGTAATAACAAATTTTAATTGCCGATGCTCTTTGTGGCAAGTTTTGGTCGTATTCACCTTATCGACTTCACTTTGGAGTTTGACCATCTAATTCATTTCCGAAAGCGACAAAATCATTAGTACAAATTTGACAGTATTGTAACAAGATATATGTTTGTTTGAAGTATTTTGTTGTTGAAATTATTGGGTGTTTTTGATTGATGGTAGATTATGGTGCTAATGTTAATTTTTTAAGATTTATTATAAGAAAATCTAGTTCACCATTGAGGAACTTAAAGCTTGAAACTCATAAAGAGTATTTGTTGAGTTTGTTGTTGTTTCGATTTGATGCTGACTAGAGTGTGCTTGGAATGTTGATTGTAGGTTGTGGCAAAATTTTGAGTCAATTTGATAAAAAGTTTGGAGATATATTTTGGATTTTGGATTAAAATTAAGTTGAACTAGTGAAGAAGATGAATTTATAATGCATACCAAAATGTTATACTATATAGCATTTTAGTATATAATAATTAATTAAATCATATAATTAATTATAATAGTATGCTATTATGGTATGTGATATAATGTAATAGTATACTGTTAAGCAACGAATATAAGATACTATTTTGGTATACTATATGTCATTTTGATATAAAATACATAATTCAACAATATACTATTATAGTGTACAATATAATATAACAGTATACTATTATAACTGAATCACTTTTTAGTTTTTTGAAATTTTCAAGCCCTTTCCCAAAATGTAGAAGAAGTTTTGACACTTTTTTCAAATATTTTCGTAAACTAAGTATTTGATAGAGTTATTATTTATTTTATAAGAAGTAGGTATAGGAATAGACATAAAATAATTATATATTTATTTGGTATATTTGCATACCTATTCTAGCATACTAATGTACAAAATATTAAATAATAATATATTATTTCATTATCGGTATATGACATATATCATATGGGTACATAGTATATTGCACCAATATAATATACTTCAACTGCTATTAATATATTATTGTTGGTATATTATATGTTAGAATAAGTTATTTTTTAATAATTAATACATGAAAAAATAAAAATAAATAAAAATGTGTATTATACCATTATCTTTTTTCATACATTTAAAAAAGAAAGAGAGAAAATATACCATTTTGTGTTAAACTGGCAAGGAAGAATTTGTATTGTATACCAAAATGACATACTATATACCATTTTGATATATAATTCATTCCAATTGTATACTGTTACAATACTATATAGCGTAACAGTATACTATTACAATTTGGTCCTTTTAGAATTTTTTTAATTTTCCTTTATCATCTGTATTATGTAATCATTTTGATTTTTTCTTTATGGGTTTGTTTTATATAATAGTATTATAGTACAATATCTTGAAATATAATATTTTATTAATATGTGGTACACTATTTTTTGATTTTTTTCTTTATGCATGTGTATTATGTAATAGTAGTATAGTCATATATAGTTTCTTGGATTAATTAGTAGAACAGTATACCCTATTGGTATAATTATATGTCATATTGGTATCATATGGTAGCCGAAATGTTATTTGGTTGTTTTAGCTGCATTTTTAATTGAATTCTATTCTGAAACGATTTATATGATCATATTTTGCTGTGTTGGATTTTCTTGTACCTGTGGACATAGATTTTTTGTATTATATAATAATTTTTATAGTTATATGCAATTGTTGGAACGACCCGTTACAACTATATATCTTATTAGTACAACTATATACCCTATTAGTATAACTATATACCCTATTAGTATAGCTATATACTATATTGGTATCATATGCTAGTTGAATCGTTTTTTGGTTGTATTAGCTGCCTTTTAATTGGTACACTATTTGGTTTTCTTTTAATAATAGTAATATAGTACAATATCTTGAAATACTTTATTATATTAATATGTGGTACACTATTTTTTTTATTTTTCTCTTTATGCATGTGTGTTATGTAATAGTAGTAAAACTATATACCATGTTGGTATAGTTATATGCCATATTGGTATCATTTGGTAGCTTGGTTGTTTTAGCTACATTTTTAAGTGAATTTTATTCTGGAATTTTTTATATGAACATGATTTGCAGTGCTGGGATTTTTTGTGCCGATGGAGATAGATTATGTGTATTATGTAATAGTTATTATAGTTATAGGCAACGACTCCATACAACTATATACCCTGTTAGTATATGGAATGAGCAAGTTTCTTTGCGAATATTTAGCTTGCAATGCGAGCATGTAATTTTCTCATACTTTTATTGCATCCTTTAATATTTTGGTATAGTAGTATAGTCGCAGATAGTTGTATCAATATTCTAGAGCAATCATATACTCTGTTCGTATACATGTATACCATATTGGTATCATATGGTACTAGAAGTCTTTGTTGCTACTTATACTTTTATTGTCTTTTCTAATATTTTATTATCATTTCTATTCTAACTAGTATATATGGAGATTTGGTGGCTGTAGATTGTGTTTTCTTGCTCCATAACTAGTTGTGTTATTGCTAATGGTAGAGTGTGTACTGATATTTGTAGCGATGGATATCAAGTTTTGATTGGCAATCACGTGTTGATTCTTAGAATCTGATTATGTAATTTATAGTGTTCAGCATCAGTAAGTGTGATATTCAGTGAATTAGATCAAGTGGCAACTTATATTATTTCAGTTTAACAATTGAATTAAAAAAAAATGAGAAAAAAGACAAAAGTATATTATACTAGTTATATTAAAAAAAAAGGTGAAAAAATATTTACTATATCAGTTATTTTTCTTATTTTATAAAAAAAATAATAAAAAATAATGAAAACAATAAAAGAAATTAGATTATGAAGAGAAAGGGAAAATAAAAAAAATAAAAAAAAAAGTGAAATGAAATTAAAGAAACAACAAGGAAAAAAAAACAAAAGCAAAAAAAAAAAAGGTGCCAAAATTGAGTGTGAAATTAAATTATGATAATAATAACAATAATAATAATAATATAATTTGGACCAAAATAAATGAACAGAAACAAAAAAAAGAAAAAAAAGAAAAAAAGAAAAAAAAGAAGAAAACGAGAAAAGAAGGAAAAAGACAAGAAGCTGAGAAATAAAAAAGAAAAGGAGAAAAAAGACAATAGGTAAGAAAGATAATTAGTTTGATGGGTAGAAAAATAAATAGGTAGGTAAGGGTAAACAGTTCTGTTTTTTGTGGGTAATTGTGCCGTTCACCCAAACATTAATCGTACATAGTAATTAACGCAGTCCATATGAATTCACTTAAAGCTTCACATAATTAAGACCAACTATTTTATTAAAAAATGAAGCTCATTCATCGAAGTATTAATACATAACAGCAATAGTCCCAATATATTTTCATAAGTGGGGTCTGGGGAGGGTAGTGTGTACGCATGTTTTACCCTTACCTAGTAAAGATAGAGAGGTTATTTCCTATAGACCCTCGGCTCAGAAAGCTGAGGAAGAAGAAGAAGAAGAAAGAAAGAAAAGGAACAAAGAAGAAAAATAATATAGATCAAAGAATATGAAGGTACATGAGTGCTATTAATACTAATGGATAAAAAAGGGAAAACTTTCAACTATCTACTAATCTTATACCCTAATTCTGGACCTCCATACCCTTCTATCAAGGACCATGTTATCAGTAAGCTGGAGTAGCACCATATCCTGCCTAATCACCTCTCCCCATTACTTGTTTGTCCTACCTCGGGCTCTTCTCAGACCCGCCATGGCCAATCTCTCCCATCTCCTAACAAGAGCATCAATGATTCTCCTCTTAACGTGCCCGAACCATCTCAATCATGACTCTCGCTCTTGTCCTCCACGGAGGCCACTAATACTTTGTCCCGGATAACTTCATTCCTAATCTTATCTCTCCTGATACATCCACTCATCTATCTCAACCTCATTTCCGCTACTTTCATCTTCTGCACATGAAAGTTCTTGACTGGCCAACACTCAGTCCCATACAACATCGACAGTCTAACCACCATTCTATAGAATTTAGCCTTAAGTCTTGGCAGTACATTCTTATCATATAGAATACAGGATGCAAGCCTCCATCATCCATTCCACTCTAATGTGATGTTCGACATCCTCGTCAATCTCCCCGTTACCTTGAATTATAGATCCGAGATACTTAAAACTACATCTTTTGGGGATAAATTGAGTATCAAGCTTCACATCCACGTCTGCCTCATGAGTCCGATCACTGAATTTACACTCCAAGTATTCTATTTTGGTCTTGCTCAACTTGAAACCTTTAGACTCCAAGGTCTGTCTCCAAACCTCCAACCTTGCGTTAACCTTGCCTGGTGTCTCGTCGATCAATATTATGTCATCAACAAATAACATGCACCTCCCTTGGATGTGTCGCATCAGCACGTCCATCGCCAAAGCAAATTAAAACGGACTAAGAATCAATCCCAGGTGCATCCCCATCATAACTAGGAAGTGTTTCGAGTCACATCCCACGGTCCTCACCGGAGTCTTAGCACCATTATACATATCCTTAATCATCCTAGTGCACCCTACCGGAACGCCGGTGACCTATAAAAACCTATACAGAACCTCCATCGGGACTTTATCGTATGTTTTTGTAAGGTCAATGAACATCATATGCAAGTTCTTCTTCCTTTCTATACTGCTCCACGAATCTCCTCACCAAATGAATATCTTCCATAGTCGAATTCCTCGGCATGAATTCGAACTGGTTCTCAAAAATAGACACGCTCCTCCCTCACCCTGACTTCCACTACCCTCTCCCAAACTCTCATAGTGTGACTCAATAGCTTTATACCCCTATAGTTGTTGTAATTTTTGATATCACCCTTGTTCTTGTACTGTGGGACCATCGTACTCCACCTTCATTCTTCGGGCATCTTTTTCGTCTTAAAAATGATATTAAACAACCTAATGATCCACTCCAAGCCTGCTCAGCTTGCATTCTTTCAAAATTCTACCGGAATTTCATCTGGCTCCATCGCTCTACCCCTATTCATCTTACGCACGCGCCCCTCACCTCCTCTACCTTAATATGCCTACAAAATCCAATTCACGTCGACTCTCAAAGTGCTCCAACTCCCCTAGCATAATGTTTTTGTCCCCTTCCTTGTTCAACAGTTTATGGAAGTAAAACCTCTATCTTAGTATAATATGTTCCTCTTCCATCAACAACAATAATAAAAGTAGAAAATGAAAGATGAAAGTAATGAGAAACTGACTTGTAATTATGAAGCTAGAAGGCACATATTTGATGATACCAGAAGTTTAGGCACATATGGTTGAAATTCTGTCATTTTTTTCTGAACTTCAATGATATTTGGTTCAATCATTTTTTCTAACTTAAGTTATTTTCTTTGAAGTTCATACATTTTTGTTTGGAGTTAGGCTATGTAATAATCCGGTCGGTCGTTGAGCTTTAAGGTTTCATTTAGTGGTTCGAGGTCTTGAGTCGCTTCCTATTGTGTATTATGACTTGCGTGCATGGTCGTATTTGATTTTCGGACGTTTCAGAATGTATTTGGATGAGTGATTCTCACTTTAGAAGATTAAGTTGTAAATATTGACCGAGGTTTGACTTTTATGAAAATGACCCCGAAATGGTATTTTGACGATTCCGAAAGGTTTGTAGCATGATTTTGATCTTAGGCTTATGCCTGGAATTAAATTCGGAGTTTCCTAGGTTGATTTGGTTTGTTTTGCCGCAAGTTGGTAATTTAAAGGCTTAGAATTTTGATAAGTTTGACCGTAGGTTGACTTCATAGCTATCGTGTTTGTATTTCTATTTTAGGACTTGGAATAGGTCTCTTTTGCTATTTGGTACTTGTCTGCAAAGTTTGACATTATTCTGAGTTGATTTGATAGGAACCGGACGCGCGATTGTGTTTTTAAAAATTCTTGAGTTTCATTGTAGATTTCATGTGTGTTAAGGTCGGATTTGTTGTTTCAGATGTTATTTTAATATTTTGATCGCGCGAGCGAGTTCGTCTTATATTTTTTAGACTTGTGTTGATGTTTGGCTTGAAGCCCCGAGGGCTCGGGTGAGTTTCGGACGCATTTGGAGTGTTTGAAAGAGTTTTAGTTTTGTTGGTTTTGAATAGGTATTGCAGGTCTCGCAAATGCAAGAATTTGTTCCCATTTGCAACACTCGCATTTGCGAGGTAGGAGATCCCATTTGCGATAATGGCTGGGGTCTGCTAGATTCGCATGTGCAAACATTTTGTTCGCTTTTGCAAGAGGATCTGAGCTAGGCAGTGGTCGCAATTTTGATCATTAGGTCGCTTTTGTGATATGTTCAACCTTCGCATTTGCGATATATATTGTCGCATTTGCGACATCAGCAGGGTGTGAGGAGTGTCTCTTTTGCGATCATTCTTCACATTTGCGGGAAGCGGAATTTTAGTCTCATTTTCATGTCTTTAAACCCTAGACTCGGTAGGAGGTGATTTTGAAGAGGTATTTTCACATACAATCATTGGGTAAGTGATTGTGATCAATTTTTAACTATTTTACATGATTATATATTAGATTTAACATCAATTTTGTAAGAATCAAAGGGAAATTTTGAGAAATTTTGTCTATGTTCTAAAAAATGAGTATTTGAGTTTTGAGGGTTGATTTGGACTCAAATTTTGAAACAAAACACATATATGGACTCATGGGGTTATGAGTAGTCAGAATTTACCTTTGGACGCGAGTTTTGACCGGCGGGCCTGATGTTGACTTTTGAGGAATTGTGTAAAGATCATAGGTTTATTTATTGGAATTAATTTCTCTTGCATTATTTGATGTTATTAAGTCAATTTTGATTTGATTTGAGCCGAGCAGAGGTTAACTGTAAAGGAAAATCAGTTTTTGAGTATTGATTGAGGGTTTTTGAGCTAAGTATCTTGCTTAACTTTGTGTGAGAAAACTACTCCGTAGGGTTTGATTTGTTTGCACTATTTGAACTATGTGAAAAACGTGTACACGAGACGACGAGTTTGTACACGGCCTTATATGTGAAAATTTGACCGGTTTAGACTCTTAGATTTCTTATGCACATTAAATTGAAGTTGCTCTATCATGTTATATCCTCCATTGTTAAGTTCACTCTTATATGCCTTATTTGAAGTTGTTGGTTCATGTTCTATTGCCAAATATACTCATACATGCCTTAATTGGAGTTGTTGCCTCTTTATTGTCATGTTATCTCTTTTATAGTTGATTTGTTCTTAATTGAAATCATTGTTATATCTTATCTCTTTCATAGTTGATTTATGCTAATTTGAAGTCATTGTTACATGTTATCTCTTCCATAATTGACTATTCTTGTTTGAAGTCGATGTTACATGTTATCTCTATTATTGTTGAACTACTCTTACTTGAATTCATTATTACTTGTTATGTCTTTCATTGTTGAGTTTCTCCTTCCGTTTCATTGTATTGTTATAATTCTTGTGTTGATTTACTTGTTATACCCTCGTGTTATTGTTGTTCTCGTTGTACTTGGTGTTGTTGAGCCGTGGGCTATGTGTGATTGTGATATTGGAATTGTTGCTATAGAAACATTATGGTATATGAGCACATATAGTGCAAGTTGTTATATTATGTTGTTATATTTTTGGAACATGTGGGAATGTTGAGAGGATTTTCAGCGTGTTTGAACGTGAGTTGTCCGTGCTATTACTATTATTGATATTTGCACATGCGGCGTGACAAGGGAGGATATATATGTTGGGTTTGCGCATGTGGCGAGACAAGGTGGGATAATTATTACGCGCGGATGGCGAGACAAGGCGCACATTTAGTTTATTATTATACGCGCGACGAGACAAGGGGGACTATGTCGGGGATGATTTATGATGGCCCAGGGGCAATGTTATTGATGATAATTGTGTGGTGGTGTGACCTTCTTGTGTGTATCATGCATATTACAAGTTTTGTTGTGTTGTTTTCAATGTGCTACTCGGTGTCTCTGATCTTACTTGTTGATATAAGCTGTGATAGTGCACTTGAACAAGCACACACTATAGCATGTCACCTATATCAGTCCAGGAGTACGAATCTTGTTGTTTATTGATCCTGTACACTTATCCTCATGTACCTGCCTTATGTGCGTAGATCAGACTGTTGGCACGTGAGTTGTCTGTGCGGATATGAGATATTGTTACTGTTGGCACATGAGTTGTCCGTGCAGGTCTGAGGCATTAATGGTATTGGCACGTGAGTCATCGGTGTGGTTGTGATTGGTAATGTGGGCACGAGATGTCAAGTGATTACAGTTTGTTATTTGAGACCCGTGATCGTGATTATGAGGTGTGGTACCTCGGGGTGATTCCTGCGTAAACCTTTTGTAAGAACGATTGCTTACTTGGTTGTTACTTATTTTCCGTACTTGATTTCACTGGTACCTTAACTGTGTTTTGATTACTTTGCGACGTCATCACCTGTTTATTCCTTGTTGCTATCGTTGCTTCTACTTTCCGTTTGCTAGTGTTTCATTATTGTTTTTACCATGTTTAGCCTTGTATTAATGTTTGTCTCTCTATTAGCTTTATATTCATACTTGTATAGGTATTATGTCTAGTAGGTGTCTTGACTGTACATCATCACTACTCCACCGAGGTTAGTCTTGATACTTATTAGGTATCGTTGTGGTGTACTCATGCTACGCTTGCTGCATATTTTTGTGCAGATCTAGGTACCTCGGAAAGTGCTGGTCATTAGATAGCTGATCGTGTATTACTGCGGAGATTTAAAGATGTACCTGCCGTCGCGTTCGCAGGTCTTAGAGTCACAAACAATGATGTATTTGATAATCTTCGTTACTCTTACAAAGGCTTATAACTTGTACCACCAGTTTTGGATAATTGTACATCTATTAATGATTATTGGCTTTGTATAGAAATTACTGGTTCACGTTAAATGGTTGGTTGGTTTAAATCTATTAATAACTCTTCATGTGTTAGGCTTACCTAGTCCTATGGACTAGGTGCCATCGCGACTCTTAAGTAGAGATTTTAGGTCGTGGCAGGCTTCAAACACTGCGTATCTGGAGTTGTTCCAATATGAGTAGACATGCAATTTTTTTAAAAAAATATTAGATATTAGATAACGGTGTGTTCAAGTAGGGTACCACGTGAAATTTAGGTGAATGACAAAAATATGATACTTTTGTGCCATTAGTAATTTTTATACCCCAGTAACAAGTTTTAAGAAGAAAACTTCATATCAAAATTTAAAACACGACAGACAAAGTTTTTCCAATGGTCAGAATTTTAAAGCATACTAGACAGAGTTTCATTAATTACGGTGATTTTCAGAATTTTACCAAAAATTCTGATGGATCACCAGAACTTTTCAGCATTTTGGCTGCTGATCGTCAGAATTTTTTGTGCTTCAAAATTTAGGCATTGAAAATTTTGATAATCCCCAAAATTTTTGATGCTTCAAAATTCTGAGAAATGTACTTTAAAATTCTGATGTGGAGCTATTCTATTAAAACTTTTCTTAACCGGGTGAAAATATGAGCGGCGTACTTTAGAAAAGGTCCCTCCAGGATCATTTGTGAAATTTTGACAATAGGACTAAATCAACCCAGTTAGGTCCAAAACAATCAGCCCATCAGATGAATCACAAATCGATATCTCATTCTAGAATTTTTCACATAAGAAAAAATAACACAAAATAACCCTCAAAAAAATATTTTAGCGATTCACTTTTGACCAAAATCTGACCTTATCATTCAAAAAAAATTTCAATCCTTTATACTCTTCTATTTAGCTTTTACACACCGCAGAAAGTTCCATCACCAATTGGGTAACATTTCAGTCCAAGCCAACGGCAAAATTGCTGCTCGCATGCTGTCACTTATTTTCCGTTATAAATTCTAATATTTTTCCTTTAAATTTGAGTTCACAAGTTTTCCCCTATAAAAGGGAACAGACTAAGTGGCCAAGCAACAAACACCACTGTGGACCTAATCGAGATGTCTTTTCTACGGCCAAGCTTTTAAGGTTATTTTTTCCCCTTTATTTCTTGTTCTAATTATCTAGCTGCACTTGTTTATATATGTGAAATAGAAGTAAGTTTAAATTGATAGTCTATGCTTAGCAAAATGAGTGTTTGACAGCTATTTTAGACTATGTAGATTTAATATGACTATTTACTGCGTGGGGATTTGTGGATTTAACGAGACGTTATGTTAGCTAATTGGAATCTCTAATATGTGGTCATATCAAATCCACAACGACTCATAATGTTAAGAAAACTTCAAACCAGTATGCTCAAGGATCAACTTGTTGACCAATTTAGGTAAAACTTTAGCGAACTACAACCGAAAGGCGCAGAATGAACAAAACTTCCATGATCTCTCAAGAGGCATGATGTAATTAAAAGCACAAGAAAAAGCATAACATGCAAAATTTATTACTACTAATTTTTTCTTCCTCCTATTATCTTCAGTGTTGCATAATACTCCCTTGAAAGGTGAGAGTTTCGTTCTGTTGAAATCTCCTCTCTTGGTCTCTCTCTTCTCTGAGCTTTTCTTGTTTTGTGTACTACTCTGCTGATAAGTTAGATTTGGTTCTTTCTGTTATTACTAAAATACAGTGTTCTTATTTATAGTTTCTGAAACAAATAAAATTAGATGAAGCAGAAAACTTTCCGAACCCACAAATTAATTGTGTTTCCTTAAGGAATTATAACCCTCCCATAGTTGCCAAGGATTATGGGTTACTTCCTCCCAGGATAGAACGGAAATCGTTTCTGTGATAGCGGCAAAACAAATCACAGAACACCAACGAACTCAAAGTAACGTTTGCAAATCACAGTAGGAAAAAAAAAAAAAACTTACTGGTTGAAAACTGGAATATAATACTGGAATACAATAGAGAGTGAATTTTTGTCTGATGTTGCGAAAAAAATTCTGTAACGAAATGAGTCACAGAAGATGGTATTTATAGACCCCCTGTTAGTGTGCTTGAACAGGTGCGAAATCATAGCCGTAGCCGTAGCCGTAGCCGAAGCCGAGCGACGACGATGACGGCGCGAGGGGTCTTCCTTTTTCTCAACCTTTTGAGAATCATATAATGTGTTTCACTATATAAACACACTACTAAAAGAAGTTTCCCCATCCTATGTGGGACAATGAATTTTTTCAAATTTTAATGCATTTGAAATTTTCATTTCCCTCCAAAATTATTTCTTCCATTTCCCTTTCACTCCATTTATATTATGCATTTCTTAATAAATTCCAACACTTTCACTTGCCCCTTCATCGTTTTGGTCTTTTTTGGTTATGAATGATTAGTTGTTAATGGGTTGGTTGCTTATTATTTGTTTGCTCTCCTTTCTTCGGCTTATTTTTGGTTTTACTGTATTTCCCCTCTTTTTATGTGTAGTACTCTCTCCATTTTAATTTATGTATCTTAGTTTGATCGGGCGTGGAGTTTATAAAAGTAAGAAAGATTTTTAATTGTTGTAGTTTAGGGTGTGTTTACTATGAATGATTTTCAATTTTTCCATGTCTGATTCCCTTAAATATTTTGAAAAATATTTTTCTCATGAACTTATTTTTCTCCGGAGGAAAATATTTGCCCTACTAAGAGGAGGAACATCATTTTCAATATTATGATTCAACCTTCCCCACCTTATTCTCTATCCCCATTAACTCCCACCGTCCCCCTACCCATCACCCCACCACTCACCCTTCATGCCACCCCTAACCAGGCCCACCCCCACCTCTACCCCTTACCCTACCGCCCCTACCCCTAACCCTACCTCCCCCACCAACCTACCCTTGCCCAACTCCTCTACCCCTTATATTCCAGGGGATATTGATAACTGGGAAATTCCGAGGCCCAACAACTAAGTGTTTTTCCAATGACAACTTGATTATCTTGTATTGTACGCCATGATTTTTGGTTTTCTTTCATGCCTCTCTTTCTTGCACAACTATTTTCTCTTGATCACTATTATTTGCTTAGCCACTTATTATAGTGACCTTGTGTATGGTAAGTCGCAATTTGCTATACCATTATTGTAATGCGCATTGCTATATTTAGTTAACTTGTGTCATTAGTTTTAATATGGGTTTTGATTTAGAGGATAATATTTTATCATAGTAATAAATATTTGATCAATTTCGAACTTGGCATAGTTAATTACTTTTCCTGTTTCTTTTGCAACCTCTTTTTCTATACTTGTTTCCTCATGAGCCTGTTGCATTGTTACCTCATTTAATCGGTTGATTCGTCCACCTCAAGCAGTGTTGGCACAAGTGCTGCAGTTGGACGGCTAGTTCCAGCAACTTCTTTCTCTTCAACAAGATCTCTACCATTTCTAATTCAGACCATGCTCCTTTGGGTTGATATTTGTGTTAGCGGGGCAATGTCCCTTAGGATGATAGTTATGACGACCGAACTGGTCGATCTGAGCTATAGCATGTCGTTCGGCAGTTTGAGACCTTGAGCAGCTTCACTTCATGTATTATGACTTGCACGTGTGGTTGATTTCGATTTTCAAGAAGTTCAGAGTTGATTTAGAAGAATAGTTCTCAATTCGGAAGCTTTAAGTTGGAAGAGAGGACCAAGGTTTGAATTATAACTAAACAACCTCGGAATCGGGATTTGAAGGTTCATATAGGTTCGTAAGGTGATTTTGGAATTAAACGCATGTTCGGGTTGAGTATCGGATGGACCGGAAGTGATTCAACACTTATTATCAGAATTTTGAAGGTTTGAAATTTGCTAAGTTTGACTTAGAGTGTACTTTGATGTTATCGGACTCCGGACGGTGTTTCGGGACCTTAGATAGGTTTATTTTATTGATTGGAACTTGTGCGTGAAGTTTGGTTGTGATTCGGAATGTCTAAGTGTGATTCGGACGCATTCAGTGAATTTTGAAAGTTAAGAGAAGGTTTTGATCGCCTATTCGCGTTTCAAGCCTTTAAGTAAGTATAGATAAGGTATTAGGACTGAGTCATAGGAATGGATAGGGTCCACGAGACCTTGGGTGTGTTTCGGGATGGTTTGGATCATTTTTCTATGTTTTGCAGCAGCTGGTTTCTGGTGTGCTTGGTGTGCATCACGATCGCGGAAGTAGGGTCACGATCGCGAAGGGTTAGCTGAGCGGGTGGAAATTTTGTTCATCGCGATCGTGGAGCTAGAGCAGGTTATTCTTCGCGTTCGCATGGGAGGAGTCGCGAACACGATTTGTTATTTAGGCTGGCATGTGGTGGGAAAGTTGTTCTACGCGATCGCGGATGGGATCAAGCGATTGCGGAAGAGGAATTTGCTAAGGCGAAGTTTGGCCTTCGCGTTCGTGAGCTGGGCTAGCGTTCACGAAGGCTTGGGCAGGCTATGCTTCGCGATCGCGAGAAGGCCCTCACGTTCGCGTATAGTAATTTCACGGGCGAGGCTGGTTGGCTTTCGCGATCGCGATGTGTTTTCCGCGATTGCGAAGAAGGTTCATCTCGGCATAATATATGTTAGCAAATCAGGGTTTGGCTCATTTCACTTTATTTCTTCCATTGGAGCCGGTTTTGGGAGAATTGGGAGGAGCTTTTTCATCATCCGTCACAAGGAAAGTGATTTATACACTTTGTGAGTTAAATACATGAATTATACATGGATTTGAACATGGAAATTGGTGGCAATTGTAGAATTTTTGAAGAAAACCTAGACATGGTAATCTGGGATTTTGACCATGAAATTATACATGAAATTAGGAATAAATTATATATTTGAGTTCGTGGTGTTTGAGCTAGTATTTATCTTCAAAATTTTTTAGAATCCGGGCACATGAGCTTGGGGGTTGACTTTATTGACTTTTCTAGTCGAGTTGGGAATTATTATAAATTATAAAACAACGAGTATTGGAGTATATTTTGATTGGTAATATTTTTTTATTAGCTTCGGATAGTTTGGCATCGGTTTGAGGCATTGGAGAGGCGTTGGAGCCAGTTATCAGATTTCGGAGTAAGGTAAGTCTCATGTCTAACCTTGTGAGTGGGAAATTACCCCGTAGGTATTATATTTTCTATGTGATAATTGTTGTGGGGGCTACATATGTATGAGGTGATGAGTGTTCGTGCGTATGCTAGAATTCCTAATTAGGTCCGGGTAGATTTAGGCTGACGCCATAGCTTAATTGTAATATTTGAGTTATTCTGCTTGTTTAATTGCTTTAATTTATGTTTTTGCCTAAGACTAGATTTTCGTGAAGTATCAGATTTATGCTTTGTGATATATGGTGAGATACTTAGTAGTGGCAGATTCGTGAGTGGGGCTAGTGACCCGTCAAGTCTTCACTATTCCTATGGGATCGGGCTGAATGCCTCAACAGTGTCATTATGGGATTAGGTCATTCGTTTCGGTAGCATATATTTGGGATGCATCCATGGATCGGGCCGTACGACCTCGGCAGTGTATATACACGACTATTATGGGATTGGCTGTACGCCATGGGAGGAATTCGTGCCTTTACTCTTATGGGATCGGGCCTATCGCTTGGTAGGATCATGCGAAATATTGGGTAAAGAGTTAGCATACTTACGAGTTCACCTGACTTGAGATGTAACCGTTGATTTAGTGTTGACCATTACATATTCTATTCGAGGAAGTTTTCGGTATTTGAGGACCTTGTGTTACTGTTCAGTTGAGAATCGCATTATGTACCTATATCTGTTTTCATGTTCACTAACCATGCTTCATACCTGTTTACTTTTATTATACTTAATTTATTGGATCACTAGTAATTGTCAATGTCGATCCCTCGTTAATATTTTTTTGGGATTAGGCTAAATATTTGCTTGGTAGCATTGATTTACGTGCTCATGCTACACTTCTGCACTGAATGTGCAGGTACTGTGACAAGTATATTTGGTGGTCAATTGGGCGCGCAAGCGCAGTTGCTAAGGAAACTTTGTGGTGATATGCTCCTTATGTTACGATTCGCATCACATAGTATCCCCGTCTTATCCATTTATTGTATTCTATATATATTCTAGTTCAAGCAATTCTGTAACAGTGTTGTATATTTTAGTAGATGTTCATGCACTTATGACACCGAATTTTTGGGATATTCTAGTAGATGTTTATGGACTTGCATAATATTGTCGCATTTTTATTTTATATCTTACTAATACCGTAAGTATCCATAATTTTCAATGCATAAGTTTCTTTATTTAATAAAAATTCATGATTTTAAAAGTAATAAATGAATAATTAAGTTGATAGTTCACTATTGGCTTGCCTAACGACGACGTTGGGTGCCATAACAGCCTATAGTGGAAATTGCGTCGTGACAGCTTGGTATCAGAGCACTAGGTTCACATAGGTCTCACCTGTCATGAGCAAGTCTGATCAAGTCATGTGGATCGGTACATAGATGTCTGTTCTTATCTTCGCTACATTGCTCGCTTTCTTGATTCCTTGTCGTGCGACTTGATTTTGGTTGAAGCTTATGTCTTCAGCTCCTTCCTACTCATTTGAACACGATGATGGGCATATGATGTCAGTTGGGTATCGAGGAGTTGTGGTGGTGCTACAGGTGTGCGTAGAATATTTTTCTTTGCATTGTGAGGGCAGCTTATTATCGTCACCTTGTGGAGAGGTGTTCTGTCGTTTCAGCCCAATGTTAGTGTTGCCCATCGTTTCAAGGTTATACACAGTGTATTGTGATGATTATGCATTGTTATCCCGCAGTGCTGGTGTGAATGGTACGATGCTTGCTTATGTGTCACGACAATGAATGATTTGGGATGAGGATTAATCGGTTCATGATTGGGATATTTAGCATTATTCCAGCGAAGGAGAGGCAACCAGACTATGAATGTTCAGGTGTTAGTTGATGGAGTTGCATGATTGGATATTTCCAAACTTGGTGGAATCCATGTCTGTGATGTGGTGTCATCGTCCTTGTTTGAACGCATTATGTCTTGTCAGTGTGATAGTCTTATTTGGTTTGCCTTCAGGGCAGGGTGTTGTGAAATGGTACCTAAGAAGCAGTTATCAGGGATAGCAGTGTGTGGCGGCTTCAGGGTCGAAACAATGATTCTAGTGTTAATGGCTCGAGAAAAATGATTTTTATGAAGGCTTAGAGTTGGTGGCAATTTATTAGTTCGGATGCTACAGAGGTGGATTATGATTTAAGGCAGTATTTTAGTAGCGAAGGATGAGGAAGGACATGGAGAGTTATGTCTCGCGGTGGTTGAATTTTTAGTAGGTCAAGTACGAGTAGCAGAGATCGGGTAGTTTGCTTAGGAAGATGAGATAACTGGAATGGAAGTGGAAGTGTATCATTTGAATTTTGTGGTAGGCTTTGAGGAAACTTAGAACGATTTAGGTCATGATGGACAAATGACTAAGTCTGGTATTTCGTTTGAGGTGGTGAATTCTGTACTTAGGAAGTTTGAATGTGACGAAAAGAGTTTGCTTGGAAATGTAGAGGAATGGGAACGTTCGATTGTCATTTAGGGATGTAACATAGCCTCGAGTGTTGAGTGCATTGTGGGACCTTTAGTTGGTGTTAATGAACGGACTCCTATAGCTAGTGGACGAGTATGGGCTCAAGCGGACTTACTGATTTTGTGGTGGTTGTAACCATGAAAATGTCGTTGGAAGATGTCGATATGGAATTACATAGGTGGGCTATCTCCTGTGATCAGGTTAGGGGCTGCGTGATCTTGATGAAGTTCCTATGAAGAGCTCTACTTTATATCCAACATGAGGCAGGTACTGCGATGTAGGTCGGGGTCGCCTGAGGAAGATGGCGTGACTGTTATGAAGTTGAGCGTGCATTTAGGACTGCTAATTTGGGATGTGTGATGATTAGTGAAACAAAATCTGTGAGAAAATTTGGCTGAGTAACGGTGTGAGTTCATGGTAGCTGGGGGGGAAGTCATTGTGGGTCCTCAAGCTCTGTGATTGTGGTTTAAAGCTAAGTGGGGGAGCCTACCGTCTATGATTGGGTTACTTAGTTATGTGCCTTTGCTGTTTCTGCTTATCGGTATGTTTATGGATTAGTTATGACTGAGAGAGGGAACATCAGGGGTAAGTCGAGCAAGGAATTTGATGGACGTGCACTAAATTTCACCTTATTGATGTGTGAAGCTTGTGAAATGACCCAGATATGATATTTCTTCGTGAAGGTGATGTGCAAAGAAGAGATTCATTCGATTTCTTCTTCTGGAGTATTCGTGTGCTAACAGAGCATTGGTTGTTAGCTATATATTCGGGGCCAGGTCAGAGTGCGCGACGCTCAACAACGGTTCTAGTGGGTTTAAGAATTTAAGTGTGGTGCATAAGGATTTTTGGGTCCGTCGTGTGGCTAAGGAATTATTTTTACAGCTGAGTGTGAAAGAGACTTGGAGTATTTCTATGAATGTCACCGGGTCTGTGGTGCAGTGTTAGAGAAATGGGAGAAATAGTTTCGGGTTCGCAGAAGGTCTCATTGGAACGAGTGTAGAAGCTAGAAGTACTATTGAGCGCATGAAAGGGGTATAAAATGTCTTTTGGGTATTGAGACGACTCTGTCTCTTGATTCAGGGTCACTTGGGATAAGTGCTTGAATGCGGTCCGTTATGTGTTTGAAAAGAGGTATTACTTTGAAGGAAAGACAAGAGTAAATCGAAAGAAGTTGAGTCAGTTAGTAGTGGTTTGGATCATCATGGTTAAGGAAAATGATCGGTTCCTTCGATGTGGTAAGAATATACATGTGTTCGTGGCTATACTCAAAGGTTTGGCAGTATTCGTGATTTGATTGATTTGGAGGTATTTAATTCTTATGGTTTTGTTATGTGTGAATGAATCCCGAAAGAGTTATGGCAGTTTAGACCACGGCTTGAGTTCCGTGTCTTTTGCGTTATGGGGAATTGGTTGAGTGTTGCGATTCCTCTTCTGAAATTAGTTATGTGTACGGGTTCTAGCCGATGAAGTGACTACTCCACTGGTGGTTCAGTATATATGATGGGATTTTTGCGCTCTTAAGTAATAGCATAATAGGTGTAGTGAACGGTGTAGAGATTAGAATTTGAGGATCAAAGTTGTGGTCCAGTTTCGACAAGAATGTCACGAACTCGGAAGCGCTGGGGAGAAATTTCAGATGTCCAAAGTATGCTGGCGCTATCTTAGTGTCGCCTGAGAAGGTTGTCTTGCGGAAGAGGCATTGTGTGTTGATTTGTGGGTTCTTGATTGGCATTACAAAAATAGTACGGTTGGTGGCCATGGATGTGCAAAGTTTGCTATCTAGTGCAGAAGGCTGTAAGAATATCTCCCACAGAATGATCGTATAAGTGTGGGGTGTCAGTCATTTAAGGAGCAGAGATTGAAATCAGGTTTGGGGATTCTGGTACTGTCACTGATGTGAGATTTTATGTATGAGGGACACTCTATTTCTTTGGTTGCAAACTGTGGGAGCTTGTTCCTGATTGGACGGTAGATCGTATGTGTCATGAATAGGGTCATTGTGGATCTCTGGAAGGGTATTGGCCCATTTGGGATGATCGGAATAGGCTTGAGGTCTGTTGGTAGGCCTAGTGTGAATGTATATTTATACCAGATCAGATATGCTTATTCGGCATAGCATCGCTTATGGATAGGTCTTCGGGCATGGTGGATGATATTCCTCCCTTTGTCTATTTTCAGGTGCTACTCTTCTATGCCACGCGGGTGGTGAGACGACTTGATTATTCACACATATGTTGTGATCCGGTGTAGCTTGTAGTATTATATGAGCGAGATATCTCATGAGATGCAGGTCATTTATTGCACCTTGGTCGTGCTTGGCATTTTCTAGAGCATAGAGCTATCTTTCTCCCCAGGGTTGTGTTTATGCACTTGGCGTGCTTGTGGTCGATATTCGGGCATTTTGTGGTATGAGTATTTTGGTTAAATGGATATTTCCTTATTGATTGTTATGATGCTCGGATCGGGTTGCATGGCGCAAAGGTGAGATGTTGAGTATGGTACCTAATACTTATGTTTGGTACCTTGGAGATAGGTTCATAATATTTGTCTGGTTGATTTGAATGTTACGTGGGTGGGGTGGTTCTCTACCCGGGTTCGTTTTTCCTTATTGGTCATGTTCGAGTTGTGGCTTTTTGGCGCATTGATGGCATCATATGAGATTTTAGACGGCGTTTGAGGTGGCTTATTACCCGAGCAGCTTGTACAGGGTGAGACGCGGGTGTTGGACCCGAAATTGGTACAATCAGATTTATATTATGTATGTTGGAGGAAAATGTCACTAATCAGTTCAAAATGTGGCAAGGGTTTATGTCGAGCAGAGAGACTTCATGACTTATTAATTTGGCGGGTGGTTATGAGTTTCTACACATCTTTTTCATTGTCGCAATATTGCGAGAGTTGGAACAAGGTTGATATGTGTTATGAGGTGTATTAAGGGCATCCGATTCGTGAATTTGCAGCTATTGTGGTTGGAGGAAGTTACTATGGGCAAATGAGTTATGCGGCGCATGGTGTGATTATAGCATGGGTGTATGATCATGTTTGGGTACGACTTGTTGAGATTGATACAGTGTACGAACACTGGAATCGGACCTTGTAGAGAATTCCAAATGTTGGAATTTTTTTCGATAGCTTGCGGGCTAAGGTAGCAAGAAGGATCTTCAATCTGGCTTGAGATAATGTGCTCATATGGGTTGTGGTGGCACGAGTAGGTGCACGACGTGTGAACCGATGATTTTGGAAAACTTTGGAAACGGTTATTAGCACGTTCGAGGATGAACATATGTTTAAGTAGGGGAGAATACAATGACCTGACCGGTCCTTATGAGCTCTAGCATGTTGTTCGGTAATTTGAGACCTTGAGCTGCTTCACTTCATGTATTATAATTGCATGTGTGGTTGATTTCAATTTTTGAGAAGTTCGGAGTTAATTTGGAAGAATAATTCTCAATCGAGAAGTTTTAAGTAGGAAACGTTGACCAAGATTTGACTTTTGAGTAAACGACCTCGGTATCAAGATTTGAAGATTCCTATAGGTTTGTAAGGTGATTTCAGACTTAGACGTATTTTCGGGTTGAGTATCGGATGGACCGGAGCAATTCAGTGCTTATTATCGGAAGTTTACATTTTTGAAGGTTTGAAATTTGCTAGGTTTTGACTTACAGTGTACTTTGGTGTTATCGGAGTCTGGACGGTGTTACTGGACCTTGGATAAGTTCATTTTATTGATTGGAACTTGTGCATGAAGTTTGGTTGTGATCCGGAATGTCTAACTGTGACTCGGACGCATTCCGCTAAGTTTGAATAATTAAAAGTTAAGAGAAGGTTTTGATCGTCGATTCCTAGTTTTGATGTTATTCTTGGCATTTCGAGCCTTTGGATAAGTTTAGATAAGATATTAAGACTATTTGACAGGATTGGATGGGGTCCCAGGGACCTCGGGTGCATTTCGGGATGGTTTCGGATCATTTCTCTATGTTTTGCAATTGCTGGTTTCTGGTGTGCTTGGTGTGCATCGTGATCGCGAAGCGTTAGCTGAGCTGATGGAGATTTTGTTCATCGCGATCGCGGTGAAGGTTTTGCGCTCGTGGAATTGGAGTAGGTTGTTCTTCGCATTCGCGTGGGAGGAGTCCCGAACACGATGTGTTATTGAGGCTGGCCTGTTGTTGGCGAGTTGTTCTATGCGATCGCAGAAGAGGAATTTATTGAGGCTAAGTTTGGCCTTCGCGTTTGCGTAGATGGAATCGCGTTCGCGAAGGCTTGGGCAGGCTATGCTTCGTGATTGCGAGAAGGCCCTCGTGTTTGCATAGAGTAATTTCATGGGCGAGGCTGGTTGGCTTTCTTGATCGTGAGGTGTTTTCCGCGATCACGAAGAAGGGTCGTGGGCAGAATATATATGTTAGCAAATCGGGGTTTGGCTCATTTCACCTCATTTCTTCCATTGGAACCGGTTTTGGGGCGAATTTAAAGGAGGTTTTTCATCATCCATCACAAGATAAGTAATTTCTACACTCTGTGGGTTAAATACATGAATTTACATGGATATGAACATGAGAATTGGTGAAAATACTTAGACATGGTAATCTGGAATTTTGGCCACAAAATTAGACATGGAATTAGGAATAAATTATATATTTGAGTTCGTGGTGTTAAGGGTTAGTATTTAGCTTCAAAAATTTTCGGAATCCGGGCGCATGGGCTCAGGGGTTGACTTTGTTGACTTTTCTAGCGGAGTTAAAAATTATTATGAATTGTTAAATTACGAGTAGTAGAATATATTTTAATTGGTTTGCATTGTTTGATTAGTTTCGGATCATTTGGCATCTGTTTGAGGCATTGGAGAGGCGTTGGAGAGGCGTTCAAGCCGATTATCGAATTTCGAAACGAGGTAAGTTTTCTGTCTAACCTTGTGATGGGGAAATTACCACATTGGTGTTATATTTGCTATGTGCTACATGCTGTGAGAGCTACGTATGAGGTGACGAGTGTCCGTGCGTATGCTGAAATTCCTGATTAGGTCTGGGTAGATTTAGGCTTACGCCATGCCTTAATTATAATGCTTGAGTTATTCTCGCCTGTTTAATTGCTCTAATTTATGTTTTTGCCTGAGATTATACTTGCGTAAAATATCCGATTTGCGATTGGTGATATATGGTGAGGTACTTGAGTAGCAGTAGAGATTACACTTCCTTATACAGATTTCTCCTGTGTTGAACGTACTTGTCCAAATTTTTTTTGAATTTCACAACTCACATATATATTCGTGAGTGGGGCCATTGACCCGTTAAGTCTTCACTATTCATATAGGATCAGGCTGAACGCCTCGGCAATATCATTATGGGATCGGGTCATTCGTCTCGGCAGTATATTTGGGATGCATCCATGGATCGGGCCGTACGACCTCGGCAATGTATATACATGATTATGGGATCGAGCCGTACGCCACGATAAGAATTTGTTCCTTACTCTTATGGGATCGGGACGCTCGCCACAGCAGAATCGTGCAAAATATTGGATAAGGAGTCAGCGTACTTATGACTTCTACTGACTTGAGATCTAACTGTTGATTTGGTGTTGATGGTTATGTATTCTATTTGTGGAATTTTTGGTATTTGAGAACCTTGTGTTATTGTTCAATTTAGAATCGCATTATGTACCTATATCTGTTTTTATTGTTTACTTACCATGCTTCATACATGTTTATTTTATTATACTTGATTTATTGGACCACTAGTAAGTGTCAATGTTGACCTCTCGTCACTACTTCTTCGGGGTTATGCTAGATACTTACTGGGTATGCGTTGATTTACGTACTCATACTACACTTTTGCATTGGTTGTGTAGGGACTGTGACAGGTATTGGGGGCACAAGCGCAGTTGGCGAGGAGACTTTGTGATGAGATGCTCCTTATGTTACTATCCGTAGCACACATAATACTCGTCTTATCTATTTATTCTATTCTATCTATATTCTATTCAGACAGTTGTATAACAGTACTGTATATGTTAATAGATGCTTATGCACCTGTGACACCGAATTTTTGGGATATTCTAGTAGATGTTTATGGACTTGCATAATATTATCACCGTTTTATTTTATATCTTACTAATACTGTATGTAAATGCATAAATTTCTTTATTTATTAAAATATCACAATTTTAAAGTAATAAATATAAATAATTAAGTTGATAGTTCACTGTTAGCTTTTCCTAGCGGCGACGTTGGGCGCCATCAAAGTTTATTGTGGGAATTGGGTCATGACAATAGTTTAGGACCATAAATAGTTGGACCAATTGAGTTTTTATGCCATTAATAGTCAAAGTCATGTCCATCTATCCTTTTTTGTAATTTTTCATTTGCTCCAATAATCTGATGGTACATACCCTTAATTTCTGCCATATTGCTGTCTTCCTGTCTAGCCACTTGTTGTTGCTGCGTTTGTTGATAAGTCATATATTATTGTGGATATTGATAGTAATTGGGTTATCTTTGATATTGCACCATTGGACCTTGTGGTCGTGCTCCTCAAGATGATTTATTGTATTGTTGTTGGACTGGCTTACACTGTTTATTTTGTTGCCCCTATTGCTATTCAACTCGTCTCTAACACCCAATATTACTCACATAGTTTATATTCTCTTGATAGTTCAAGTTGTAATGTTCACTGATCCATGAGAAAACATATGGTTGGTTGGCACAAGATGTGCATAGCCCTCCATTCATAGTATTAGCATATGAACTTGTTTCTGGTCTGATTCATCATTTTTTTTTGTAAGAATGCACATTTGAGTCGTCAAGGTCACCATATTCTCAGCTATCAAATTATTCGGATCCAGAGCCACTGAGTGGACGGCAGGAGAGAGTATGGTGTCTCTCATCCATCCTGAATTATGAGCCATTTTATAAAGAAAAATCTTGCAATATGTGAATGATTTGCTCAAGAATTCTGTACCTGCTAAAGCATCAACATTAGCCTTCAGACTATCAGCCACCCCCATATAGAATATCTGTCCCAATATCTAATACTGAATACCATGGTGCGAACACTTTACTAACATTTCCTTAAACCTTTTTCAAGTTTCCTGCAAAATATCAATCAGTTTTTGTCAATATCTTATCAATTTACTCTGTAGTCTTATTAGGTAGATAGAACTTATTATTAATTGATTAATTCCTCCCAAATATTTATGGAGTTAATGAGAAGAGAATTTAGCTAAGTTTGTGCTTCTCCAATCACCGAGAAGGGAAACAATAGTAGTTGAATTGCTTATGGAGTTAAATTTGGTTGCTTCTAGGTGACAAAAATTGGCAGAAAAATTTTCAAATGTTGTTGTATCTTCGATGTATGATTTGAAGAACAGTCTCTTGTTCCACAACAAATGCAACATGTATTTTACAACTTGAAAGGTCTCCGCTTGTATCTGAGGGATTGCAGTAGCAGTCCAGATTATTCGCGGTGGGTAGTGCCCGGTCATAAAGAGCAGCTTCTTGCACAAGAGCTGCTATAATCCGGTTGTTTTCATTGTTCGAATCGTTATTGTTCAGGTTATTACCCATGTCGATTTTATTTTCAAATTTCTCTTGTTGATTTGGTACTTTCTTATCTTTCTTTTTCGCCCGGTTCAATGCCCAGAATGCCTTCTCAATTTCAGGTAATACTTCGAATAATTTCACCAGTTCTCGGGGAGTTTCTAGGCATACACTTATGACACATAAGAGTTCAAACGTTAGAATTTTAATGTGATAAAAATTAAATCAAGAAATTGACAAAACAAAGAATCCTAGAAGTTCTTCTAACTGTAACTAATAACACCGTTAATTTTCTGACAACAACGTCAAAATTTGATCATGTCCAACTATGCCTAATAAAACGATTAGCGGTCGTTGTAAATATAATCCGATCTAAGAGTCCAGAGTCGAATCACATAGAGAATTAACCTATTAATTATGATTATTGTTATAACAAAAATTCGCGCGGTCAACTTCCAAAGTAGCAAATAACAATTTCTTGATTGTTTACTAACTAATAGAAAGTAATAAAATGCAAAAACAATTATCACTAAATAAACTGAATGTTGTGAATAAGATTATGGAAGTCTAAGGGTCCTGGCCAGCGCGTTCCGCTCAGCTCGATGGACCCTCCCTCTACTTTTTGGTCATCTAATTTCTAGTGTACATGCAGTGCCTAGCGCTAGCTTGGGCGCTGATATTGCACTCTGTTTGATTTTTTTCTTTTTCCCCTTCAACTCGTGCACATTCGTTCCATTTCGCTTTTGATTGATTCCTATGCATATCAACATCGAAATTAAGCCCAATTAATCATAACATATGAAAATACATGATATTCAAATAAAATGTTAGACGATACACATACAATTGCACATACTTTTAGCCGAATATCAAATAGTAACATAAACTATGTAAATAACTGCAGGTATAAATTGAAAACTTCATGCATCTCTACCAGAATCAGGAGAGTTGTAGGAAATCATTAGATTCATGTTAAGGATTTGGGTTAAATGTATCACAATATAAGAAGGTAGCACTAGTAACAACCATAACTTGAATTCACCAATCATAATCTCTCCAACGTATGTGACTTGGAAAGCATGAGCATACAATATACTTGAGGCATTCATTATAACACTTTAAAATCATATGGTTTCACATCAAGTCCTCTAGGACTCCTTCAGGTGCCAATATTTCCTGAGGAAGTTGTGCTTTGGTTTAAAGAATGAAGAGACCAGAGGAAAGTTAAGTGAGTGAAAATCAATGCATCTAGTTATTAGGAGAATATCTTTTATATTAGGAGAATATCTTTTATATTAGGAGATTATATTTTATATTAGGAGAGTATCTTTTATGTTAGGAGAATATCTTTTATTATTTCATATCTTCCATTGATTTGACTTAGTCCCTATACTAATTCCTATTGGTCTTTGATTTGTATTCTAGCACTATAAATAGGGATCATGTAAACCATTGAGGATCAACAAAGAAGATCATATTCCTTCATGGTAATCAGAGCCTTTCTACCCTAATTTTTTTCTTTTATTCGCCCATCCCCTCATCATGGGTGATGAACCGGCCACTATTAACAACAACAACCCCATTGCCGACAAACAATCACTACACCCGGCCTATACGGTCACCAACATCAACAACAAGATTCGTATTCTTGATGGCAAGAAGGTATCATACTCTTCTTGGGTCAAATTATTCAAGCTACACGTCCGTGCCTACAAAGTACTTGATCACATCGATGGCACCAAACCACCCGAAGAAACCGATCCTACCTTTGCCGCGTGGTCGAAACTCGACGCGCTAATCCTACAATGGATTTACAGTACCATTTCGGATGAGTTGCTTGCCCGTGTACTGGACAACGACATCACAGCTAGAGAAACTTGGCTTAAAATCCAGGACATCTTCATCAATAACAAACATGGTCGAGCCGCAACTCTTGAACAAAAGTTTACCAACACCACCCTGTCATCTTGTTCCTCCTTCGATGACTATTGTCAAACTTTGAAAGACATCGCAAGCCAACTCGCTGATGTCGATCAACCAGTCACAGAGAGCAGATTAGTGATACAAAT
>MCJB01008512.1:180626-292227 GCA_002018475.1 Nicotiana obtusifolia | reverse complement strand
CCTCAATTAGAGCTCAAGCCGCTTCTTTTGAATTTGAGGTATAAATTCCTTGGTTTGAATAATACTTTACCGGTAATTGTTTCTTCGTTGTTGAATGATGTGCAGGTAGAGCAGTTGCTGCAAGTTTTGAAGGAACACAGACAAGCCATCGGATGGACAATTGCGGACATTCGGGGAATTCCTGCTGGAATATGTGAGCACAAGATTCAACTAGAAAATGGGACAAAACTGAGTGTGGAGCACCAGAGACGGCTGAATCCAGCAATGCAGGAAGTGGTGAAGAAAGAGATAATCAAATGGCTGGATGCAGGGGTTGTCTATCCGATTGCCGATAGTTCGTGGGTGAGTCCAGTGCAATGTGTGCCGAAGAAAGGAGGCATGACTGTGGTCAAGAACGAAAAGAATGAGCTGATTCCAACAAGGACAGTAACCGGATGGCGGGTATGCATGGATTACAGAAAACTCAATAGTACCACATGCAAGGACCACTTCCCTATGCCTTTTATTGATCAAATGCTTGATCGGCTAGCCGGAAAGTCCTTTTATTGCTTCCTCGACGGATACTCTGGATATAATCAGATCAATATAGCTTTGGAGGACCAGGAGAAGACAACTTTCACATGCCCGTATGGAACATTTGCTTTTAGTCGAATGCCTTTCGGATTATGTAATGCTCCAGCTACCTTCCAGAGATGTATGATGTCGATTTTTTCTGATATGGTAGAGGGCTTCCTCGAGATCTTTATGGATGATTTTTCGGTAGTGGGAGAAACATTTGAGCAATGCTTGAAGAATCTCAAACAAGTGTTAAAGCGATGCGAAGAAACAAACCTTGTACTCAATTGGGAGAAATGCCACTTCATGGTGGATGAAGGTATTGTTTTGGGACATAAAATCTCCAGGCGTGGTATAGAGGTGGATAAGGCTAAAATTGAGATCATCTCCAAGCTCCCTCCACCCACATCAGTAAAAGGTGTCCGTAGCTTTTTGGGGCATGCTGGATTCTATCGGCGGTTCATTAAAGACTTCTCAAAGATCGCACACCCAATGTGTAAACTCTTAGAGAAAGATGCCAAATTTGTCTTTGATGAAAGATGCCTCGCAGCCTTTGAAGAACTGAAAACGAAGCTTACCACGACACCTATCATTGTCACACCTGAGTGGTCATTGCCTTTTGAGCTCATGTGTGATGCTAGCGGTGTAGCTATTGGAGTGATGCTGGGACAGAGACACAACAAAATTCTTCACCCAGTATACTATGCTAGCAAGACACTTAATGGGGCGCAAATGAATTACACTGTAACCGAGCAGGAACTGTTATCTATTGTGTATGCATTCGAGAAGTTCCGTGCATATCTATTGGGCTCCAAAGTGATTGTGTATACAGATCATGCTGCTCTCCGTTATTTGATGGCGAAGAAAGATGCAAAGCCACGACTAATCGGATGGGTGTTGCTGCTGCAAGAATTCGATTTCAAAGTTAGGGATCGCAAGGGAACACAAAACCAAGTGGCAGATCACTTATCTAGATTGGAAGAATCAGGGAGACAAAGAGAAGAGCTGGAAATAAATGACTCATTTCCAGATGAACATACACTGATGGTATCAAATTCATTTGCATCGTGGTACGCAGACATCGCCAACTACATTGTCAACGATCTTATCCCGGAAGGGTTGGAATCATACCAACGGAAGAAGTTCTTGAGGGAGTGTCGCAATTATTATTGGGAAGAACCATTATATTCCGTGTCTGTGATGATAACATAATCCGAAGATGCGTACCTGAGGAAGAGATGCTACAGATTATGAAAGCGTGCCATGACTCACCAGTTGGGGGTCATCATGGGGGTAACAGAACAGCTGCAAAGATTTTGGAGTGTGGGTATTACTGGCCGACTATTTATCAGGATGCTAATCAGTTGATGAAGTCTTGCGACCAATGCCAACGACAGGGCCCAATCTCGAGGAGGCATGAGATGCCTATGAAATTTGTTATGGAAATCGAATTATTCGATGTTTGGGGTATTGACTTCATGGGCCCTTTCATAAGCTCATGTGGGATGAAACACATCCTAGTGGCTGTGGACTATGTATCCAAATGGGTAGAAGCCGTTGCCTTACCAAACAACGAAGCTCGGAGTGTGACCGTGTTTCTAAAGAAGAATATTTTCACCCGGTTTGGCACCCCGAGAGCCATTATCAGTGATGGAGGGTCACACTTCTGTAACGAGTATTTAAAGGTCTCCTCAACAAGTATGGGGTTAAGCATAAGGTTGCCACACCTTATCATCCACAATCGAGCGGCCAAGTTGAAGTATCCAATAGGGAGATCCAAAGCATCCTATCCAAGACGGTGAACGCAAATAGGACCGATTGGTCAAGAAAGCTAGATGATGCTCTATGGGCATATCGTACAGCTTACAAGACGCCTATCGGTACATCCCCGTATCGGTTAGTCTTTGGAAAGGCGTGCCATTTACCCGTTGAACTCGAGCATAAGGCTATATGGGCCTTAAAGAGATTGAACATGGACTGGGCGGAGGCCGGAGATCTAAGGCTAGCACAGTTAAATGAAATGGAAGAATTCCTTATTCACGCTTATGAGAGTGCAGCAGTTTATAAAGAACGAATGAAATTCGTCCATGATACAAAGATCCTGAAAAGAGAGTTTAAGGCAAGGGACCTGGTGTTGCTGTTCAATTCAAGACTCAAATTATTTCCCGGGAAGCTGAAGTCCAAATGGTCTGGACCATTTAAAGTTGTTGATGTCTCTCCATTTGGAGGTGGTGAATTAGCATCGGAGGATGGGCTCCGGACTTTCAAGGTTAATGGGCAGAGAATCAAGCACTACTTGGGAGTAGATGGAGAAAAACATGTGGTAGAGCAGCTGGCTCTAAAAGATGATCAAATCCCAACTACAGAATGATTGCAGAAGCATCCTAGCATCGTCGTGCCGCGACGTTAAATCAAGCGCTTCATGGGAGGCAACCCATGTGTGGTATCATTAGCTTTTGTCTATGTTGTATTTTTTATTTATTTAGAATTCAATATCACATCGGTACTTAGGTCTATTTGAAGGGTTTTAGAATGCAGGAATGTGATAAAAGGATACAAGAATTAAAGAAGAGTGTTTGAAACTGCAGAAAAACATCAAGGTGAAAAATACTGCACAAATGCGGTCGCATTTGAGATATGCGAACCGCATTTGTGCCGCAAACTGAAGAAGAAACTTGAGCAAACATGTTGGGAAAAAATGCGACGAAGCTCGAAAATTTACGGTTCACATTTGAAGTATGCGAACCGCATTCTCACCGCAAACAGAGACAGAGATTTCAGCTCACAAGTCTCGTGAAAATATGGCGGAAGCTCCTAATTTGCGGTTCGCATAACTCAAATGCGAACCGCATTCTCACCGCAAACAGAGACAGAGAATTCAGCTCACATGTCTACTGAAAATGCGGTGGAAGCTCCTAATTTGCAGTTCCCATCTGAGGTATGCGGCACTTAAATCGCCGCATAATTGCCAGGTACGTGTCGCATTTCATCTTTTTCTAAATCCTTCAATCTAAGTGTATATATATATATATATATATATATATATATATATATATATATATATAAAACACACAAAAAAAAAAGACAAGAGAAGACGGAACCAGATAAGACCTCCGACGAACATTATCGAAAAAGTAACAGTGCCAGTCCAAGAGTTGATTCACCTTTAACCTAAAAGCTACAATCTTCTTCACAGGGTATGTGCACTCTTTGCTTCACCTTAAATTCTTATTTCGAAAACCTAGGGTTTATTGTTCAGTAAAGATGTTCAAAGTCGTTGGAATGAAAATAGAAATCTAGGGTTTTCTTGCTTAAGGGATGCATATGCAAGGATATTTGAAGGTATTTGCGGTCCACAAACTCAAAATGTGGACCGCAATTTGATTGCATCCCTAAACCCTAGGTCTAAGAGGAAGACGACATTTGTGGTGATTCTGCGATCGCATAGTCGATATGCGGACCGCAGAGCCACCGCAAACAAGGCCAAAATGTTTGGTTAACATTGGTGAAGATGGCGGTTGAAATGCGGTCGCATATCATGCTTTGCGATGAGTCTGCGATCGCACTTGTGTGTATCTACCAGGCTTAAGGTCAAAGACGATCTGCGATGGATTTGCGATTCGCATAGTTGTTATGCGGTTCGCAAAATCCACCGCAGACCACCCTCTACCTGTCACACAAAAGAATGCGACGTGTTTGCGGTTCACATAGTGGTTATGCGACCGCAAACCACGCCGCATTTGTGTAATTCTTTGGTCATTTCTCCTGTTCTTGTTTTTCTCAAATGATGATAATGTCACTGACATCTCCCACTTATGCAGATATGGCAGCCAAAAAACATTCTACAAAGAGAAGGCCATCCTCCGCTTCAACCTCAGAACCACCTAAACGGGCGAGAAAGGAACCAACTGTACCTAACCCCTCCCAGTCTGATGAGGAGGACTGTGTACCGGAAGTTGATTTAATAGCTGAGGCCCGAAGGAAATGGGGTGATGACCTTCAACTTCGTTTTGGGGTCGAAGGTTCAAGGTCTTTATTCAGGGAAGCGCTCACAAAGAGAAGGATTCTGGGGGAGAAAAAGTTGAGCTTAAATGGGCTTCAGGACCAGTACCCTCATATTCTCGAAAACATTAAAACAAGAAAATGGGAGTACTTCACCACAGACCCAAAGGAGTATAATGAGTCCATGGTCCGGGAATTCTATGCGTCGTATGGAGCCTCAAGAACATCGTATCATAGACGCAACCGAATATTCACCAGCATCGTCCACGTTCGAGGGAAGGCTGTGTTTTGTGACAACAAACATATCAACGACCTCTACTTCCCTGACTGGGAATCAGGCACAGCGGAGTACGATACAAAGTACTCCAACAGAGAGAATGAACGTGGATGGATAGCGTCCATCATTGCTAAGGGGACTCCAGCCTGGATCAGTCCTGGGAAGAAAATTTTCAAAGAAGACCTCACAAGGGAGGCCAAATTTTGGCTCAACTTCGTCACCTCCCATTTAATACCCTCCAGAAATGAAACAGACATTAGCATTGAGAAGGCACTTCTCATTGCGTACATAATGACGGGTATTAAAATTGATGTGGGGAGTCTGATCTTCCAGGAAATTGGCATCCGGGCTACTCAGCGGGCCACATCACTTCCTTTCCCAAGTTTGATCACCACCCTCTGCCAAGAGGTCAATGTCCCATTCTTACCACAACAAGACAAACTCGGGAGGTCTACGAGAGATATAGATATCACTCGTATAAGTGATTCAGCTGCCCCACCAGTAACCCCAATTGACGACATTGACTCCCAGAATCTCCTGTCTCCCCAAGATCCTGACACCTCTACAGTTGCTGAAGAAACTGCACCCTCATCTACCACTGGTCCATCAGCCTCACACCTGCCAGCCATTTCAAGACTCGGTCTACTTGCTCATCACGCAAATTCTAAAGTAGACCAACTCTTGAAGACATTGCCCTCACTGATTAAACAGGCCTTGACTCCGCTGCAACAACAACAATTAGCGTTCGGAGAGAGGTTGACCAAGCTTGAGTCGAGGGTTGAAAAAATTGAAAGAGGTGAGGTGAGGGGTTTGCCCCAACTACGGGAGGAAGTACAATCAATGAAGACCGACCTCCAGAAGATGAAAAATCTGGAGTTCGACATATCATCTCTCCTCCCCTACGAGGGTGACCAGGGTGCTGGCCGTGCTGACTTGGGCCTGGACTTCACGACACTAATGGCAGACATCACACCTTCATCTGCTAAAGTGTCTTAGCCTCCCGCCCCTACAGTCCAGGTTGATTCTACTGATGACGAGGCATCGGAGGGGTCATCAGAATTCGAAGGGGACGAATCAGAGGAGGCCAGTTTAGAGCTCGATGAGGGTGCAACCCCTAAGCCAAAAGGAAAAGAAATTGCTGTGCCTATGGCAGAGGAGGAACAAGAGCAAGCCGACATCGAGAAGGCCATTGAGCGATCATTAGCAGATAAGGCTGCCAGGAGATGGCCACCAACGGGAGAAGCTAGCAGCTCAGCGGCTCCACCACCGGCTCCGGACCAGACCCACACTTCTCCTCCAGCTCCGACGGAGACCTAGGCTACTGCATTTCTTCGCGCAATTGCGCCACCAGGGAGCCCCTTGTCCTTTATATTTCTTTTTATGCATTGGGGACAATGCATGTGTTTAAGTTGGGGGTGGTAGCCTTATATCCTTGTTTTGTCTGGATATTTGATTTATTTATGGGCACGTTTAGTGACATTGGATAACTGTACATTATATAGAAATGATTCATGATTTATGTATATATGATGTTATAATTAAATAGTTAGCAATAAAAGCCCCTTGTTTTTTCTTCTGCCGGGTTCTTTTTCAAGGGTGTAATAGTAGAACCGGGCCTATGAATATGAAGTATATTGACCAGGATGGTATGTTTGTTGAATATCAAGTATGTAAACCTGTGTGAGTAAACCCTTGTAACAAATCAGTTATGTGAATTTGAGGCTCACTTGGTAACTCTAGGTTTACTTAGAATCATGTATGTGTACACGAGGAAAGCCTCGAGTGTCTAAATGTGAACTCTTAAGCTGTCAACTATGTTAACCGAACAGTGTATGTGCCAATGTGTGTGAGCTCCTTGTTTTGATAGTTCTTGTGTTCACTGCGGCCACCTAGAACTTGCCCGGTTGGTTTTTCGCTGCCTATTATACGTACACTGAGTTAGAGAAATGATCTTAGGCTTTCTTTAATTATTGGTGAAACCTTTCTAGCCTTTTCAGCTTACCTGTGCATAATGAATATCACTAGTACCCTATTTGAGCCTTGTAGCCTTTTCCTTGGCCTCCGCATTACAAACCTATCCCATTCGTAAAACATGATCTCTTTTGAACCCGATCCTCCTTGAACATTGAGAACATTGATAAAAGTTTAAGTTGGGGGTGTGGGTCAACATGAAAATTGGCAAGGTTGTGAAATGAGACTGGGATCCCGTACCTCAAAAGTTCATGTGAATTTATGAAAGCTCCAAAAAGAAAACAAAAAGAGGAGAAAAAGAAAAAGAAAAAAATAATAATATGTGTATTGTCATAAAAAGTGAGTTATGTAAGGGAAAAAAGGGAGCTTGAGAATCAAATAAAGAGGTGTGCAAAGTGGGGTCTAATGCGGTAACGTAAGGCTATTGAGGCCATGGGGTAAAAAAGAAACAAAAGGTTAAAAGAAAGAAGCGTGTAATTAGTGTTCAAGGAGGAAGTAGCCACTATTATCTAATTATATATCCTACCCTTCCTTAATCCGATATTACAAGCTTACAAAGTCCTTACGTGATCTCCAACTGAGTGTTCTGATAACTAGGCGATGAATTAAAATAAGGACAAGCCTATGGTGTGGCATGGGGTGACACTTGAAAGTTTGTTCTGAGAGTGAGTGTACTTGCATTTTAGTCCCTTTGTATTGCTATGATGAATTGTGTGAGAAGTGGGACTTTCTTTCCAGTGAGGGCACATACACTGCTAGGTTGACAGTAAGTTGAGCTTTGGGTGAGGCATAAGTGTATTCGGCTGAAGGTAGCCTTTAGTTACTTTGTTGAGGCTCAAAGTTCACTAATTGATTGGTTGTCTTTGAACTGATTAATGATTCAGGGGGGGGGGGAGGTACAGAGCTTAAAGAGTTATACTTGAGATACTAACAACAACCACCGTCCATGGTCAGTATTGCTTCATGTTTGCTAAGTAGAGTCTAGATTAGGAGAGTATCGTTTGAGTTGCTTGAGGACAAGCAAGAGTTTATGTTGGGGGTGTTGATGTACCGGGTAATTTCGGCACATTTTGATACTATTTGCTTAAAGTATAACTTGTTTTACTTGTTAATTCTCATAATACTTATGTAATTTTAATGTATTTGCAGAACAACAAGTGTCGAGACCCTGAAAAACAGAAAAGAGTGCAAAAAGTTAGCTGAAGGCAAGAAAAGAGGTTAAGAGCATCGCATATGTAAAAATGCGGTCGCACAATAGATATGCGAATCACATATGTTACAAGTAGATCGCAGACGAAGACAGAACTTTAGGCCAACCTGCATGTCAAGAATGCGGTCGCAAATGCGACTGCAAAACAGGAATACGAACCGCGAATTGGCCTGGTGAAATCGCAAACATAAACAGAGTTCTGGGTAAAAGTTAGTGTGAAGAATGCGATCGCATATTCAAAATGCGAACCGCAAACCAAGATGCGACGAGAGCAAAAATGTCTGGTGTGATTTGCGACGGATGATGATGATTTGCGAACCATTCCTGTTCTGCGACAGAAATGCGGTTCGCATTATTTTAACGAGGGTAAAGCTGACCGACATTCGCCTCGGGTTTTGGGCTCTATAAATAGGTTTTATAGGGTTTTGTCAAGTAATTTTTGTCAGAACTTAGAGTACAAAGTACGACACTTGGATAATTTTGAATTCTTAGAAGCTTTGGTGATTGAAAACCTTCTACTTTTGTAAGATGACATCAATTATTCTTCCTTGTTCTTTAATTATCAGTATGTGTAGCTAAACTCAAACATTGAGGTTGTGAACCCTAGATGGGTAGAATGTCGTTGATATCTTGATATTGAATTCGAATTCCGAAGGGAGCTTGATATTTATTTGTTTCTCGTTCGTGAATTACTCGTTAATGGTTGCAAACATTAATGAAAGCCAATTAACTCTACCTTATCTTGGAAAAGTGAGATAGAGTTTGGTAGAAATAAATAACAAATATTCAAGGACTTAAACCTTGTTTAACGAAACCACATAGGAATAAGTAGGTTTTAATTTGGCGATTAATTGGTTGTTCTTAAGATTGACTCTTTTGTATTCGGGAGAATCGTAAGAGGATACATTATCCAAATATTTGGAAATATTGGGTAGTAAGTTAGACATCAATTGCATATCAAGAAAGGAATTCAATATTAGTATCAAGGACATTCTTACTACATTAAAGGGGGCACAACCTTGGTTTCTTAAATTCATAGTTCTCACATTCAAACTATTCTTAAACATTAGTTCCCAGTTTTCCTTTCCTTATATATTCAACACTTCTTTATTCTATTTGGCTAGTTGATAGAATTACGACTCAGTAAAGCGTTACATTAATTGGACAATAGTTTCACGCCTTTTCCCTATGGGATTCGACCCCAACCTTGTTGGGTTGCTATATTTGACATCGATCGCTTACACTATTGTTAAGGTGTAATTTGAGCGAATCATAAGTACTGCTAGCCTCTAAGAATGGAGTATCTTTGGAAGCTCGTTCATTACATTATGTACAATCGGAGTCGTGCAAAAGAAGGAAAGGAATAGCCTCACACACCTTTATATACTTCGCAACCTCATGCTATGAAAATGACACCACTCATTAGTATACAATAAGAGAAATGACACTATCGTCATCATTTAAGCGTCATAACTATTATGTATCGACCGCAACCTATTTTACGATGAAATGGACAGCACCTCTCCTATTTATATGAATTCCCAAAAGTAAAAACAATCACCAAACAACCCAATAAACATCAATAATAATCATAGTGAGCCTCCCAAAATAGTCCACCAACCAACAACATTACTAACAAGCATTTCGATATATATCTCACAAGTTCTAACTTCAACGACTTAGCCGTGACTAGGATAATCTTAAATACATGTAGAGTAAGAGGTTCCTTACCTTTAAAAAGAAAGAACAGCTCCAATTTGACCTTAATTGACGATGAAATATCCCTCCAATGCTGCCACAAGAACAAGGAAGCGAAACTAGCAATCAATTAGGGTTTTTCGGCACTAGAATTACTTTAGAAGACTTGAAATCACCTAGGGTTGATATTAAAAGCTTGCTGGAGTATTTTAAAGAATATAAACCACTTAAAACAACCTCCCAAAAGAGCTGAAACAACACAAAAATCAGCAACAACAAGAAGAACAAGAAACGTACTAGCGTCACGGGATTCCCAACACTTGATTTGTGTTGTTTTCCCTTTTTTTTGGTCTTGGATCATGAGAGAACCTTGAGGGAGTGTTTTTAGGGTTCTAAGGTCTGAATATACTGAAAAGGAATGACTTAAAACGGGGTTGAGGCGTGTTTTATATATCCATATGTTTCAACTGCCTATGTGGGCCCCATTGAAAGCTGCGTGATGCAGTTTCGCAAAAACACGAATATCTCTCTACTCCGAGAACGTATCGACAAACGGTTTAATGCATTGGAAACTAGGGTCGTAGATCTTCAGTTTGAAGGGTACATCACCTCGTAAGTCCAAGTAAATTGGGTGAAAATCTTAGTAATATTTAACATATAGTTTAAGCAAAATTATGAACGTAAGTTGCAACATTTGTCGACTTTTATTTCATAACTCGTTTGACTTCAAGACTTAGGATACAAATATATATGATTCAAATACCTTAAAACATGAACTCTTGGGAATATTAAGCACCTCTAGTTTTACCCAAAAGTACGGGTTACAACGTCCTTGACTCGTTTAACTTTTAATACTTGTTAACCACTCTTATATACCCTTGCATCGTTTAAGACCAATAGGATCAACTTCTTATCATCTCAAAGATAATCTCTTCTCGAATTTACATCGGCTAACTTATGGCGTGATTTAATGTACCTGAATATGGGTTGTAACAATGTTCCTCCCTTGTCGAAGTTTCTCCTTTCTTCTTTTTCTCAGTTTTTATCTGGCCCTTCTTCTTTTTATCAACATCTTTCTTCAGCTGCTCCCCACTTTATTTTTCAAGTTTCACATCATTCTGGATCGGGATGAGATCTTCCAACACTTGCCCACTTCTCAGAGTTACAGCATTCACTGTTTCTTTGGAATTTCTCTCAATATCAGCAGGGAGAGTTCTTGAAGCCCTCTCAAATAATATTGTTGCAATCTCGTCCCACTTGTCTCTCCAAGTTTTGGATAGATGTGCTCAACTCGTTGATAGCTGCTTCATGGGCGTCTAACCTCTCATCTGTCTTAATAATGAAGTCCTTCATTAGATCTTCTAGGCCAGGCTAAATGGGCTGTTGAGGTTGAAATTGCTGTCTCTGCTGATTTTGGTATGTTGGAGCTCCTTGACGCTGGGGTCTAGAGCTATTTTGTTGCCAAGTATTTGTGATACCTCTAGGTGAACACCATGAAAAACCAGGGTGCCTGTGATCCATTGCATTGAAATTGTAGTTTCCCACATCATTTACTTCATCAATTGAGACTTGACACACATGAGTAGGGTGTCTTCTTCCATATATATCACAAGCTGCATGAGGCTCACTTTGTAACGAGGCTAAAGTCAGTTTCCTTTTTTTTAGCCATGGCATCACGCTATACCTGCACAGATGTGTTAGCATCAACTTGGTGAACACCAGTTGATCTTCTTCTTTCAGCACTCTTAAAAGGCCACTGATTTGCATCTTCAGATAACTCATCAAGAATTGTAACTATCTCCTCTGGAGTCTTCTTCATCAAAGGGCCTCCAGTTGCATTGCTCAATGTTCTACCTGAGGTCGGTGTCAATCCATCCCAAAAGTCTTGGAGTTGCATCCAGATTTCAATTGCACTATGTTGACACTTTCGAACAATCTCCTTAAACCTCTCCTATGCTTCAAGAACAATTTCAGTCTCTTTCTGGCATAAGTTATGGATTTCTCTTCTAAACTTGCCCGTTTTAGCTGAGGAGAAATATTTATCAAGGAATTTTCTGGTCTTCTCCTCCCATGTTCTAATTGATCTCGTGGTCAAGCTCTTCTAAACTTGCCCGTTTTAACTGAGGAGAAATATTTATCAAGGAATTTTCCGTTCTTCTCCTCCCATGTTCTAATTGATCCCGTGGTCAAGCTTCGAAGCCACTACTTTGCATCATCTTTGAGTGTGCAGGGGAATGCCCTTAGGTACACTACATCTCGTGATACACTACTGTATTGAAAGGTGTTGATAATCTCTTCGAAGTCTATTAGATGTGTATTTGGATCTTCGTTCATCCTCCCTATGAAGACACAGCAGTTCTGAAGGGTTTGGAGCAACCCTTGCTTTATCAAAATTGTTAGCTGCAGTTGGAGGTGGTCTCCCACTTAATAAGCCTTGATTGTAGACCGGTTTAGCATAATCGCCAAGTGGTCTCCCAGGCATGGGTGCTATATTTCCGAACTGGTCTGCAGCCAAGGGTTGATTCTGAGCAATTCTCCGACCCCTCTCTTCTTCATAGATAATATGTGCATCCCTAATAGCTGCTTCCTCATCATCCCGTGCAGCTTGTTCTCATCGCTGGGCTGCCTCTCCTACAGCCAAATCTACATTATTATCACCGTTTCCAGCCATAGTTTCTTTGGTTGAGGATTGCCCAACCATATCTGATGTCTCGGTGAGATTTCTTTCCTTCATCAGCTGTCGCAGTTGTTTTCTATCTCTGGCTCGTATGGTAGCACTTTTTTCGCAAAAGCTCGAGTCATGCACCAACCTCAATCTGTAACCTCTGCACAGTCAAAGAACTAAAAATAAAAAGAAAAATTCCTGAATTAGCACTATAAACTATTTCAAACACTATTCATTGCCAATCCTCAGCAACAATGCCAAAATTTGATGAGCGCAAAACACCACACAAAATTATTGCTCGCTAATCAAATATAGTACACAATAATATCGTAACCACAGAGATTGGATTAAAACAATATTCTTTTAGTTTCTAGCATGATTGCTATTTAAGATGATCAAAAATTGAGATTTCTATGATCTCTAACTAAAATTAACTAAGAGTCTAAAGCTATTTACTAATGACAACCGAAACAAAGATAAGCAAGGAAGTTATCAGTGCGAGAAAAGAGGGGTTAATAGGATAGGTGCAAGATAATTTTGTGGGATATAACTCTAGATAATTCACTTCTATGGTTCAAGTGAGTCTCTCGAATTCACTCAATTATTAGTTCAAACGTTCAGCAAAAACTCCTCTCTCGATTAAGTCTTAACCTCACGAGATGAACTAATTTAAGCACGTGAAGATATGCAAGAATGCGTAGTGGACTGGTCTTTAGGAAAACCTCTTTCGATTATTCTCCACACTGGGTTTAATCAATGAGTCAACTATCCTTTTTCGATTAATAAGAAGAATTAAGGAACTCACCCAACAATATAATGCAAAGATATCACAAGTTATGCCTCTCTCAGTTACATGAACAAGTGAATATAGATGCAATAGTGAAATCATCCAAAAATGCTTCAATACATAAACTTAGAGTTATAATCCACAAACAATCGTCAATACACCAAATTCATCAAACCCTAAAGAGAACTACACCATAGATATGGAGCAATTCATCACATATAATGTTAAAGTTTAAGAAAACATAAATTCGATCCAAACTCCGGTCTTGAGTGAGGAAGAAATGATGAAATCCTTGTGCTTGTGTTCTTCCAACTCCTCCTTAACCTCCTTAGGTCTTAAGTATGTCAAAAAGTCCAGAAAATAATATTTTTGGATTTATTTATGCCAAGTAAGGTCAGACCAAGACGAAATCACCTTTTCCTAGCCGAAATAGGACAATTACTCTGTAAAGGTTGCACAGCTAGGTATTAGTGGGGAAATCCAGAGAGCTAGTTCTGACAGGCAGCAGAGAATTGGAAGTGCAGAGCATTTCTGCGGTTCATTCTACGGTCGCAGAACTGATTTGCGAACCGCAGATATGCCGTAGACTAAAGCAAAAACTTGGGAAAAACTTTTGGACCATTATGCAGTTTGTTTTGCGGCCGCATAATCATATTGCGGGCCGCATAACCTATCATAGACCCAACACAAATATTTTCGGAGGGAAGTTCTACAGCGCATTATGCGACTATAGAATAGCTCACCGCAGACCGGTTGCAGAGATAGGTAGAAATACCCAGTTCCGGAGGGCCACTATGCGGTCCATTTTGGGGACCGTAGAAGCATTATGCCATCACATATGCGACTGTAGATTTGCATCAGGGCTTCTTTTTTTCAACTTTTTGAACCCGACGTTTTAGAAGGTTCAAACTTATATTTTAGAGAGAGAGAGAAAGGTGGTCTAAAGTGAGAAAAGGAATTTCTAGGTCATTTATTCATCAATCTTTGTTCGAGCCTTGAAGAATTCTCTAGGGTAACTTGCAAGTTCTTCAACCAAAAGGTAAGGTTCTAGCCCTAGCCTTCAATTTCGAGATATAACTGAAAATAGGTAATAAGCCAAGCAATTCTTGGGTGTTGGAGTTGTTCATTAGGCATGCATGTATTATCTAGGGTTGTGGGGATATTGTCGAGCTCAATTGAGTAGATTTTTGGTAGTGAAATATGGAATCCACCATAGGAGGACCTTGAGATCATAATGGCCACCCAGTGATTGATAAAATGCTCAAATGAGCTCGAATCATGAACTCCTTCCTAAATTTGTGATCAATGTTGTTGTTCTAAACAGATCAAAGTTGCTACGATTCCGGAACTGTGTAGTGAATCAAGGAAAGCATAAAGCGAGGTATGTTGGCTAAACTCTTCTCTTAGAATTGAACCCCACGATATCCTTGAAGTCCCGTGTTGCACATTATAAATTGATTATCTCAACTAAGCCTTGTGTCAAAATAAATATGCGTTCAATATGTATTAAGATTCTTATTATGTTGAGTTACTGTTTGAGAATGTGGTTTAAGTATGGGCTGTGTGTTATTATGTTATGATTTACAAACGTGATCCTAATGTAAGCTATCATGTCAAATTATGTAAGAAATCACATGTGCCTAAGACCCTAAATTGCTCAAATATGTGTTTAAAGTCTTAATTTGAAAGGCCTTCTTGTTGATTATGCATGATGATATTTGAAAGTGAAAGAAGAGAACATGAAATATGATGTGCGGCCAACGTGCCAAGAATGATATTGCATCATGGCCATTGGTACCAATGAAATGAATGATATGAAAAAGATTACGAAATAAGTGGTAAATCCTTTTAATAGTAAATGCTTTGGGAGTATCGATTAGCCACCGAGGAAGGCTAGGTCGAAATAACCTAAATCCGAAACTACACGTGCCGGTGTAGGAGTGATTAAGGGGTAAATCCCCGTACTAATGTGATGAGATTATTTCCCCTTATATGGGATGAGGTTGATGTGTTGAGCTGTTTCCCCTTATATGGGATGAGATTATTGCTAGCAAGCTGTGATGTGATGTCGACCCACACGGCATTGTGGCAAGACGGTTTAGCCGATCGGGCTGAGATCGGACGCCATGTCGCGCACATGGTGGTATTGTGAATGGATGTCTCGGGGTAAGATGACTTAGCCGGTTGGGTTGAAATCGGAAACCGTGCTAGAACATGATGTTGTATCAGTGCTAAAGATCTCCCAACTTAAAAATATTGGAACTTACTTGATATTAGCCTTTCCCCTAACTTGACACGTTGATACTATTTGATTCTCTTATTGGCTTCCTGTTTCCCTCTTCGTTTGCTGTTACTCGTTCTACAGAGAGGGTGTTTAGTTTTACATACTAGTGCTATTCTATATGTACTAACGTCCATTTTGCCAGGGGCGCTGCATTTTTAATGGATGCAGGTGGTTCCATAGTAGGTGGTATTGACCAATGATAGCAGCACACTCTCTCCTCAGCTGACTTGGTGAGCCCCACTTCATTTCGGGGTCATGTATCTCTTGTTCGTTGTACATAGTGTTTGATGTATAGTCGGGGCCTTGTTGCCAGCACTGTCATAGCACTCTTTTGTTTCTGTTAGAGGTTCCGTAGACATAGTGTGGGTTGTATCTTGTTTAAGGAAGGTTGAATTAAACTTGTTGTAATTGTATCATCTGTCCCACTTTAACTACGAATGTATAGTGTATCGTTTTGGGGACTTGTTAACGGCGTACTAATGAAAATGAACTGGTGTTATTCACACGACCTCTTAATGTGTAATTAATGATATAAATGTATCTTCTCTTTGTTCATGGGCGAGTTGGGTAGAAGGTATTTTACAGGCTTGCTCGGGGTATCTCGGTCGAGCTCTGGTCGCACTCCCCACGGACGGGGCATGATCGTCCAAAAGTAAAAGGGATGAGCATGAATATGAAATACGGCCAACGTGCCAAGAATGATATTACAATTGTAGCTACTAGTGCCAATGAAAAGAAAAGATGTGCCAAACATTATGAAAGGAGCTGAAAATCCTTTTTATAATAAACATATTAGGAGTATCTTTAGTCACCGAGGAAGAGTAGGTTGAAATAACCAAACCCCGAAACTACACGTGCCGGTGTAGGAGTGATTGAGGGATAAATCCCCGTACAAATATATTGAGGATATTCCCCTTAAAGGCAATGAGATTGATGTGCTGAGATTATTTCCCTAAATTGGGATGAGATGGTTGCTAGTGGAGGGTAATGTCGATCCACACGACATTGTGGTAAAACGGCTTAGCCGATCGGGTCGAGATCGGACCCATGCCGCGCACATGGTGTTGATTGTGGTTGTGATTGGATGTCTTTGGGTGAGACGGCCTAGCCGATCAAGCCATGATCGGACTCCATGCTAAAATCACGGTGGTATATCTGTACTAAGGATCTCCCAACCTAAAATATTGAAATTTACTTAAAAGCTTACCTTGCTCCTAACATGATGCTTTGGTATTTTTTGAGGCATCCATTGCTCCTATGATTGTTTCTCCTTGTATTGTTACTCGTTCTACTAAGAGGATATTTAGTCGTACATACTAGTACTATTCCATTGTACTAACGTCCCTTTCGCCGGGGGTGCTACATCTTTAATGGATGTAGGTTGTTCCACAGCAGGCGGCATTGATCAGTGATAGCGGTACACCCTCTTCCCAGCTGACTCGGTGAGCCCCACTTTATTTTGGGATCGTGTATCTTTTGTTCCTTGTGTATTATATTTTGAGGTATATCCGGGGCCTTGTTGCAGACACTATCATAGCAGTCTTTTGTATCCATTTGAGGCTCCGTAGACATAGTGTGGGTTGTATATTGGTGCTGAGAAAGTCAAACCAAAATGTTGTTTTTGTATCACATGTTCCACTTCTAAACTATGAATGTGTAATGTAATATTTTGGAGACTTATAAATGATGTAACTAATTGTAATGAATTGGGGTTGCTCACATGACCTTCTCATGGTGTAATTAATATGTCTTCACTTTATTCGTGGGCAAGTTCGGGTAGAAAGCAACAGTAGGCTTGCTTGACCGTGTTATCTCGGTTGAGCACTGGTCGTGCTCCCCGAGGTCGGGACGTGACAGGGGCTCCCTTCTCTCTCTCTAAGATACTCCCCTTTCTCTAAAATAGCCGTTTAAACCAGCCAAAATAAACACAAAGTCATTTTATAGGAAATAGGGTTGGGTTATATAATCACAAACTAGACTCTCTGAACTCAACTATGCGATCGCATAGTGGACTGCAGAACAGGTACGCGACCAGCGAAGTGGACCGTAAAAATTATCCCAAAACCTGGGCTGTTTGGGCTAGGTCCGCGGCAGGTCTATAGTCCGAAGACCAGTTATGCGGTCGCATAATGCGCCGCATAATCTCCCTTCAGAATTTTCTCATGCTGAGTCTGCGACGGATGTGCGGCCCGAAAATGATTCTGCGGTCGTATAATTGACCGCAAAATGACCTCCAAAATTGGGTTTGTTCCTGTTGCACTCTGCGGTGAATCTGCGGCCCGTGGAATGGTTTTGTGGTTGCATAGTAAACCATAAAAATGCCATGTTTTGCAAAAATTATTCTTCAAACACGTTAGCCTACCTCGGCACCACGGAACCCCAGTTTTTGGTAAAATTTTATGGGGCATTACATGTATTTACACTTTGAAACTATAAATTAGCAGTTCTTCAATGGACTTGATATTAGCAGTTTTTATTGTATAAAGTAATTTTTAGCCAACTATAGTAACTTTATTAAGGACATCAACAAAGGAAATTTTAATAGTGATATTAGTCACCATTACAACCGCCACTAAAAGGGTTCCTCTTTCACAACAATTAATCAATCTTTAGTGGCAATAACAAATGCCACTAAATGTAAGAGCTAGCATATTTTTAGGCCATTTTAGCGACTTGTAATTTCCAGTATATAATTGTCGTTAAAAATGATGACCTGTAGCGGCAATAATTGGTGACTTTACCAGCACTTGGTAGAATTGCCACTAAAACTTTTAATGATGCTGGATTCAGTAGCAAAACATCAATAGCCGGTAAAGGTTTTACGGGAAATTTTTATTGCCACTAAAAGGAAAAGTAATTTATGCTAACGACCATTTTTGTTGTAGTGCATATGAGGTAGCTGGTGCAACTAGTATCATACCCGCTTGAGCAAAGCTCGTGTATAGGCTCAAGTTCCAGGCCAAAGTCTCCTCAAGACCAGGTATACCAATAGGTACCATCGGTGTCTGAGTTGGTGGAAATGGCTCTGCAATAGTCGAAACCTGCTTCTGTACTAGGGCAACTGGTGGCTCCACAAGTACTGCTCTAGCTGTAGTGTGAACCCAATCTCGGTCCCTACCTCGGCCCCAGCCTCTCACGGCCCTAACTAGAGGCACTGGTGCTTGCTCATCTAATCAGGGTGAACATGTCCTCACCATCTATGAGAGAATAGAATAGTAAATGTTAAAACTTCAAAAATAACAAATATGCACGACAAGAATCCAAGAAAGTGTTGTTTTTCCTAATATTTCGGTAGTCACTCAAAGATAAGTAAATACATCTCCGTACCATTCTCCAAGACTATATTTAATTTGCTCATGACCCGTGGAACCTATGAACCTAGGGTTCTGATACTAGCTTGTCACGACCCAAAATCACCAATCGGTTGTGATGATGCATAACTCACTTACTAGGCAAGCCGAACATAATAAAAGTGGAACAGGATAAAAGAAATAACGAAAATAGTACAAGTCTAAAGCCAATGACATAAATAATTGTGTCATTACATAAAATACCCCATAACTGGTAATACAGAGTCATGAGCGCTAAAATAGAAGTACAATTCTATAATACAAAAGAGATATTTTCTGAATAAATGAAATAGCAACTTAAATGAAAAGAGACACCAAAGACTGCGGTCAAAATATTGCTCTACCTTATCTCTCGGCAACTCAGAATAACGATCACAGCAACTCACGGCTTGGTCCTAAACATGGATAGGCACAATTATGTGCAGAGTGTAGAATGAGTAAAACCCGACTCTACATACTCAGCAAGTATTATAACTATGCTCGGTGAGGTAATATAGGAAAGAATTATCAATGATACTCGCTAGCTACCTGCTCAGCTCATGAATTTCCACAAATCCGCAACAATTATATCTTCAAATCATGAAAACAGAGATAAAGTCACCTCAATGTACAAGAGATAATATTCTAAACTATGTAACAATCTATCATCTAGAGAAGATATGCTCATAAAACAAGTATACAACCCAGAAAACTTGAAAGTAGAGAAGAACTGCAATAATCGAACCAAACCACTGATAAGTTTTCCTCATACCTCATGTACACAATAAAGCAAGAAACATGAGAGGGCGACCGTAGGGGGATGATCCATATCGACACGCTACACAAACAACTCACGTGCCATATATATCATCTGCATGAACAACTTACGTGCTATCATATCTCAACTGCACAGAAAACTCACGCGCCAATAGTATCAACCTCATAGACAACTCACGTGCTATAATATCTTGGATCCGCACAGACAACTCACGTGCTATCATAACTCAACCGCAAAAACAACTTGCGTGCTATCATATCTCAACTGCAAGAACAACTCACTTGCTACCAGCCCAATCCATATCACACATAAATCAAATATACAAGATTACCATGTACATGAACAATGGATGTCATATTTCATACTCATAAACTGGTATAAGTAACATGCTAAGGTGTATGCATGTGTGAAATGCGCAGCCATATTTCAAATTAGGCAATTGCATCACAAAATTAGCAATTATCATGTTTAATTAGGAGATTAACCTATTTGTAACCTCAAATATGGTTTAAATAGCTCACAAAAGGGGTAACGCCATAAAAAACATGACAGCATGAAGCTTAGCAATCAATTCAAAGCATATCGTAGCCTCAACACTACCACGAGCATGGATAATACCCAGGTGCACGCACATGGGCTCAACTCCTCACATGTGTGCCACCCATAATACGTATCTATCACTAATAAATTAGGCAACTAATGCCTCAACCAAGTTTGGATAAGACACTTACCCCAAGCAAGCGCAATCACTTCTCTAGAAAACCCATCCCACATGAATCACGCAGGCTCAAATATTGCCCAAGTAACTTAATAACATCAATAAAAACAATAGGAAACAACCCCAAACAATACAGCTTTGATATTTAACAAAAATCAAAAAGTCAATCATAAAAGTCAACCCGAGCTTTCCTCCCGAAACCCGACAAAAGTCACAAATTCCGAACATTCATTTGAATATGAGTTCAACCATACAAGTTTCATCTAATTCAGACTCCGAATCCTGGTTCAAATCCTCAAATTTCATTTAGAAAATTTTTCACCAAATCCCTAATTTCTTTACTTTGAATCACGTGTCCAATGTTAAAATCAAGGTTGGAATCATGAATAATAACAAATAGAGTACTTAAGGGTCTACCCAGGCATACGCTTCGCGAACGTAGCCTGTACCTCGCGTCGCGAAGCACAAAATAAAGTATACCTCGAAATACCCTTCATGTTCTTGTCTATACACTCGTGAACTTGGTGAAACACTCACCCGACCCTACGCGAACGCGGCAGGGACCTCGCTAATGTGTAGGCCAAACGCTCCCAACTGATTCGGGAATGCAGCGCCCAATCACAAACGCGTTGAAGAGTGACAACTCAGCTAACCCTCCACGAATGCTACTTCCTTGTCGCGATTGCGATGAAGAAAGCCAGATACCAGAAATTCAGCAGTCCAAAGCAAAGGAAAATGGTCTAAAACCCATCAGAAACACACTTGAGGCCCTTGGGACCCCGTGCAATCACACCACCCAATCCCAAACATAACACAGACCTATTCGAGGCCTCCAATCACACAAAATAACATCAAAACCACGAATCACACCTTAATTCAAACTTAGTGAACTAATCATAAATTCTGAATTCAACACTTACATAGAACATTCCTAAACAACTTGGAATGACCTCAAATGTTGCATACATGTCCCACAAAGGACCTATTCCAACTTTTAGAACTAAATTCCAAACCTGATATCCTAAAAAGTCAAAGCTCGGTTAACCCTTCCGACTTAAGCATCCAACCTAAGAACTAAGTGTTCCAATTCAATTCGGAACTCCGCCGAAACCAAATCAACCATCTCCAACAAACACACATATGTAAAGCATCAAATAGGAAAATCGAGGCTAAAATACTTAAAACAACTGGCCGGGTCATTACACTCGGGATCAAGTATGGCACTGGGTGCTGGCTTCGCCTCCCCTTGTTTGGAGCGTGAGAAACCTAGCATCAGAGCAGGTATGTCCTAATGAGTCTACAAGTCGTGTCTAGTAGAGTCTTATTTATAGATGTGTTGTGCACCACATTATATAAATAGGATGCTACAAGGCATTTAGCAGTCCGTTATCCTTCTTTAAAATCAAAATCGTGCTATAGAGCTGAGTCATAAGAGTTTGAGTCAGGACTTATGTTTGCTAATGACACAGAGTTGCTTGCGATTAGAAAGATTATTTCAAGCCCGAGGGGTAATATAGCAGCAGGTAAAGGCATTAGTAAAGAGAGAGTTCTTGATGATGTGACCCAGTATGAGGCCCTATCATATCATGTATACCGGATAAGCAATTCTCTTGCTTAAGACCCTAAGCTGGGACATCTAACACACCCCATGAATAGCAGGCCATGGGAGTATCAGAAGGTAAAAGCATAAGTTTCAACAAGTAAAAGAAGTAAGGTGAAGAAGGGTACGAGGTTCCCAGTTAGTGAAATTATCAATATTTACAATTCAGGCAGAGAAATAATTCTGAGATTACTTTTAACAATTCTAGAGGTATGTACAAATGGCCACATCCATCTCTATTTGCCTTATGGGAGATAACATATATAATTTAAGAGAAGGATGGGATATCAGGATCCAGCTGGGGTTAGAATAACCCGAAATGGTGGATGGATTCTTAGCATTCGCTGACATTTTCAAAGGATATTCAAACATGATAATAGTTACCTTGTGAGACACCCAGGTGGTTCACTCTAGAATAGTACATGCATATATGAATAATAAAATATTCAGAAGGTTTAGAAGATAGGCATTAGACTCCTAGAAGGGATAAATATTTACCTTAGTATGGCTCTTGTCCTAATAAAGGGAGAATGTTAGGTGACCCAAAGAGCCAGTGAAATAGAGCAAGGGGAGCTAAAAGAGAGAATGTTTGATGAAATTTTTAGAATAAGGTAATATACAGAAACATTATCAAGAGAATAAGAAAAAAGTAAATAAAGCATTATGAGTAAGATGTGATAAATGGGTGATAAGGGTAAATCAAAATATGACAAGATGACAGAGTCTATAGTCAAGTATAGGAAAAGACAAGAGGAGACAAGACTTGAGACTATAAAAGAGTACAAGCCATAAAGAAATGAGTTGGTGACTCCAACTTGATTACCAAAAGGCTGAGCTAGACACCCGGAGTAATAGAAATCAGTATGGACTAGTAAACAATATAAACGAACATGAATTAGGGACCAAAGGATTCGATAATAGTCGACACCGTGAGAATTTCAAAGACTGTGCTTCAGCAATAAGAGAATGGATAATAGAAGAATAACCTTTAAAGGTCATTCAGGAAGACACTACCCTTTAGTAAACATTGTGAGCAAAGTTAAGCTTAAAGGACTAAGTGTGCCAGTTACACTAGGTGTCACCCTCGTGCGTAACACAGTTAGGTATCCTAGGTAAAGAAGGGTTATCACAAGGTGAGTAAGGGTCATTGAAAATGTGAAAAGACGTGGCAGATGAAGAGGTAAAACATCTAAAGGTAAAACGGTCACGCCCCGACCACGGGGAACGCGATCGGCGCTCAATTGGGATAACCTTGCCGAGCAAGCCTGCTAGATTTCCTTCTACCCAAACTCACCCATGAATAATGGGAAGATATATTTTCATTAGTTAGACAATAAGGAGGTCATGTATACAGCACCAATTCATTGCTATTAATTACTTCATTTATAAGTCCCCAAAATATTACATTACACATCCATAGTTTAGAAGTGGAACATATGATACAAGTACAACATCTTTAGTTTGCCTTCCCAATACCAACATACAACCCACACCATGTCTACGGAGCCTCTAACGGATACAAAAGAGTGCTACGATAGTGCTAGCAACAAGGCCCGACTATACCTCAATACACAATACATTAGAAACAAAAGATACATGACCCGATATGAAGTGGGGCTCACCAGGTCAGCTGAGAGGAGGGTGTACTGCTATCACTGATGGATGCCTCTTGCTATGGAACCACATGCATCCATTAAAAGAAGCAGCTCCCCTAGCAAAAGGGAAGTGAGTACATGTAGAATAGTACTTTAATGTAAGGAAGACAGAACAACATATGGAAATATAGTAACTCAAATAAAAGGCAAATAAATTACGTCAAGAAACTACAGGATGACCTATAGCATCACACGTCAAGTCTTATTATACTTACATCATTCTGAACTTCTTTTGGGATCAAGCGTGCCCTATGAACTATGCGTGGGATACAAAATATAGTGTAAAAGTACCAACATGTAAAAACAAGGGCAATGGAAGTGGCACCTATAGTTCGTGTGGCCTATGCGTCTCACCAGACCGTCCATAGCCTTCTCTTACTATGCATTTATGAGTTTCATAGACCATCCATAGTGTTCACATATTATATTATACACCTATGTGTTTCATAGACCATCCATTGGGTTCTCATATTATATTATACATCTATGCATTTCATAGACCGTCCACAGGGTTCATATATTATATTATACACCTATGTGTTTCATAAACTGTCCATAGGGTTCACATATTATATTATACACCTATGCGTTTCATAGACCGTCCATAGGATTCACATATTATATTATACACATATGCGTTTCATAGACCGTCCATAGGGATTCATTCATATTATACACCTATTCGTTTCATAGACCGTTCGTAGGGATTCATTCATATTATACCGTCATGCACACAACCATATATACACACGAGTGACATGATTAACATTACCATTAAGGTCGTAAGTTCCCAGACCATTGGAATACTTCGTGTTCATGTTCATCATGGAGAAACACAGCTTATTACATTAACATATGCATGGCAAATCAATAAGTAGATTTCAATGGTGCATGGACCCAATTTCTTTTCTTAAGGTTCATCATCATCTAGCATAAGACGTCTCTTGTCTACCTCATTATGTACCTCGTTGTCATCTTAAGGTCACTAGATAAGTTCATGATTCTTTGTTACTTAACATCGAAGTCATTCACATTTATTATTTTAGAAGCATGCAAACTATAATTGAAATCATTGGAATATACAATGCCTCATGATTCTCATTTTGGCAAGCGGCCACAGTTCATGTTCGTACTATCACTTACATGCACTTGCCATGGGTGATCATAGGACATTAATAACATTATTATATAAAGGATTCAAAACTCAATCCATAATCTTTCACACATTCTTTCATTTCATTGGCACTATTGGCCACAAACGAAATTCTCATTCTTGGCATGATGTCCACATTTCTACATATCCTACTCGCTTTTTTCACTTTCAACAGCATCATAGGTTATCGATTAAGAGCATTGAGTTTCCTTTCCAATTTTAAGCATAATAACATTCATTGAAACATGAATTCAAGTCATAACGATTGCAATCTATAGAAGGGGAGAGAATTACACGTACGATTAGAGGAATTGGTATTGCAAGAGCTGCTACAATGATGGCCCAACCTTTTCCTCAACCAATTCAACAATAAAACTACCAAAGATTGCCCAACAAAATCCCCACAATCCCTATTAGCTCATGCATGTGAAAAATCTAATATCCTCACCTATAATCAACGAAATCCAAAAATTGGAGAATTGGGGGAAGAAATTCTTACCTTTTAGAAACCCTAGAAAGTTCCTTTTGGTGAAATTCCAAGGCTTGAACAAGTTCTTGATGAACAAAGAACTTGGGATTCCTTCTCTCTCTAGAATAGCTCTCCCCTATCTCTAAAATATCAAATAACCCCTCAAAAATGACCTCAATGGCTAGATTAAATGAAATGGGGTCGGCGTATATAATTAGAAAAATGAACCCCCAATGTAGATCTACGGTCGCATATGTGGCCACATAACACTTCTACGGTCCGCAAAATAGACCACATAATGGCCTTCTAGAAATGGACACTTCTGTGCAGGTCAGCGATAGGTCTGAAGCCCACAGATCAAATGTGCGGTCGCATAATGAACCATAGAACCTCCTTCTGAAGTTTCTCATGCTAGTTCGGCAACAGATGTGCAGCCCACGAAATGCTTATGCAATCTCATAGCTGACCGCAAAACAACCTCAAAAATTGGCTCATTTATCTATGGTGGATCTACGACCCACATAATGGTTCTGCGGTCGCATAATTGACCGCAGAAATGCAGTGTTCTGCAAAATCATTTCTTCAACTCCCAAACGTATTGTATACCCTAAAAATTTCGTACCGCGGCGAACTTCTACATCTACACACATTACCCTACCTCAGTATCACAAAACTTGAATCCTTTGGCAAAATTTTACGGGGCCTTTCAAAAACTTTAGAGCATTAAATATTAATACTCCCCTAAAGGAGGGAAGATGGTGTGATATGGTATTAAGTTGGAGTTAAGTGGTTAGGGTAAATATAGAATGGTAAAGGAAGAATCTGGTAAATAAATGAAAGTAATGAGATTGCATTTATTCATATCTTAGAGATATGTTACGACTCCAAAATTTTATGCAAGCACGTTCCCGGGAAGAGATAGTAAGGGTTCTCGGCAAGGATGTCAATTGATAAATAAGTGTGAATGGACACTTGATACATAAGGAGCCAGTGCGAGAGGTAAGTTACAAATGACATAACCTAAGAGTGTTTACATAGAATATTGATATGAAAATAGACCAATGAGTAGTTAGTAGTTGATTCAGGAAGAGCCTAGTTGTGGCTAGACAAGAGGTCATAGATAAATCGGCAGATCATGCAAGAAAAATGTAGTGCACCCAAGCATAGAAAATTCAGTCTCGTAGATATGAGATCGTATTCCTTGAGAAAATTTAGATATGAGTTAGGGTAGTTAAAAGTACCGTACAAGTATTACGAAAATAAAAGAGTGTGATATTTGGGAGACAATCAAAATTTGAGTTCACAAGTAACCCTACGAGCATAAGGTCACAGAGGTAAGTAACTAAGGATAATCATAGGGGAGTTAGAACATCAAAAATTCCGTCGGGTATAAAATGTAATAAGCTTGCAGCTTTACATGAGTCAGAGGGTCTCCCTTAAGTACTACAATGAAAGACTAGCTGAGGAAATTAAAGAAGAAGGCTTCGACCTAAACATAGCAACCTGAATTCGACATAATAGAAAAAAGGATCTTGTAACAATAGTCTCACTAGAACATTGTATTCACTCCATAAGAGAGTGGCAACTATCGTGACTAATGAACGGGAAGTAAATGAAAAGTGATAATCGAGATCATATGAGTTACAGGAAATTCTAGTACGCGTGGGCACTAAGATAATCCAACAATTCATGCAAAAAGTGGCAGAACGACCAGAAAAAGTAATTACTTATAGTTAAAGACAGCTGAGAAGGAACAAAAGGAATCATTCGATCTATGACCCAAAATTAGTTACGTTACGAACGCATTTAAGATTTTGGAGTATTATCCATGCAACATATATGTTGACATTCTTATAGTTATAGAAGACTCCTATATATCATTAAAAGAAAGAATTGAGTCCACATCATAGACAAAGGCTTGAATTGTTAGAAAATTATAACAAGGATGTTCCATAGTGTCCACGAATGGTTAATGTAATAGATAATACCCTAAGCCGCAGATTGGAAGACAACTTAGACCTACTTAAAGGATGAGAGGGAAGAGAAAGCTCGACAGTTACATCAGCTAAGTAAATTAGGGGTCCAATTATTAGACCCAAATGACCATAGAAATCATAATTCAGAACATTGCAGAATCACTCTTAATAGTAAAAGTACAAGAGATAGTACAATGTCCATATTCTATTACAACTCTACGATAAAGCCAGTTAGAAAAGTATCAGCCTTAGATATAGCAAAAGATGGAGCGGATATGACATCCTAAATATGTGCCCCACTATTGTGGGAATCTGAAACATTAACAAGGCGAAGGAGCATCATTTTTACAACTCGAGTAAAAGACACAAATGACAACAGAGTCATAATCTAGAATACTGCAGAAATAAGAAGACATGATTTTATATGAGCGACACCATATGGTCGGTGCTTCAAAGAAGATCGTGGACTATAAAGTATAACATTGATGAACGAATCTCGAGATCGACTGTTCAGTTCAAAAGTTTCCATTAGGACAAGCTATGCTAAAATAGAAATGTGCAAGCTTTTACAAAAGTAACAGAATTTAAAAGATCAAGAATGTGAGTGAGCTAAGATGACAAGTCAAGTATAAATTTATACGGGACTAGGATAAGTCAGGAGGCTAGAATACGAGGCTGAGAAGTTGAAGCCTATCCTAAATAACTCACTCCTCAAGAGGAGCATAAATATATGTATATCTCTATACAAGGTGCGACAGAAGGGTTGAATAGCAATGTTACAAGTACAAAGCTGATAATTAAGCTTATGAAAAGCAAAGCAAGAATTATGAGAGCCAAGGTGAGGATTGTATTTAGTTCTAAGAGCATCAAAATAAAAAGTATACGATGTCCAAGGTCGTAGAATAAAAATTCCTGAAGTAGGAACATATGGAAGTCATAGACGATTAGGTATTCCTAAAGTTGACACCTATGAAAGGCGTCATGAGTTCGCTAGAAGGGAAAGCTTAGATCGGGATATATAGGGCCTTACAGAGTCATTCGACGGATATGTAGAGTACCTTATGAGCTTGAATTGCCTCCAGAGTTGGAGTCAATCCATTATCCATGCTATGAAAGTGCATTAGAGATCCTTCTCGGGTTGTCCCAGTAGATAATGTTCATATTACAGAGGATCTATCCTACGAGGAGATTCTATTGGCTATTTTAGATCGATAGATCCGTAAGTTGAGGAACAAAAAGGTATCCTCCGTGAAGGTATTATGGAGAAGTAAAAATGTCAAAGAAATGACATGGGAAGCCACTAAGGAGATGAAATATTAATACCCCCACCTATTTCAAATTGAAGATATGGCTCGAGATGGGATACTGCAGCATAGTCCAATTCAAAACAATAGGTCGTGACGTGAGCTCCTATTTTTGAGTTGTAGTACTTATGATTGATGGTCATGTGAGGCCAAGTTTTACTATTTATAGATATTGGCCTTATGTTGCATGTATAGTGTGTTTTCTGGCTGCGTGAAGGATTGTTTTAGTCCAGTATACAGAGGGGATTCTAGCGTAAGTTTGTCAAGTGTCTAAGAGTTAACATTCAAAGACGAATGTTCCTAAGGGGGGTCAGATGAAGTGAATCAATATAAGCCAGGTATTTTAAGGACCTTTAAAAAGGTAATGATGACTTAAAATGGGTTGTAAGGAAGTACCGTGAGGGTTGGAGGATAAACAAATCAATGATGTTATAATCTGTACTTTTGGGATAAAACTAGAAGTGCTTAATATTCTAAGGAGGTCGTGTTTTAAGGTACTTGAATCATATAATATTTGTATGTTGGTTTTTGATGTAAAAAATAATGTAAAAGAGCAAACATTATTGCAAATTACATTCAAAATCATAGAAATTTTGGGTCTAGTGTCACTGAGCCTTTCTCCCAATACACTTGGAGTTACACATTTATTCATCCACCAAATTGAAAGTCTACGAGACTAGTTTCCAACGCATTAAATCATTGATCAATGTGATGTTGTAGTAGAGAGTTATTCACATTTTTTTGAGACTATGTGGGCTGTCCCTTTGGGACCCACATAGACGGTGAAAAATTCTCAAGTTGTATAAAGTGGTAGAACAACTTGGAGACGTCATCTTTCATCCGTAACAGTTCCTATAAACCTAAAACTCTTTCTATAGGTTCTCACATAGTTCAAGAGCTAATCCTAAGGTGCGCAAAGTGAATCAAACACTAGAAATTTGTGGTATTCATAGATTTGTTGTTCTTTCTCTAGTGGCTGTCTTGGGAGATTTCTTCATGGTGAAGTAAGCTTGAGTTGGAGTTGTTCTTGCTAATTGAAGGTCAGATGAGCTTGATTTTGAGTTGTTCTTGCTGATTATAGGTTAGATTATTACTCTTCTACTTGTCCTTGAGCTTATCTAAGTCATAGTTATCTTGTTGTTAAAGAACTTGTAAGATAAAAGGAGTAAAAACCATGTTTGATGTGTTATAGTTGTTGGATTGTTTTGGGATTCTTTTGAGCTATATTGTGGCTGGAAAATGATGGGGAACAACTTGGGTTTGCTGTTGTTGATCTTGTTGTCATGCTTAAGGAGAAAGGAAGGTGTTGATTGTGGCTATGAGATGAGCTCGTCGCTCAATATGTGATATTCTAGTTTTCCTTTTCGTTGATGAAAGTTCTATTGTCGTTTATTGTTGTTGTTTCCGTGACTCTGATTGGCTGATTATGAGCTTAATTCAAAGTTAAATGCATGTCTAGTTTACGTGGCAAGGGGCTGGTTATGTGTTGTTGGTTGTGTTGCTCTATTTGAAAGAAAAGAGATGTTGGAAACGTGTCGTTTAGTAATCCGAGACCGAGCTTGTCGCTCATTACTTTGTTGTTATGTCACTGGCTGGTTGTATTCATTATTATGCCTATTTTAAGCTTGGGGAAGGTACTAAAATAATGGGAGATGCTGCTTGATTCTTTATAGGATTATCATTCGATATACATCGTATACTAGTATTCTTTAAGTTAACGAACATATTGCCATTGTTATAGGGTTAGGTGCTATGTGAGACAAGTTCATTATTGAGTTCGTCTAGGCAACGATATGTATGTAATGGCTATCCGTTTTCTTTTATTGGCATGAATCTGTAGTAAGTATGAGTTGGATGAATCTTATACGAGAGACGCATATTGTAGAGCTCGTGTCTCAATAGGTGTTACATCTTTCCGTATACTTCCATCGTATCTTATTGATAGGGTTCCCATCTGCTTTATGTTATTCCATATTATTGGACAAAGATAGAGAGTTACATACGTAACTCCATATATTCTACTATATGTATGATATACAACATCGTATACATATATAGCCTAGCCACTTGGTCGGTGAGAGGTATTTTTGTCTGGCCACTTGGTCAGTGAGGTATATTATTGCCTGGCCTTATGGCCAGTGAAAGTTATATTTGCATGGCCTTACGGTCAGTGAGAGTTTACTGTTGCTTGGCCACTTGGTCAGTGAGAGATACACCAAGCCCTATATGTGGTCGTCTAGCTAACATATCACTATATTACATTGTGTTAACTCAGAACAGGTGAGTATGTCTCAGAGCATTCTTTGGCTTCCAGATTACTATGTACTTCAGTTCAGTTTTAGCTTTCAGTTTTTCTATTGCCTTACATACTCGATTCAATATTTTATACCAACGTCCCTTTTGTCGGGGGCGCTGCATTTCATGCCTGCAAGTTTTGACAGATAGCCGGATTGACTTTCTTAGTAGACAGAGCTAGACATCAGCTTGATTGATAAGCTCCACTCCCTCAGAGTTACCAGGTCTAGACTTTGGAGTCCGTTTTGTACATACAGAATAGATGGGTAGGTTGGGCCTTGACCTGATCATGATATGGTTCTGTTATCTCTAAAGGCTTGTAGACGAGTCATACATGTAAGTATGTCAGTATAGCGGCCTTGTTGGCCCTTATATATGCTCATTTTAGTATGTTGTTGTATATGTTTATGGCGGCCTCGTCGGCCTGTACAGTTATGTATATGAGCTTTTGGAAATGTCTACCCTTCAGATGAGATAGACGTTATTTTTAATTGATTCTGAGTATGGCCTTGTTAGCATTGGTTGGTATAGTGTGTTTGCAGGAAGGCCTTGTCGGCCTAAGGTGAAGGTTACCCCCGAGAGTTTACAGTTACAGAGTGGTAAGCTCGGGGTCTAGGTTACAGTTACAACCTCAAACCTTCTTACACGATATAGCCCACCTGTTTAGCCTCATATCGATATCTTTCTATGACCTTGCCAAGGGTTCCACCACTATGTAATCAATTGATCCTCATGAGTCTACACCCATCCACATGCTATCAGAATTTGTGTTATTCCACCATCAAGCAACTGAAAGGTCCATTAACACATCCAAAACTCAAGAATGTATTGCACACCAAGCTAATAACCGAGCATTCATATTCCCTTTGTATCTCAAACAAAGTTCTCTCTTCATATTTGAACTCTCTAAATGTAAGATGTCATCATAGGAATGAAATGAACAGACTTGGTCAATTGTCCACAATGACCCAAATAACATCAAACTTTCTCAAGGTCTGTGGCGACCCTACCACAAAATCCATATTGATATGCTCCCACTTCCACTTTGACATAACCATCTTCCAAAACAAACCACCTGATCCCTAACGCCCATACATGACCTGCTAATAATTCAAACACAGCAAAACATGTCAAACAATGTCCTTGTTCATCTTCCGCCACCAATGATGTTGCTTCAAATCCAACTATGAAGTCGCAATACACCATCATCACTAACTCCTTAATGCTACCTAGCAACATTGTGTCCTTAAGGACAAGCAAATGGGGATCATCATATGACGAGCCTTAATGATCTAAAACAAGAACGGTTGCGCAGCCACACAAGCAAAAACTCTACTAGGCTCAGAAATACCCAATCTCACAAATCTTTAACAAAAGCTCAAACATTCATAGCCAATTCTTTCCTCATCTAAAGTGAACGCCACGCTACCCATACTCTCTACTGCCTCAAATTCAAATCCTCCCACTTGAACATGTGCTAACAATTTCTATGATCAGTATAAAACTCACATGACACACCGTACAAGTAATGACTTCAAATCTTAGGTACATGCACAATAGCTGCAAACTCTAAATCATAAACTAGATAGTTATTCTCATGAGGTTCAATTGCCGTGACACGTAAGCAATGACTCTACCATTCAGCATCAACACCATGTCAAGACCAATGGGTGAAGCATTAATATACACTGTATATGGCCCTGAACCTGAGGGCACTACCAAAACTAGGGTTGTAGTCCAAGCTATCTTGAGCTTCCGAAAGCCCTCCTCAAAAAGATCAGACCACCTAAGAGGACACCATTCCGAGTCAACTTGGTCAATGGGGCTTCAATAGATAGTAACCCTCCACAAAGCGACGATAGTAGTCTTCCCTCATAGCACAGGGGAAAAACATCTCGCGCTGCATCTGTAACATCATCACAACTCGCTAGTGCCCAAATGATATCGATTACTCAATATCGCATACGAATGAATAGGAAGGAACTGAAGATATAGGCTTAAAGCTTAAATAAAGTCGCATGATAAGGAATCAAGAAAAGGAAAGTTCCTAAAGTACTCTAGCCTGTCGCAGTAGATACTGACGTCTCTATATCGATCCACAAGACTCTACTAGCCCTGCTCGTGACTTGGGGACCCTTAGAACTATACCAACTTATCACGAACCAAAATCCCACCAATGATCGTGATAGTGCCTAACCTGCTTTCTGGGCAAGCCAACACTCCATAATAATATAAGAATCCAATTATTAAATCTTCAACAATGTTAGGATGTAAATAATAATATGGAATAATCAAATCAATATCATAAGTAGATACTAAAAGACAGGGTCTAGACATGACCACAATTGTCTAACAAACGCCCAAAATGCGGTGTCACTACATCACGAGCATATAATAAGAGTAAATAGTCTCAACCGAACAACAACATCTGCCTGGAAAGAAAATACATAGCCATTGATAGATAAGTAGGGGAGGTGGACACCATATTTTGTGGATCATTTCAAGTAAAGCAGCTCACCACGAAGTCTCCAACAAATGCCTTTACTCAACTAGATGGGTACCATTATTACCTACCTCAGAACCTGCACAAAATTGTGCGAAAGTGTAGTATGAGCACAAAGCTACGATACTCATAAAATATCAAGTCTAGCCTCGAAAAAGTAATGGGAAGAGGTCGACACTGATACTTACTAACAATTAATAAACAAGTGAAGACATAAATGGAACATGTGATAAGGCATGGTATCATCAACCAAGTCCAGAATTGGAAAACATAGTAACTATGGAATTTAGTCATGTTTTCCAAACAAAGAGATAGTATACAATATCAATTATCTCAATTCTTTTCATAATCATGTTGTGAGTCAATCGATATTCGTATATATTTAAGAGATACTACATGAGTCCAGTCTACCAATGCATTCTCATGATCTAATACCAAAACCTCACTGCACATATCCATATATCTGACACTGGCCAAGTGCCCAAACTAGCCCCAATCAGGGTGCTTGTCCCACAATGCCCAAAGTAACATGGGTAATCAAATGACTCCGAAGGGAGGGATCCTTATACAAGCATTGTTGCAGCGTGCAACCCGATCCACTAGTAATACTATTGCAGCATGCAAGCTAGTCCTCTCATATTACCGTTGCAGCAGCAACCCAATCTAGCCATAATACCATTGGAGCATGAAACCTGATTCAATCACAATATCATCAATAATCAATATTCGCTCACAATATCCTTGGTACCAAGATTCTCAACTTTCTAGAATTCAACTCTCCAACTCATGCACATCCATATAAAATAATATAATAAAGAAGCACATACATATTAATAAAAATAGCTCAAATGGACATAAAATGGCTGTGGCTAATCATGTAACTCAATTTATCACAATGGCTGAATAAGCCAGCTCAACATGCATAAGTCTAATCATATTGTTTAACATGATTAAATTAAACCACATAACTACCAAATCATGAAGCATTTAAGACAAGTGTACGAGTACGGATTAACAAGAAAACTAAACATGGCAAAATAATCCTTTTTTCCCAATTTAACAAGTCATAACCGTAAGCATGCTTCTAAGCCATTATTAAGGGTCATCATGTAGTCATAGAATCAATGAAACATGAATAATAAGTTCACGTAGTCCAAACAAGGCATATTCATAAACCAAACTCTACCAAATATAGTCATAACCTAGCTATGCATATATGCTCGTCACCTTACATATACGTACTTCTAAACCAAGTAAAACGTAGCAAATAGATCACCTATAGGGAGAATTTCCTCTTACAAGGATAGACAAGAGACTTACCTCTTTCGTGCAAGCTTTAATCAACAACAACCGTCATTCCTTTCAAATCTAACACAAAACAACTCGAATCTAGTCAAATTTTACTCAAATGAGTCAATAGAAGCTTTAGGAATCGATTTCCATACAAAAATATTCAATCTTTAACCTAAATAAAAAATTCAACCTCGGGCCTTGGGCTTGTAATCCGAAATGGATCATAGATATAGTTTAGCCATAACCCCATGATTCCAAATATATGATTAGATTCCAAATAGCGTTCCAATTTCATGTTCAAAATCCCAAAAATTTCTCCCTTGAGTTCATACTAGAAACCCCAATTTCTACACATTAAGTCCTTGTTTTAGGGGTTAGAAGATTATTCAAATATAATAACACAACTGAGTAGAAATCACTTAGCCTATTACCTGGAGTGAAAACCCCCTTGATAAAATGCCCCTCATAAAGTCTAGAGTTCAAAAGAGAGAATGCGCAAAAATCCCAAAATTCACAGCATAAATATTCTGCCAGTGATACCTTTCGCGAAGGCAACCTCACCTCCGCATTCAAGAAATAGAAAAATCCAGCGCCTGAAATTCCTTTACCACAAATGTGACATAATCCACGAAAACGTGATGACCAACTAACCAACCATCCACAAACACGAGCAAACCTTCACGAATATGAAGGCCAAGACCGTCCATCCTGCTTCTTCCTCTTCACGAACGTGACCCCTCCACGAGAACGCGATGGACATTCTTAGGCTACACGACAATAGTAGGCTGAACTCTCCCAACCGTTAGCACTGCAGGAGTGTGATAACCATGGGCCACTTGCTTTGGGGTACGAGTAGCTGGAGTCTGCGGTTTACCCCCTGTCTGGGAAGTAGCTGGTACAGTAGGAAATGCCCCAGCCTAACCAAACTCTTAAAAAACAAACCATTTGAATTAAGGCATTTTGAATGGTTGAAGAAACAAATAAACCTTGGGAAACGTTAGTGTGTACCTACGGCTTGGCATAATCATGAAACTACTCCTCAACAAGAGCTATTGGTGGCTCCACGGCAACTGCACGAGCAGAGGCTCTAGTTGCGGCGCGTGCTCCACCCCTACCTCAGCCTCGGCCCCGGCCTCTTATGGCCCTAGCCTGGGTACTGGCACCTACTTAGCTACACCCTGTGATCGTGTCTTCACCATCTGATGGTAGGCTATAATCTAAGGTTTTAGTTGCTTATCGCACTCTAATTTAATGCACTTTATTTGAGTTTTAGCCTTAATCATTAGTGTTTTGCATTAATTATATGTTTTAGGCCTTGTGGGAGTGATTCCGAGCTATGTGGTGTTATGGAATGAATTCATGCTACTTTGGAGCTTTGAAGTCTGAGTAAAATCCCAAGGATGTTGGGATCGAGTTCGGGGATCAACTGACACTCATGCATTCAAAAAGAGAAACGAAGAATCGAGCCGGATGTCACCCAAGTGCGTGAGCGCGCTCTTGGCATGCACTAGGTGCGCAGTTGAGGTAGTGTACCACACAAAATGCATGGCCAAATGCGCGAGCAGGTCTCCAATTACGCGGCCGCGCATGTCCTATTCCGGGAAGAGTCCAATTTCGTGAAGGAGAAGGTGCGTTTGTTTGGGGCCGACCCTACCTGGTGTATATACATGGAAAGATGGTATTTTGAGGACTTTTGACATAATTTAGACCTAAGGAGGCTAAGGAGATGTGGGAGAAGGAAGAGCACAAGAATTTCATCATTCAATCCTCACTCAAGACAAGGGTTTGGATTGTTTATGTTTTCCTTTAACTTAAACTTAATTATGATGAATTTCTCCATATATATGGGGTAATTATTCTTTAGGGATTGATGGATTTGGTGTTTTGATAATTGTTTGTAGACGTTAACTCTAGTTCTTATGTATTGAATCGTTTTGGGCGTTTTAATTGTTGCATATGTGTTCACATGTTTATGTAATCGAAAGAGGTGTAACTTGTGATGTTTTCACATTATCTTGTTGGTTGAATTCATTGATTCGTCTTAGTAATCGAAAGAAGCTAGTTGAGTTATTGTTTAGACCTAGTTAGGAGAATAATCGAAAGACGTTCTCTTACAAACCAATCCACTACGAATTCTTGCATATCATCACGGAGCTTGACTTAGTTCATATTGTGAGGTTAAAACTTAATCGAGAGAGGAGTTTCTACTGAACAGTCAAACTAATAATAGAGTGAATTCGAGAGACTCACTTGAATCTTAGAAGTGAATCAACTAGAGTTAATTCTCAGACAAGTATCTTGCACCTATCTAATCAACCCCTATTATTTCCCACTGACATCTTCTTTGTTTACTCTTGTTGCGATTGTCATTAGCCAATAGTTTAGACTCTTAGTTAATTTTAGTTTTAAATCTCACAACTCTAAATTGTTGATCATCTTGGATAGCAATTAAACTAGAAGCTACGAAAATACTATTTAAATCCAATCCTTGTGGATACGATATTTTCTATTCTATATTCAACTAGCGAGCCTAAGTTTTGTACACCAGTTTTAAGCTCGTCACCATCTGTGAGAGAATAGAAAATCATAGATTCAAACTCAAGGGTAACCAAATTTGTACGACAGATAATGAAAGAAAGTGATGTCTCCTAATAGCCCTGTAGCCTCTCAAAGATAAGTATAAACGTTTCTGTACTAATTCGCAAGATTGCTCATAACTCGTAAGACCTAAGCAACCTAGTGATCTGATACTAACATACCGCGACCCAAACACCCACTGGAGCCGTAAAGACACCTAACATCGCTTACTAGGCAAGCCAACATTAAATAAGTAGCTACCTCAAAATCTCCGAGATTGAAACTGATGCCACGCCATAGCAATCACCCTTCTCAACCGCACTTGGATCTGTACATGAAGTGCAGAGTGTAGTATGAGTACAACCGCCCCCATGTACTCAATAAGTAACAAGCCTAACCTTGGGTTGAAAGCAGTAACGAGTTCGGAAAGGACCAATACTCATTTCCAGTTGTCAATAACAGCAATAACGGTAAAATAATGGCAAAATGAAAGTAGCTCAAGTAATATTAAATTCAATCGTTTCAAAAATAGAAGTAAAATAAGCATGCTTTTCAAGAAAAACATTTCAGGCATAAATTCTTCCACATAATCACCTAAACATTGCTTTATCAATTTAACTGGGATTCAAAGTTCAAACATCAAATCAAGGTATGAAGTACTAGTTAGCATGAGGGAAGAGACAACTCTATACCTGGATGCCAAGTATACATGCCACAATAAAGTTTACCAAATCTCAACACATGTGTGGTGCCTGACAAGACCATCAATCATCACATATAATTACACTCAAAACTGTACGGGGCGTAACACATGTCCCTCACCAAACACATATATGACCCGTGTGCCTACACCCACAGGTTGTTACCTGACTCCGGAGAGGTGGGTCCTTGCCCAAGAACTGATCATATCTAAGTCAACGATCAATATCACTTTGTCCAACATGAGGTCTAATGCACGTGTCACCTTATAATCAATACCAATCACCAAAATGTGGGGCCTGGTCTACACGACACCTTACTATCAGCATCAAATCATCTCTATGGCCCAAGATTAGTCATCAACCGCTCAAGTCTCAAATGTTCCCATCTCACAGTACTCACCTCAAGCCGTGTCACACATAGGGGCATCAGTAGCATGTGAGATAACATATGAAGAATGCACATAGACAGAGATACAATACGCAGATGAAACTTCATGACTTAGCATATGACTACCATTAAGGAAAATAGCTCAATATCGCAAAAATAGCCCTATCATGTCTCAAACAGATAAGCACATAGCCTAGACATAAATTTTAACATGAATAGTAGCTCAAGTAGTCATACAAGTAGAGAAATTATGGAAATAGAGGGGTGTGATAGCAAAACAAGACACATAATATCCAATAGTCTACCTGGATCATGAATAACCCCAATGTACGGATATACACCCGTCACCTAGCGCGTGTGTCACTCCCAATAAATCTCAAATATCATATCCAACTGGGAAATTAACCTCAAACCAAGTTTAAACAAGATACTTGCGTCAATGCTCCAAAAAGCCCTTCCCATGCGGATCAAATGCCAAAGGGCTCGAATCTAGTAAAAAACAACTCAATTACATCAAACACGGCTATCAAAATCGATTCCAAACAATAAATCTCCAACATTTATGAAATTGCACAAATCAACCAAAACTTTAACCCGAGCCCACTTCTCAGAACACGACCGAAGTCGCAAATCCTAACCACCCTTTCGAGTATGAGTCCATATTTACAAGTTTCATCCAAATTCGACTTTGAATTAAGGTTCAAATCTCCATTTTTCACCCTCCAAAACCATAGTCCAAATCCCCAAATTTCTCTTTCAAATCCCATAATATATATGTTATAATCTAGTGATACCCTTAGCTAACATGGCCACTGCCTCGCGTTCGCGAAGCACAAAATTCACCCTACCTGAGTTAACCCTTCGCTAACACGGCCCCCAGCATGCGAACGCGATGCACAAAGCTCCACTAGCCTACGTGAACGCGGTCGCCTTCCCACAAATGTGAAGACCAAACACCTGGCCAACCCCCACCTTCCTCACTCTACATGAACACGATGTACAGGACGCTAAAGCGAAAGCCAAGCTGCCTCACCCATCACAAAAGCAACTTGAGTGTGGGGAACAAGAAGGAGAAAATTGCATTTTCCCCTAACAAGCCTTTGTGATCACGAGACCTACTTCGCCATAGTAAAGCACACCGGACACCAGTAGTTATCAGCAATTCAATCAAGATCCAGGTGGTTCAAAGCTCACCCGAGCCACTCGGGACCCCAATCAATCATACCAACAAGTCAGTTAACATTATCAGAACCTATTCAAAGCCTTTAAACAAATACACACTCACCATATCTACAAATCGACGATCAAACCTTCAATTGAACTTCTATTAAGTTCATAAGCTTCTAACTTCCAACCAAATGTCTGATTCCTACCAAACCAACTCGGATTTCCACCAAAATTTCCTAAATGGCATGACGAACCTATTTCAAGTGCTGAAACAACAGTTTGATCCCAATAAAATCAAAATCAATTTCTGGTCAAACATATGAACTTTCAAAACCTTCAAATTTCAAATTTTCGACAATTAGAGCCAAAATAACCTAGGAACCTACAAATTCATATCCAGACATACGCCTAAGTCCAAAACTACTATATGAACCTATTGGAACCATCAAAATACGAATTCAAGGTCGTGTACAAAAAAGTCAAACCTTGTTCAACTCTTATAACTTAAGCTTCTAATCATGGAACTGAGTGTTCTAATTCACTCCATAACTTTTTGAAACCCAAACCAACCATCCTCGAAAGTCAGAAAACAACAAACGAGCATAGGGGAAGCATCAAACATGGGAACGTTGCTTATATATACAGCACGAACGGCTAGGTCGTTACAAGAGACTACCGACATATGAGTCCAAAAGGCACAGACTCATACAACTGAATATGTTAAGCCCAAGCTGCGGTCTAAACTGAGTCTCAAGTCCTCCAGAGTGGCCTACTTTCAAAACATAGAAACACATCTCGCACCTCATCCACAATATCACAAGTCGTCAGTGCACAGCTGATACCGTGTGCTCAACATTACATACGAGTAAAAGGAAGGAAATCAAAGATACAGGCTTTAAGCTAAATCAAGGCCACATGAAAATGAAAGAAAGAAGGTGAACTTCCCTAGATGCCCTGTAGCCTCGCGAGGATACATATGGACTTCATTATATCAACCTGCAGGACTCTATTAGACACTTGCTCATGACTCGTAGAACCTATGAACCTAGTGCTGAGATACCAAATTGTCATGATCCAAAATCCCACATAGACGTGATGGAACCTAACCCCAACTTTCTAGGTAAGCCAAACAACAAATAACACAACACTAATGAAAAATCATCAATAAGCAATAAATAAGATGACTGAAATCCATACAACTAACCCAAGGACTTGTAGTGTGACTCATTAGCCACTAAGATCTAGCAATGCTGGTACGAAGAAAAAACGACATCTATTTGAAATACACATAAGCAGAAGCACAAATCCTAAACGACATCTATTTGTATATGGAATGTTGGTACAACTTTTATGCTATCCTCCGATATCCACAACAGCTAAGCTCCATATATCTGCATGCAAGGTGCAGAAGTATAGTGTGAGTACCACTGACCCCATGTACTCAGTAAGTATCTTGACTAACCTCGGTGAAGTAGTGATGAGGTTTTGAAGTCAAAAGATACTCACATAACCTCTGCAGCTTAAAATCATACATACATATATATATATATATATATATACCAGAAAAGTATCTAGGAAAAAATCATAAAACGACGGATATAGCAAATAAAGGTGCACAACTGAAGAAAAGATAATAATCATGCTTTTCCAATTAAACAGGTCAAAGTTGATACAAATTGCACTAACTTCGAACAAAAATAGACATACACAAAGTAGCGTGTACTCAGATACTCCAACATGAATATAGAGTGTCTATCTACAATAATTATCCAATTCCATATCAATTTCTACATGGCGTGTTCATGAAACCTTTACATGGGTCCAATATATCAGTGTATAATAATAACTCTCTTTTTACCTGATTCTGACACTCTCCAAGTGTCCAAATACTCACTAACAAGTGTCATAAATTTGTAAAATGCATCAACTAGTATGTAGAGATGATATGCATAAATAAAGCATGTATGTGCATGAATATGCACTAAGGATCGTTTGAATAGCCAAGCTTCCACCTTTATGCTCAATAACTCATCACATAGGATGCCACATCACAATAAACTAGAAATGTGTCGGTTTCTCACAACCTGCATGTACGCAATCAAGAGAGAAACATGAGAGGGCGTCTCTAGGAGGACGGATCCATAACCACAAGCGATATGAATAAATCACATGCCATAATCGCATGGACAACTCACGTGATGCGTGGACAACTAACACGGATAAGACCACCTTGGTGCACACAATAACTCTACTCAGTCAACAATCCGGCATTTAAAGAGGATATGCAAATATATCAGGTGAACAACCAAGGAAATGACAAGTGAGGATGAAATGCAATAACCAAAACATCAATCTGTTGTAGTGTGCAACCTGATCCCAGTATAAAACAGAATACAGATCCAAGGCCCACATCAGGAATACAGTAACCAAACCATTTATCAGCTTTTTCCAAAGTCCATATCAACCAGAAACCTGTCGGTTTCTCCACAGTCTACGTGTACAACATCAAGAAGGCACATGAGAAGGCGACCCTAGGGGAATGGATCCATATCCACACGATGCATGGACGACTCACATGCTGCATGGAAAACTAATGTGCTAATAATTTCAACCACAAAGACAACTCACATGCTACACGGACAACGCACATGCTACTAATATTAATATCTCAGATCCGCATAGACAACTCACGTGTTGCACGGAATATTCACATGCCAAAAATTTATCAACTGCATGGACAACTCACGTGTTGCAAGGAAAACTCACGTGCTCAACATCACAATCTGTCCGGCGTGGTCACAGGCTCAATATCACAATCTGCACGGCGTGGGCACATGCTCAGAATCACCATTCGCCCGTTGTGTCACAGGCTGAAGATCACAATCTGCTTAGCCTGGTCAGAGGCTCAATATCACAATCTGCACGGCATGGCCACGTGCTACCAATCCAATCTATATCACATAGAAAGCAGACATATAAGAACACATGTACATGAACAATGAACATCGAATTTCATACTCTTAGACTGGCATAAGTGACATGCTAGAGTATATGCATGTGCAAAGTGTTATATCGTAGCTCAAATCTGGCAATTACATCACGAAAGTAGCAATTGTCGGGTTCAATCAATAGATTAACCTCTATGTAACCTCAACATGGCTCGAATGGCTCTAACAGGGGTAAAAATATAAGAACCATTACATCATGAAGCATAGTAATCAATCCAAGGCATATCATAGCCTAAACACTACCTCGAGCATGAAAAGAACCTCGGTGCACGCACATGGGCTCAACCCCACACATATGCGCCATCCATAGCACGTAGCTATCACAAATAACTCAGGCAACTAGTGTTTCAACAAAGTTTAGTTAGGATCCTTGCCTCAAGCAAACCAAGTTGATATTCGAGAAGCTCTATCCCGCATGAATCGACCTCTGAACGGCTCAAAATTAGCAAAAAGCAACTCAAAAAGTCAAATAATGCCATAGGAAACAAACCCAAACAATAAGGTCGAATCTTTAATTAGATGCTCAAATTAAGCCAAAAACTTCAACTCGGACCTACACCTCAGAACCCGACAAAACTCATAAATTCCGACAACCCATTTGAATACAAGTTCAACCATACAAGTTTTATTTGAATCTAACTCTGAATCGATGTTCAAAACCCAATTATTCACTTTAGAATAGTTTTGACAAAAAAACCACAATTTCTCTTTTAGGTTCATCACGCAAATATAAAAATCAAGGATGGAATCATGTAAAACAATCAAATCCGAGTCTAAAATACTTGCCCCAATCCAAATCGTGAAAATTGCCTCAAGAATTACCCAAATCCGAGCTCCCAATCTCAAAATGTGATAAACTGACTCAGAGTTCGAAAAGATAAAGTTATACCTCTGCTTTAGGTGTACCCTTCACGATCGTGATGCACTAAATGTACATTGCCAGAAAACTACACTATGCGTTCGCGGTCCCATGCTGGCCGTGATGCACAACTCAACCAACCCTCTGCGATCGCTTTATAGACCTTGCGAACGCGAAAGCAGCAACACCAGCCCCTAGCTTCCAATCATGAATGCGTCTGCCTACACATGAATGCAAAGAACAATCTCCTCCAGTCCAATTTCCTTATCCGCAAACGAGATGGCTCCCATGCGATGAATAACCAACCTAACTGACAAAATACTCAATGTGATTGCGCCTCCACTCTCGAGCCTACTCAAGGCCAACAATTCCTAAAACATAACACAGACCTACTCAAGGCCCAAAATCTCACAAATAACATCAAAACCATGAATCGTACCTCAATTCAAGCTTAATGAACTATTTTAAATATCCAAATTCCAAACTTACGCCGAACACGTCTAAACAACTCAGAATCACCTCAAAGTTTGCACAAAAGTTCCAAATGGCATAGCAAACTTATTCCTACTCCCTAAAACAATCAAACTCAATAACATCGAAGTCAACTCCCTGTCAAACCTATGAAGTTTTAAAACCTTCAAATTGCCAACTTTCACCAAATAGGGCCAAAACCTTCTAAAAACATTCAAATTCAAGTCCCGGCATACACCTAAGTCAAAAATGACCATATGGATCTAACGGAACCTTAAAACTCTAATCCGAGGTCAGAAATATAAAAGTTAAACTTGGTCAATGCTTCCAACTTAAATCTTTAACAAATGAGAATTATTCTCTAAATCAATCCAAAGCGAAAACCAACTATACACGCAGGTCATAATACACCATATGAAGCTACTCATGTCCGTGAACAACATAACTGAATGCAAATTCTATAAACTACCAGTCGGATTGTTACATTCTCTCCCATTTAAACATATGTTCGTACTCGAACGTGCCAAGAGTCATTAATATCAAGTCACGGTATCAACAAACCATGCACATTCCCATGGGTGATCCCACCTCAAATAAAACCTTATTCTAAACCTTCGTACACAGCTAATGATGGAGGAAACACGCAGAAACTCATAACCACCCATTAGATCAACAAGTCGTGGAGCTTTCTCACCCGATAAGAACCATTGCCAAATTATGATCCCACTATTAACATTAGTCCCCCCACCATACCTTAATCATATCCGATAGCACTAATTTCAAATCCAATAACCCCATCTCATCCGGTACAAGCTGCTCGACTGACACGCCACACCAGCACCACCTCGAGCCTCATATCATGCAATCCGTGCACCAAACGAGCAACAACTCAAGTGTACCCAATGATGGAAAGGGAATCAAATGAGAGAACCATCCCACAAGCTCAATAGATATCACCATAAAGTGCAATGCTATGAACCCATCACTCAAAGGAGAACCAAAACACCCGAAATAAGCACATAGAATCATACCCCAACATAACTCCGTAGCGATGCATGACCCAATCTAAACACCTGATCCTTACAATCAACTACCATATGCATATCAACAACAAACACGCGAAGTGCATGATCATACACCTGGAGAAATGGATGGCATAATATACCACCAACAGGAAGGCCATAACCAAGGCACCACCAACCACTCAGCACCCCCAAGAGTTCGCTCGAATTTCACCATAAGTCCCAAACAGAACCTCATCATGTGTGTAAGCAGTCAACAGTCTCACAACCCATCAAAGAAGAGTAACACATGGAACATATCAGACACAAATAAGATCAACTCTAACTGAATGGCGCACCCCTCAACAAAAGCCGTGCTGAGTAAACAAATCCGACCAAATGTAAAATATGCATCCTCATTAGGCCTACCAGTGGCTTCCAAACCAATTCTGATCGTCCCGAAATAGGAAGATAACCTCCGTAAAGTCCACAATAACCTATCTATAACACATACACTCAGCCATCAACCTCTTAACATACCATTACCATCCGCAACCATGGAACAATATGCCTTTGAGAACCTTCCTAGTCTTCAAACCCCTAGAATACAAGAATCACCATGTCTGATCCTAACTCCACCACTCAAATGACTGACTCAACAAGGCGATAATCGTAATATCGGTCAAGCATATCCATGTCAGAACATAGTGCACCTCCTAAAATGCGCACCCTTTTCAGGTTATACCAGATAGTGCCAGTATTCTTCTAATCATGTTGAACCGTCCATATTGTTTAAAACTCATGACCTTCCATTTAAACGGAACAGTAACCTCGTACATGCAAACCTTAATCCCACATCATGCCATCATATAAAAACACAAGAACCCCATTATCAATTCGGAATCACAAGTAGGATAGTCACCCCATCAGCCAGAAACCTCCTACTGGACCCCGTTTAGGAGAAAAATTCACAATGCACAACATACTCCTCATGCCTGTCGAAAACATTTGTCCCAAGCGATGGACGAAATCATCGTGAACTCTTTGAAACCTATTAGCACAAACCAAGCTATCAGAACAGAATCCCTCAAACTGAACAAAGTCACGCAGTTAGCCAAGCCTAATAGTATTGCCATAAAACACCTATAAAGCCTCACTCTGCCGAAAGTGCCGATCATTTTCATTTCCATACTAATCAAAACCACTACCAAGCTGACCTATTTCTTCGAGTCCCTCTCGACTAGCCTTCAAGTTTACACTTCTCCTTATCATTACACTACGATCCTTAACCCAAAGCTCACCACAAGAGATGCTATTATGAAACCACGTCGTCCTAAGGCGCATAAGACATTGTATTCCCTCTTAAGCACGCAATACTACCACAACCAAATTGCCCACTCTAAAGAGACTTCCGTTAATCTGAAACTGTTTCTTTAACCTCTCAGTTACTAGAGTGTAGAAATCACTAATGGTATAGAAATACCACAAGTCTCAGCACTATCTAATGCAAATCTTAGATCTTAGCCATATACAAATCTGAGAAATCCTCAAATACCACATATGAAGCTTAAACTCATTAGAACATTTCTCGAGAGTCATCTACTCTGCTCAAATCTCTAATATACTGCCAATACAAGCCGAACAACTTGTGCTCCATTAACACACAAACACCTAATGAAGTAACCCCACCTTTAAGCAACCGAGTGAATCCCTTCTCCTTGTATACTACATCACCACGATAAAAAACCAGAATTATCCCAACCTTTCCAAATATCCATAAAGCGTAATACATCATGCACCTAGAAATTTTCATACTCGAGTCTTAACCTCAAAAATCAACCTCCTCAAGTCATAACTAATCCACAGGTATGCCTCACACCAAAACTAATATAACATATGACTATGCAGTCTGATCGTCGCTAGCAGACTCCCGTACTTGGCTCAAAATCATAGAACAAAACATTCGATAACTCAGAATACCCTTACTCTAGGACTACCATGATCTCACACTGTAATTCAACCAAATCATTCATATACTCATGTATCACTAATCATAAAATGCCTCAAATCACATGCTAAGCACATATTCATCCTCGTGACAGTCGTGCGAACTTTTTTAAGCTATCCGAACTCAAATTGCAAATCACATAACCCACTGGTAGAAAGAAACTCTCCATAAAAACACCATAAGAATCACACATCCGTAGACTATCCCCCTGGAGATAACCCACCTGCATAGCCTCAAACTGGCATCTCATTACTCCCTATCATAGTCACAGCCACAATGTAATCACTTATTCCTTCCGAGTTTAAACTCGTCTACAAGACAAAGAATCCACTTTATTCCACAAAGGAGTATTAAAAGATCTTTGACACACTCATAACTCAATATTATTCAACACATCAAGACAGAAATCAAGCAGCCATAGTCCTTTTGCATCCCAAGTGAAATTCTTCTCATCACATCCAAACCATCTAAGCACATTCATTCAGTCACATAATACTCATTTAGCTATCCAACAAGTCACTGATCCATCAATGTCACTCCTAAGGACAATACTAGACATAAAAGTCCAAAAGCAGATAATCATATAATGGAAATAACTAAGCCCAAGCTATGGTCTGAACCTGGCCTCTAGCCCTCCATACTGGCCTACCTCCATAATATAGAAAGCACATCTCGTACCTTTATCCATGGCATCACAAGTGGATGGAAGGGAAGGGAATCAAAGAGATACGCTTCAAGCTCAAGCAATATCGCACGATAAAGAAGGAAAGATGGGAGGTTTCCTAGATGCCATGTAGCCTCTCGAAGATAGTTATGGACATCATCATATAGATCGACGCGACTCTACTAGACACTTGCTCTTGACTCGTGGAACCTATGAACCTAGAACTCTGATACCAACTTGTCACGACCCTAAATCTACCAAATACTGTGATGGCACCTAACCCAACCTGGTAGGTAAGTCAAGCAACAGTCAACAGAATTATAATAAAATAGAAATAGTCAACAAATAAAATAATCAAATTTTCAGGCAATAACCCAAGGTTGGTGTTACAAGTCACGAGCCACTAATACTTAGATTTACAAAGCTGGTATGGAAATAATATAACATCTATTTGGAATATACATAAATAGATTACAAATCTCTAACTACCAAGAACAAGTAGTAGCAATATCTGAAAAGCAAGTACATCTTTAGTGTCAGTTCCTGTCATCCATAGCATCTTAGCTCCAAGATCTGCAGGCAAGATGCGGAAGTGAAGTATGAGTACAACTGACCCCAAGTATTCAGCAAGTATCATAACTAACCTCGGCTAGGAAATTGATGCAAGAATTATAAATGATACTCGCCAATCACATGTACAATTCATAATTCCAACAAGTACAAAACAATAATATGATCAAGTCATGAATCATTGATAAGACCACCTTTGTGCACACAATAACTCAACTTTCTTTCCTTAGTAAACAGTCCAGCATATAAAGATAATATGCAAATAAATCGGGTAAACAACCAAAGAAATTGTAGTAAGGATGAAAGGCAATAACTGAAACATCAATCCATTACGGCGTGCAACCTGATCCCAATTTAAATAAGGATATGACTCTAAGGCCCAAATCAGGAATATAGTAACATAACCAAACCACTAAGCAGAGTTTCCAAAGTACACATCAACCAAAAACTCGTCAGTTTCTCAAAATAATCGTGTACATCAAGAAGCCACATGAGAGGGTGACTTGATAAGTGTGAATTTTAACCACTTATTAGTACCTCTAGCTTTAGTTTTAGTCAAAAAAGTGTTGGTTTTTGTCTCCAAATCAAATAAAGATAGTTGAATTTCAAGTGCGCTGGAGAATGGGAGCTCAATAAAGAAATAAAACTCAAAGAGGATATATTCCAGCTAATATCAGCAAAGAGGAGAAATGCAAAGAACAGTGCGGTTCACAGAATTTCATATCCGGCCGCAAAAGTAAATGGAGCCTTCAGAATATGAAATGCGACAATAAAAGACGAAATAAATCTTTAGGGAATTTCGGCAGAGGTGCGGTCCACAAACCAAAGAGTGTGGTCGTAATTGGTCCACAAAACAGGTTCGCACTGAAAAGCATAAAAGATCAAAGAAGATGCAATCTAACAAGGTCAGAAGCATCCTCAAAGTGCGGCTTGCAACAATTCAGGTGCAGCCATAGAAGCTGAAGTGCGGCCGCATAAGCTAATCTGCAGCAGGATAACTCCTCCAACTGAAAGCACTCACAGCAGTAACCCAGCAAAGCGCGTACCACAGATTTTAAAGTGCAGCCGCAGAACCCTCCGAAGGATTTTTTTTTTCCAGGAATTTTAGAGCAATATAAATAGGTGTGAAACACTTTTTTATGGCACCTTTTTGTATTGTAGCATAAGCTGGTAGTTATTCTTAGCTATTTGGGGAAACTTTTAGCTACAATTAGAGAGGAACAATTTCTTTTCAATTTTAATTAGCTTTATGTCTTTAATTTCTTCTTCTTTTTATTTTTCGATGCCTATGTCATGAGTAGCTAGATTTTATCTTGGGTTCTGACACAACCTAAGTGTGTAAAACTTATGGGTGTTTAATAATAATGCTTGCTATTGATTGGGTTAATGTTATTTAGCCTTATCCATGCTTTAGAGTTAGAATTAATGGTTGCAAAAATCGATTCATGCCTATCTGACTTTGTTCTTACTTGAGAAAGAGGAATTTAGTCTAGGAAAACTTGGCTAACAAGAAATTGAACTACTTGAAATATCGATTAGTTTATTTTAAGGATTTGAACTAGAGATAGGGATAATCTAACTTGGATAGATATTCAATTGCTTTGATGTCTACCCGTTTGGACTTGAGAGAGCCAATTTGGGCATAATCACTCTTTAACTGAGAGGTATTGAGTGAGTACTTATGTATTGAGAGTCATAACAAACCCCAATCTACCAAGAAAGTATAGATTTACATTACCCATAAGGTTTACACCTAAGTTAAGGTTACAATCCTCGGACTCTCTCTATTTCATAAAACTTCAAAAATATTTCAATCATTACTTGTTCATTATCAGTCAAATTTCTTAGTAGTTTAACTTAGAAGGATTGATACCCACTTTTTCTTGGAAGCTAAATCTAGTTATTTCTAGTTTCTCTCTTAATATTTTCCTCAACACCCATTCTAAACTCCTTGTGGATTCGACCCCTACTTATGTGGGTTTGTAATTGTAACGACCATTTCATATTCCTTTAATTGTGGTGTAAATTGGACGTGATCAATTTTTGGTGCCGTTGCCGAGCTCTTTACAGTGTTAGCTATATACTTGATTTTGTTTCTTGAAATATCTGGTTTAACTTTCATGATTCTAATTTGTTGAAGTGATTTTACGTTCCAAATGGCGAACATGAACTTGAAAACATACCATTGGGAGAGGTGGATGGCGAAGAGGAACAACATAATGAAAATCCACAAGTTCCACAACAAAGCCACATGACGTGGGCAACAAGACAATTTGCCCCCACCTCCCCCACGTCCATAACCACAAAAGGTGCAACTCTATATTTTGCCCAATGACGGGTATGCAAGTTCCATAGTCCCCCGCCCCCAAATATTGGGGTGGGAAACTTTTAAATTATCAATGTGATGCTCACTTTTCTTGAAAAATGGTGTTATTTCACAAGGGCCCCGACTCAAAATGCTTACAACCATTTGAAAGATTTTGTTGAGATGTATTGGGGAAGCAAACAAACAAATGTTTTGGAGGATTGGTTAGAACGCTTTCCTAATCATTCCATCCATATAGGATTAATTGGCGGCGAAGTTTATTTCAAATTTCTTCTCTCCTCTGCATATGGCAACTTTATAGGATGAAATATTTGCTTTCAAGCAAGAGCTCAATGAAACTTTACATGAAATTTGGGTGCGGTATCGAACTATGATGAATGAGTGCCTGAACAATGATATGACTGACAACATGATCCAACAAACTTTCTATCATGGTATTAATACCATGATTCAAGGTGTGGTCAATCAACTGGCCGGAGGCAATTTCAGGACAACACCTTATGCAGAGGTACGTGAGATTCTTGATGAGATGGCGGAAACTTCTTCCGCTTGGAAATCCCGAGCTAATATTCTCCTAGGTGATCCCAACATGATCCATATTCATATAGAATTGTAATACCATGGGAAAGTTATTTCCTAATTTGCCACCACCATGACACAACTCAGTTGTAACAGCCCGATGTGTCGTAGAAACAAATGTGATGCTAATTGTTTAGACTTGGTTGCCTTAAGTGCAAATTCCCCTTTGTAATTGTGCAATTTTAATATTCTTGCCGGGTATGAGGTATAAGAATTTGAATAAATTAAGAAAAGAGTTCGAAAAATTGAGAAATGCAAGAAATGCGATCGAATTTCATATATGCGAACCGCATATCTCACATAGGCATCGCAAAGTAAAGCAGAAACCTGGTTATAGAACTAGGTCAGGATTTGCGGTCAGTATGCGATCGCATACTGGAAATGCGGACCGCGAATCTCACTTCCTGGCTCGCATAGTGAAACAGAAAAACTGGGCAAACCTTTCGTCGAAAATGCGACGAGAATGCGGACCGCATTTTCGAAATGCGAACCACAGATTTGACAGTAGGATCGCAGAGTGAGACAGAGTTGTGGGTCAAATATTGTGTCAGAAATGCGGCCCAAATGCGGACCGCATATGTGTTCTGAAACCACAAATGCGATCGCATTCTGGCATCTGGCACCTTATTTTCATTCTGATTTTTGACCCACTATAAATAAGGACCCATAACCCTAACATGCAAAAACCCTCTTATTTTCGATACTTTCTATGTAAAACTCACCAAACCCCCTTCAAACCATAGCAAATCACCTTGTAAACAGCCCCAAATTCCATGAAAAAAATACACCTCCATCACATAGCTATCAACCTCCAATTACCAACCCAGCTTTCCCCATTTACTCACCAAAACCCAGTTGAGAAATCGTCTGAAAACAACCCCAAATACACTAAAAAACAACCGTGAAATCATCCTTTCAACACCCCAACATCAGTTACGAAATTTCCCACTTTCTAACCCCAAAACCCCAGCACAAATTGCTGATGATTTCGTGGTGGAACAGTACTAGAAATCTAAGACGAGATTGAGGCTCGAAGGTTTGTGGCTTTGGTTGTTGCAGAGATTTGAATGCATTGGAAACCTAGAATTTAGAAGCAAAGCGAGGTAAGTGGTTGTCCTAATCTTAGCTTGAGGAACTAGGAATCATGTGCTAATTGCTAAATTGATTCTTGTTGAGAACAATGTATAGGTATGGTGACGAGTACCTATACATTGGTGTCGAACATGACCGTGGGTCATTTATTAATAATTGTTGTGCAACTATTGTTCTAATTTTTGAATATTATCCGTGATATTGTTGTGACATAAGTGGGAGCGGGTGGCACGCCTGCCACAAGATATTGTGAAATGAGGGCGAGCGGTACGCCTATCACATGAACTTATCATTGTAATTGTTCCTCTTGATTACAGGTTTATGTATTAAGGAATTATTAGGAGTCAAAAAGGGGTTCAGTGGCTAAGTCATGGGTAGTGTCTTAGGAGTTAGTTAGGGGTTCAAGGAATCCGGTGTCAGAATAGTAGCGTCGTGTCTAGGTTTAATGAAATGATAATTGGGTTAGGAGGTTAATTGTAGAACTTCGGCAGTAATTAAGTATTAACATTGATTGAGCTAAATAGGAGTCGAATATGGTTTGGTTATAGCTGATTTCCCCCTGGCCAGGATGATTGTTTGATGTTGTCTATTCCCTCATTGGGAAGTTGTTATGTTGTCCTATTTTCTTGCCGGGACTTCTTGTGATTGTTGTGGTAATGGAAGTGAGAGCGGGTGGCACGCCTGCCACAGGATATATTGTAAGTGGGAGTAGGTGGCACGCCTGCCACAGGATATATTGTAAGTGGGAGCGGGTGGCACGCCTGCCACAGGATATTGTAAGTGGAAGCGGGTGGCACGCCTGCAACAAGAGGTTACTGTAAGTGGGAACGGGTTGCACGCCTGCAACAAGAGGTTACGGGAGGTGAAGGTGGCTTGTATTTCATCTCATTGTGTTAAAGGCTAAATTGCAGTTTTCCTTCTTAATCGTTGATGATTTGTTTCGCTTTATTTGTCTGTTATTGCAATGTATGTTTTTCTTTTCCCCGTTTAAATTGTTTATGTATTTCTAGTTTTCTGCTGTAGATACATATATGGTTATAACTAAACAGGTTTATCTGGAGTCTGGTCCTAGCCTCGTCACTACCTCGCCGGGGTTAGGCCAGGTACTTACCAGCACATGGGGTCGGTTGTGCTGATACTACACTCTGCACTCTTTTGTGCAGATCCCGGCGCCGCAGGTTTCGGACAGTAGATAGCTTCCATCTTTGTGATCATCAGGCGACCCAAGGTAGTACTGCAGACGTTCGCAGATCTTGGCGTCCCCTGTCCATTTCCCTTACCTGCTTCTTCCACGTAGTTCGGAGACAGTATTTTGTTATTTCTTTCAAAACCTTATTTGTAGAAACTCTTAGACAGTCTGTGAAACTGTGACGCCAGACCTTGGGTAGTTGTAGGGGATTTGGTATTGATGATGTTTTGTAAAGTATGAAGCTTAATTCATAACGTTTTGATGTTACCAGTCTTGGTTGATATTTTTGTGCTGCAAATGTACTCGTAAGTAGAAAAAGGGAAAATAATTTGGTTGATTGGCTTGCCTAGCTTTCACTAGTAAGCGCCATCACGACTCTCGAGGGTGGAAAATCCTGGGTCGTGACAGGTTGGTATCAGAGCCCTAGGTTTACATAGGCCTCACAGTTCATAGACAAACTCGGTAGAGTCTGAGGGATCGGTACGGAGACGTCTGTATTTATCCCCCAGAGGCTACAGAGTTAGGAAAAGACTCCACTTTTGTTCATTCTTGTCGTGCGGTTTGCCCCTCAAATACTAATTGGATTCCTACACTATTCTTTCGCAGATGGCGAGAACACGCGCTTCCTCTTCTACCGCTCAGCAGCCCGAGCTCCCAGCAATATCTCCTACACGGGGCAGAGGGTGAGGTCGAGGTCGTGCTAGGGGTCGAGGCAGGGGCAGGACTCAGCCTCCTGCAGCCACACCAATGGTGGAACCTCAGATTGATCTTGACGAGGAGGTTTCAGCCCCAGCAGTTCCGGTGGGCCCAGCTCAGGTCCCCGAGGGGTTTATTGCTACCCCGGTCCTTCAGGACGCTTTGGTCCGGTTGGTGGGCCTCATGGAGAATGTCACTAGAGCGGGCTTACTTCCTGTAGCGCCCGCCACTCCTCAGGCTGGGGAAGGGACTCAGACTACGGCTACTCATACTCCGGAGCAAGTAGCTCCCCAGGCTCAGGTCCCAACAGTTCAGCCAGCTATGATGGTTCAGCCGGGAGCAATAGCTCAGGCCGACAATGGGGCGGCCATGTCCACCGATGCTTTGTGGAGACTGGATACGTTCACCAAGCTCTTCACTACTACCTTCAGCGGTGCTTCTTCGGAGGATCCCCATGAATTCCTATACAGTTTCCATAAGGTCCTCAGGAATATGGATACGTTGAGACCAACGGGGTAGACTTCGCGGCATTTCGCCTGTCTGGATTCTCCAAAACTTGGTGGAGGGACTATTGCTTGACTAGACCAGCCAGTCTGCCATCTTTAACTTGGGAACAGTTTACAGAGTTGTTTCTGGAAAAGTTTCTCCCCGTCACTCAGAGAGAGGCTTATCGGAGGCAATTTGAGCGCCCCAACAGGGGTCCATGACAGTTACCCAGTACGAGTCCAGGTTCATCGACTTGGCTCGACATGCTCTCATCATACTTCCTACAGAGAGGGAGAGGGTGAGGAGATTTATTGACGGTCTCATTCAGCCAATTCGCCTTCAGATGGCTAGGGAGACTAGTAGTGAGATTACATTCCAGGAGGCGGTCAATGTGGCCCGCAGAGTCGAGACGGTTTTGTCACATGGAGGTAGTCATGGGTCGGATAAGAGACCCCATCATCTCGGCAGATTCATTGGTGTTTCATCTGGAAGCAGGGATTCATACGGTAGAGGCCATCCTCCTTGGCCCTTTCAGTCAGCCCTTCAGGTTTCTTACAGTGCTTCAGGTAACCGCAGTCCTCAGATGCAGTATCTTGATCAACAACCCATCAGTGCACCACCGCTCCAGAGTCTTCAGGATCAATGGCCGAGGGCTTGTTTTATTTGTGGCGACATGAGGCACATTGCTAAGTATTGTCGTCAAGCTTTGAAAAATTCTCCACACCAGGATTCTCGTGCTATGGCGCAGGCACCACATGTTCCGCAGCCCGCCCAACTAGCTAGAGGTGGGGGTAGAGGTGTTAGAGATAGAAGTAGAGGTACTAGAGGTGGATCTCAGGTCGACAAAGGTGGGGGTCAGCCAGCAGCAGGCCGTCCTAAAGAGGTGGCTCAGGGTGGTGGGGCTCAGCCCCGATGTTATGCTTTTTCAGCCCGGCCCGAGGCTGAAGCTTCGGATGCTGTAATCACAGGTATAATTCTAGTTTGTGATAGAGAAGCTTCAGTATTATTTGATCCGGGGTCTACTTACTCATATTTCTCATCTTACTTTGCACCGTATCTGGTCGTGCCTAGTGATTCATTGAGTGCTCCTGTACATGTGTCCACCCCGGTGAGTGATTTCATTGTGGTAGATCGAGTCCATCATTCCTATGTTGTAGTGATTGGGGGGCCTTGAGACTCGTGTAGATTTATTGCTTTTAGACATGGTTGATTTTGATGTCATATTGGGGATGGACTGGTTATCACCTTAGCACGCCATCCTGGACTGCCATGCAAAGACTGTGACCTTAGCTTTACCGGGTATGCCCCATTTAGAGTGGAAAGGGACTCCTGGTCATTCCACCCGCAATATCATCTCTTACGTGAAGGCTCGACGTATGGTCGAGAAGGGGTGTTTGGCTTATCTGGCTCATGTTCGTGATTCCAGTGCTGAGGTCCTCTCTATTGAGTCTGTACCCGTGGTCCGTGAGTTTCCCGAGGTTTTCCCCTCCGACTTGCCGGGAATGCCTCCCGACAGGGATATTGACTTTTTCATTGATGTGGCTCCAGGCACTCAACCCATTTCTATTCCGCCGTATCGCATGGCCCCGCCAGAGTTAAAAGAATTGAAAGAGCAGTTGCAAGACATGCTCGAGAAGGGTTTCATTTGACCCAGTGTTTCACCTTGGGGTGCGCCCATGTTGTTTGTTAAAAAGAAGGACGGGTCAATGAGAATGTGCATCAATTACCGACAGTTGAACAAAGTTACAATTAAAAACAAGTACCCATTGCCGAGGATCGATGATTTCTTTGATCAGCTCCAGGGTGCCAGGGTATTTTCAAAGATTGATTTGAGGTCTGGTTACCACCAATTGAAGATTAGGGCATCCGATGTCCCTAAGATAGCTTTTCGCACTCGGTACGGGCATTATGAATTCCTGGTTATGTCCTTCGGGTTGACAAATGCCCCAGCAGCTTTTATGGACTTGATGAACCGAGTGTTCAGACCTTATCTGGATTCGTTCGTGATAGTCTTCATCGACGACATCCTGGAATATTCCCGCAGCCAGGAAGAGCACGAACAACATCTCAGAGCGGTTCTTCAGACATTGAGGGATAGTCAGTTGTATGCTAAGTTTTCGAAATGTGAATTCTGGTTGAATTCGGTTACATTTCTGGGTCATATTGTATCGGCAGAGGGCATTCAGGTTGATCCGAAGAAAACTGAGACGGACAAGAACTGGCCTAGGCCGGCATCAGTCACCGAGATTTGGAGTTTCTTGGGACTGGCAGGCTACTATCGTCGGTTCGTGGAAGGGTTTTCATCTATTGCAGCCCCGATGACCAAGTTGACCCGGAAAGGTGCCCAGTTCAGGTGGTCGGATGAGTGTGAGATGAGTTTTCAGAAGCTCAAGACTGCTCTGACCACGGCACCAGTGTTAGTTACCCACAGGCTCAGGGCCTTACACAGTTTATTGTGATGCCTCTCGTATTGGGCTTGGTGCCGTGTTGATTCAAGAGGGCAAGGTCATTGCCTATGCTTCGAGACAGTTGAAGATTCATGAGAAAAACTATCCGGTGCATGATTTAGAATTGGCAGCCATAATACACGCCTTGAAGATTTGGAGACACTACTTATATGGCGCGCCGTGTGAGGTATTCACGGATCATAAGAGTCTCCAGTATCTGTTCAAGCAAAAGGAGCTAAATTTGAGGCAGAGGAGATGGCTGGAATTGTTAAAGGACTACGATGTCACTATCTTGTATCACCCGGGAAAGGTCAACGTGGTGGCCGATGCCTTAAGTAGAAAGTCGGCCAGCATGGGCAGTCTTACTTATATTCCGGTCGGTAAAAGACCCCTTGCTTGGGACATTCAGACATTAGCCAATCGATTAGTGAGATTGGAGATTTCGGAACCTAATCGGGTATTAGCTTACATGGTCGCTCATTCCTCATTATTGGAGCGAATACATGACCGGCAGTTTGATGATCCTCATTTGTGTGTCCTCAGGGACACGGTACGACGAGGAGGTGCCAAGCAGGTCACCTTAGGTGATGATGGGATTTTGAGACTACAGGGTCGAGTTTGTGTGCCCAATGTAGAGGGACTTCGGGAATTGATTCTGAAGGAAGCCCATAGTTCCAGGTATTCTATTCATTCGGGCGCCGCAAAGATGTATCGGGATTTGCGACAGCATTATTGGTGGCGTAGAATGAAGAAGGATATAGTTGCGCATGTTGCTCGGTGTCTGAATTGCCAGCAGGTTAAGTGCGAGCATCAGCGACCTGGTGGACTGTTCCAAAAAATTGAACTCCCCGAGTGGAAGTGGGAACGGATCACTATGGATTTCGTGGTTGGACTTCCGCAGACCCGGAAGAAGTTCGACGCAATTTGGGTCATTGTTGACAGGCTGACCAAGTCGGCACATTTCATCCCGGTGGCAGCCTCCTATTCATCCGAGAGGTTAGCCGAGATCTATATCCGGGAAATTGTCCGCCTTCATGGTGTGCCGGTATCTATTATTTCAGATCGAGGTACGCAGTTTACCTCACGTTTTTGGAGGGCAGTCCAGTGAGAGTTGGGCACCTAGGTTGAATTAAGCATAGCATTTCATCCACAAACGGACGGACAGTCCGAGCGGACTATTCAAATATTGGAGGATATGCTCCGGGCTTGTGTTATTGACTTTGCAGGTTCTGGGATCAATTTTTGCCATTAGCAGAGTTCGCCTACAATAACAGCTACCAGTTGAGCATTCAGATGGCTCCTTATGAAGCTCTATATGGTAGGCGGTGTCGAACTCCGGTTGGGTGGTTCGAGCCGGGGGAGGCTCGGTTGTTGGGTACGGATCTAGTTCAGGCAGCCTTGAACAAGGTCAAAATCATTTAGGAAAGGCTTCGTACAGCTCAGTCCAGGCAAAAGAGCTATGCAGATCGTAAGTCATGAGATATAGCCTTTATGATTGGTGAACGGGTATTACTCCGAGTATCGCCCATGAAAGGCGTGATGAGATTTGGAAAGAAGGGCAAGCTTAGCCCTAGGTTCATTGGTCCATTCGAAATTCTTGATCGAGTGGGGGATGTGGCTTATAGGCTTGCATTGCCGCCGAGCTTATCAGTCGTGCATCCAGTTTTTCATGTGTCCATGCTCCGGAAATATCACGGCGATCCCACTCACGTGCTACATTTCAGCACCGTTCAGTTGGACAAGGACTTGTCTTACGAGGAAGAACCTGTAGCCATTCTAGACCGGCAAGTCCGTCAGCTGAGGTCGAGGAGTTTTCCTTCTGTTCGTGTTCAGTGGAGAGGTCATCCTCCTGAGGCATCGACCTGGGAGTCTGAGTCCGATATGCGGAGCCGCTATCCACATCTTTTCCCCGACTCAGGTACTTCTTTGTCCTGTCCGTTCGAGGACGAACTGTTGTTTTAGAGGGGGAGAATGTAACGGCCCGATGTGTTGTAGAAACAAATGTGATGCTAATTGTTTAGACTTGGTTGCCTTAAGTGAAAATTCCCCTTTGTAATTGTGTAATTTTAATATTCTTGCCGGGTATGAGGTATAAGAATTTGAATAAATTAAGAAAAGAGTTCGAAAAATTGAGAAATGCAAGAAATGCGATCGCATTCCATATATGCGAACCGCATATCTCACATAGGCATCGCAAAGTAAAGCAGAAACCTGGGTATAGAACAGGGTCAGGATTTGCGGTCAGTATGCGATCGCATGCTGGAAATGCGGACCGCAAATCTCACTTTCTGGATGGCATAGTGAAATAGAAAAACTGGGCAAACCTTTCGTTCAAAATGCGATGAGAATGCGGACCGCATTTTCGAAATGCGAACCGCAGATTTGACAGTAGGATCACAGAGTGAGACAGAGTTGTGGGTCAAATATTGTGTCAGAAATGCGGCCCAAATGCGGACCGCATATGTGTTCTGCGACCACAAATGCGATCGCATTCTGGCATCTGGCAACTTATTTTCATTCCGATTTTTGACCCACTATGAATAAGGACCCATAACCCTAACATGCAAAAACCCTCTTATTTTTGATACTTTCTATGTAAAACTCACCAAACCCCCTTCAAACCATAGCAAATCACCTTGTAAACAGCCCCAAATTCCATGAAAAAAATACACCTCCATCACGTAGCTATCAATCTCCAATTACCAACCCAGTTTTCCCCATTTACACTCACCGAAACCCAGCTGAGAAATCGTCTGAAAATAACCCCAAATACACTGAAAAACAACCGTGAAATCATCCTTTCAACACCCCAACATCACTTACGAAATTTTCCACTTTCTAACCCCAAAACCCCAGCACAAATTGCTGACGATTTCGTGGTGGAACAGTACTAGAAATCTAAGATGAGATTGAGGCTCGAAGGTTTGTGGCTTTGGTTGTTGCAGAGATTTCAATGCATTGGAAACTTAGAATTTAGAAGCAAAGCGAGGTAAGTGGCTGTCCTAATCTTAGCTTGAGGGACTAGTAATCATGTGCTAATTGCTAAATTGATTCTTGTTGAGAACAATGTATAGGTATGGTGACGAGTACCTATACATTGGTGTCGAGCATGACCGTGGGTCGTTTATTAATAATTGTTGTGCAACTATTGTTCTAATTTCTGAATATTATCCGTGATATTGTTATGACATAAGTGGGAGCGGGTGGCACGCCTGCCACAAGATATTGTGAAATGAGGGCGAGTGGTACGCCTATCACATGAACTTATCATTGTAATTGTTCCTCTTGATTACAGGTTTATGTATCTTCTATTCGACATAATTTAGATTGTTAGATGGACTAGTTGAATAAGGAATTGTTAGGAGTCAAAAAGGGGTTCAGTGGCTAAGTCATGGGTAGTGTCTTAGGATTTAGTTAAGGGTTCAAGGGATCCGGTGTCACAATAGTAGCGTCGTGTCTAGGTTTAATGAAATGATAATTGGGTTAGGAGGTTAATTGTAGAACCTCGATAGTAATTAAGTACTAACATTGATTGAGCTAAATAGGAATCGAATATGGTTTGGTTATAGCTGATTTCCCCCTGGCCAGGATGATTATTTGATGTTGTCTATTCCCTCATTGGGAAGTTGTTATGTTGTCTTGTTTTCTTGCCGGGACTTCTTGTGATTGTTGTGGTAATGGAAGTGGGAGCGGGTGGCACGCCTGCCATAGGATATATTGTAAGTGGGAGCGGGTGGCACGCCTGCCACAGGATATTGTATGTGGGAGCGGGTGGCACGCCTGCCACAAGAGGTTACTGTAAGTGGGAACGGGTTGCACGCCTGCAACAAGAGGTTACGGGAGGTGAAGGTGGCTTGTATTTCATCTCATTGTGTTAAAGGCTAAATGGCAGTTTTCCTTCTTAATCGTTGATGATTCGTTTCGCTTTATTTGTCTGTTATTGCAATGTATGTTTTTCTTTTCCCCATTTAAATTGTTTATGTATTTCTAGTTTTTTTCTGTAGATACATATATTTTTATAACTAAACAGGTTTATCTGGAGTCTGGTCCTAGCCTCGTCACTACCTCGCCGGGGTTAGGCCAGGCACTTACCAGCACATGGGGTTGGTTGTGCTGATACTATACTCTGCACTCTTTTGTGCAGATCCCGGCGCCGCAGGTTTCAGACATTAGATAGCTTCCAGCTTTGTGATCATCAGGCGACCCAAGGTAGTACTGCAGACGTTCGCAGATCTTGGCGTTCCTTGTCCATTTCCCTTACCTGCTTCTTCCACGTAGTTCGGAGACAGTATTTTGTTATTTCTTTTAGAACCTTATTTGTAGAAACTCTTAGACAGTCTGTGAAACTGTGACGCAAGACCTTGGGTAGTTGTAGGGGATTTGGTATTGATGATGTTTTGCAAAGTATGAAGTTTAATTCATAATGTTTTGATGTTACCAGTCTTGGTTGATATTTTGGTGCTGCAAATGTACTCGTAAGTAGAAAAAGGGAAAATAGTACGGTTGATTGGCTTGCCTAGCTTTCACTAGTAGGCGCCATCACGACTCCCGAGGGTGGGAAATCCCGGGTCATGACATCACTAAGGCTCAGCTTCATCAAATTCAATCTCCTAAGCAAGTTCGTGCTATGGAAGGAGTGAATGTCTTGACCAAAAAGAAGAGGATGAAAGGTCCCCAATTTCAATCCCGGATGGAGACTTATGCACATGATGATGGTAGCTATGATAAAGATGACTCTTATCAAGTGCATGAATAAGCGGTACAATTTGTGAACAATTATCAAGGGCAACAGATTAATTTTTAAGGCTCCATTCCAAATCAATGGCGTTCTCTAAATAACTGAGAAAATTGGGGTTCTAACAGTCAAGGAAATTGGCATAACAATAACAACCAAGGAAATTGGAGAGGCATTAATCAAGGAATTTGGAGAAACAATAATAATCATGCAACTTGGAGTTTGGATTTTCAAAGACCCCCGATGTACCAACAATCGAGCAACCCACCTCCTTATCCTTCCAATGCTTCAAGTTCTTCAAGCATTAAAATGGGTTGTATTGAGAACATATTCAAACAAATGATGGAAAAGAATACAGATTCATATGCTCAACTTGCCTCACATACCACACCGATACGTAATTTTGAAGTTCAAATGGGAAAAATTTCTCAAGCTCTTAATACTCGTCCTAAGGGTGCATTACCAATTGATACGGTAGTGAACCCAAAGGGTGGTAACAATACGGGGCATACTATGGAAGTTATCGCAAGAAGTGGAAGAGGAGGGAATGCACGCACCTCAAATGAAAAGAAACTTGTGGATGATGACCAAGTGATCGAAGAGGAGGAAATCCCACAAAATGATACTCAAGTACATGGTAACATTCAAATTGATATTGATGATAATATGGACTAGACTCGAGAAGGGGTGAACATGTCTATGAAACACGTCATTGACATACCAGATCCCGTAGTGCAAAAGGCTAAGGCACCCTTGCCAAAGCCTCCACCTCCTTACCCTCAAAGTCTTGCTAAGCAAAATGGTGAGAATCAAGAAGTTCATTTAAATGATAAAAGATATTTCTAATAATGTGCCATTGGTGGAAGCTTTGGAAGAAATGCCCGGATATGCCAATTTTATGAAATATCTTGTGACCAGAATAGTTCAATGAACTTTGAAACAATCACGATCACTCATCAAGTGCCTCTTTTATAAAGGGCAATGAGATAATTACAAGACAAACTTATATTATAAAATAAACCTTTCTTACATGGCAAACCTATCTACAAGTGGGTCCCTTTAAACAAGTGAAGGACCTTAGGTCAAGCAACTAATATACACTTTAAAAAAGTTCTTGAAAATATGTGAAATAGGTGAAATATACATGGTATAGAATGTGGAAGTATGTAGGAGCATGGGAAAGCATGTGAAAGTTGGATGCTCCATGTGACCAAGCATGCGAAAGCATGTGGAAGCATGTGAAAGTGGGGCCCGGATAGTATGAAAATATGTGGAATTTTGTCTTGGTTTGGGTAGATGATTTTTTAGGGTTTTTTGGGTAGAAAATATATGATTAAGGTTAGATTAGCAAGGATTTATGTGATTATCTTGCGTTGATTCTCGGGCTTTGTCCTCTAGGCATCTTTTCAAAGATCTTTTGTAGTAAAGCCTGGAGCTTGATGATCCTACTTCGCTGTGTTCTTTCTCCTATGGATTGAGAGATGTAATTCGTAACCTTAATCTGGAGATGCCTTGAGTGATTTTTTCTTGGATGACTTCATATGGTGTCTGGTATTCCTTTACTGCTTCTCGGACTACTTCCCAATAAGGATGGGTGCTGGTATATTTCTAGCTTTCTCAGTCTTACCACATCTCTCTTGAGATACACCTATTTTGCTAGAACATAATTCTGTGTGCTTCACTATATTCTTCTACCATGGATAAAATGGACACGAGAAATTTCCACCAGAATGATACTTCTGCTTGCGCCTAGACTTTTCCATTAATAATCTTCACTGGCCTATGGAACATGAACACCTTTGCTTTGTAGGAATCGTTGAAACATTGTATCCAATATCTTTGAGGCTTGAACCATATTAAAAATACTTTAAGAGTAGGCTCAATGTTGTCAAAATCTTTGAAGACGTTGCACTTGAATTCCATGAAAATATAATACTGATGGTATGAGTACTAGAAAAACCATAAAAGTTCCTGTGGAAAATCCATGGCTTGTGTTATAAATATATGGCATAATGGATATTCTAGATTGACCCATAGGGCTTAAGAATGCATCCTCCATGTTGCCGGAAAACATGGAGCTCATAATAAGTTCTTTCCATTATAGTTGATGGATCAAAGGGATCCATGAGGTTGAATAACTTTGGTAGATGATCTGTTGGCTTCAATTAACTTATTCCTGATACATTTGAAAACATGATGATGTGGCTGATTAGCTTTTGCTTTGACTTCATCATCTTTGGGGAAAATCTCTTTAAAAATTCTTCCGGTCGAGACAGAAAATATGCGAGGATATTATCCTTTCCTTTCAGGTGCTTGACATGAAACATATATGAAGAGAACCACTAGGCCCATATGAGAATCTGAGGAAGGCCTTCATATCCATTTCTATCAGAAATTCTATATGAATCAGGAAAAAATTGAATTTCTTGATTCCATTCTTCACTGCAAGAATTTCGTTGATAGTGGAGTGATAATGTTGCTTGGTATCTTCGAACTTTCTGCTGGCATATCCGCATATTTTCCTCTGGCCATCTTTTTCTTCAAATAGAATAGCACTCCAATATTCATTGCTGGCATCAGTTTGCAGTATCTTCTTACCTTCTGAAGGGCATGTAGAGGGACTTGACATCTTTAGATATCTCATTTATTTTCTTAACTGCTTCATCTTGTTCTTTACCCCATGAAAGAGCATTTTTCTTGAGCATCTTTATGAGAGGATAAATATAGGTAGAGATATTGGGATGAAATCTCTTACATAATTAACTACATCCAAGAACTGTTGGACCTGCTTTGTTGTGAGGCTGGTATCTGGAAATTTGAGCAGTCCCGAAAAATATATGGTCCTATATTATACGCACCTTGGAAAAAATGCATTCCGAGAAAATCAATCTTTTTTGTGCAAGAACCATCTTCTTTGCTGAAAGCATGGTCCTATACAGTGTTACCAATGCATCAAATTGATGAAGCAAGTTAACATGTTCCTCTAATGTATCACTAAATAACAAGATGTCATCAATGCAAACTAAAGAGGTATAGAGGATGGGCTGGAATATTTTTATCATGGCTTTTTGGAACAAGGAGGGTGTAGGTTTTACTCCGAAGTGCATGACTTTCCATTGGAAATGATGATCAAGCATGCGAAATCCTATTTTGGCGCTTTCTTCGGCGTGGATTCCCAATTGCCAAAATCCAGATTTAAGATTAAACATGGAAATATTTGGTCTTGGCTAAGTGGGAGAAAAGAGTGAGTTTATTAGGGATAGGGAATTTATCATCTTGGAGGAAGTGGTTAAGTGGCTGGTAGTTAATGACTAACCTGAGTTTTCCTCTTGTTTACTCAGCTCTTTTGTTGACATAAAATGCTTCGCATGCCCATTGTGAGTTCGATAGCTCTATCAGCTCAAATTCCAAGAGTTCTTCGCATTCTTTCTCTGCAAGCTGAAGGTGATCCGGATTCATGCCTAAATGACTAACTTTTGTTGTATTAATGTTGTCAATCTTCTTGAAAGGGAGCTTGATTAAAAACTCTTCATTCATCCATAACGGGCTTTTTCCTTTCTTCATAAAATCCTTATGAGATTCAGCACATGAATGCTCAATGAGATTTTGTTCAATCTCTTTGATTTGTTCATCGTTGGTGATTTGGAATAGCCTTGGAATTTCAGAATAAGCTTTGAACTACCTCTTAAAGGTTATTCCGTTAGCCCTAATCTGGAGTTGATCTTTTAGTTGTCAAAAAATGTTGAATCCAACAATAAGGTCTTTTCCTGGTACATCAGTCCCTATCAGCTTGGTTCTGTACTTCAATCTTGGAAAAATCTCAATTGTGACCGGGTGCTTTGTGATGATGGTAGTAGTCAAAATCCCAATTGTTACAGTGTTGATATACTTAAAGTGAGGTACCCATTGATCCTCAGGGAGAACAACAGGATTCACGAGTGAAATAGCAGCCCCAGTGTCAATAAAAGCAACAACTCGAGTTGGTTTATCCCATTTGGATGGATAAACCTTGAGTTCCACCGGAGAGATGACTACGAGAGCATTGATATCCTCTCGGGCTTTAGCTACTCGTTTTGCAATTTGGTAGTGGTCATCACCATGATCTTCGTATATATCAAGAGAGATAAAATTTCTTAAGTGGGTTCATCGTCCATAGAGAATATGGACTCTAGGTCCTCTTCTTCTCCGAGATGTATGCCAGTGTAATCTTCAATCTCTTCAAGGAATTTGACAGATCTTCTTGATTGGCGACAATTTCTTGTGAAATGTCCAATCTTGTGGCAGATAAAGCATTTATTCTTTTGTGAAAATTTCCTAGCCTCATTCGTCTGCAATATTTTGTGCATCTCCTGGACCTTGATTTCCTATCTGGATTTCTTGGCCATCTGAACCGCCTGAATCCTTTTCATCGCCTGGACGTGTGGCAGAAACATCCTGCCGGCGATCAGATAAGATCTGCGGCATGCTTTGTCAAGTGCTGGATTGTGTTGGATAATTTGTTTTAGAGCAAAGCGCTTCATACAAATGTCCTCCAATGTGACAAAAATAGCTTACCTGATGTAGCTGACTTGTGGGATTGTTATTGATTGAAACGTTTCTTCATGATAGTCATGGTTCGATTTGCCAACAACTTTGGAAGGGAAGAGACAAATGCTTGCTTTAGGTTGATGTCTCTGCCAATCTCATAGTATATCTTTGCCGTTTTTTGAAAATTCTTGTCAATGTCATTTGAATCAAATGACACACATCTCGAAGAGTTATCTTCGCATTGATTCTTTTCTTTTGCCAATATCTCCACAATAAACTTCGTATAGCATTATGATGTTGAAGGCAAAATCCAGGGAAGTAAGAAAAGTATTTTTGTCTTGAATCCCAAGTAAGTTCCACCAATCTCTAAGGATTCTGGTGAGTTCTAACAGGATGATATACTTTTCTCGTTCCACCAAGTTTTTGGTTACCATCCAAGTATAGAAGTCTTGGATCCTTTGAGGCCATTTGAATCCTTGACGTCATCTAAGGTGAGAGTGTGGAAGCCAGTTCCAACTGGTTTTGACACCATGGGCTCATATTTTCTTTCTAAGATTGGTTCATCTGTCATGCCTCTTGATGCTCATCTACCTCATATACTTCTGGGTCTCTTGGCTCGTTCACAAATATTGGGGGAAAGTACTCTTCGTAAGAGTTTGCTATGGATTCATTGCTTGATTGAGAGCTATCTTCCATTGTATCATCGTCTGATGAATTTAGAGATTCCGACCATGTGGTATCTTCTTCTGACATGCTTCTTGGCTGGGAGGCATAGAGGTCTGGAGCCTTCTATTGAGAAATCATCATATTTTCTAGGTTGGACCCTTTTGAACTCTCTTCGTGATCTCGCCTTTTCTTGGGTTGGTTCTGGGCTGCAACAATGTCTTTCTTTTCCCAAACCATTTTTTCAATATCAAATTCATGTTCCTCTTTTAAGGGTTGGGTGAAAGAAATAGGATTTTGTGAGGTAGTAGGAAAGTAGAAAAGGTGTAGTCCAATTTAGGTGGGGAGTATGCTTGTGGCGACATAGGGAAGAAGGTAAGTTTTGAGGGAAAAACTGGGGTTTTTTGTGATTCAAATCGGTCATTTCTCAAAAGATGAATTTGTTCTCTAATGGAAATGGTCTGCTTTTGTTGTCATTAGAAGAATTAGAAAAGGGAAGTTCCTGGCGGACAAATCTCATATTGTAAATTTGCCAACCTTAGTTCCAGGGCTTTGATTAGTCCTGCATGGTGAGACAATGTCTACTCCACCTTTTTCACAATTGTTTCCACTTTGGTCATCATTTTGTTTTGTGTATGGGCCACATTTTTTATGGTGTTGCCACTATTGTTCGACACTTCGTTTTGACAAATGAAATTTTTTGATTGCCAGTTCATTGTTGCTTGGGTATCACTTGTTGGGGGGTTTTTCTCCAGTAGGTAGTACTATATTTCTTTAGGGGTTTTTGGAGCATGGTTGATATTTTCGAAAGGTTGAAGTGAAGAAAAATATTGGGTATGACTGGAACTTGAAGGGCTTAAAATGAATATTTGTGGTTGCGTTGATTTTGGGGTAGTTTGAGTTGATGGAGTTTTTGGTTTAGGTGGCTTTTTGCACTTTGGGGCACTACGAGCTGATGGTGGTTTGGGTTTTGGCGTTATTTCACTCTTTCCCCAGTTTGGAGTGAATTTTTCTGGTAATTTTGGCCATTCCTGAGGTTTGTAACTGGCAAGAAATTCATATTTACCTGGATGGCCTAATGAGCCAATTGAAGGATCTGTATTTTCATATTTGGCTCGAAATTATTTTTAGTGATTTTCCCTATTTTCTTGGTTCCAGGTTTGGTTTCGTTGAGGCCAAATCTTTCCCAATGATGCGAGTAGTGTTCATCAATTTCCCCAATTGGGTCTTCCAAACAGTCTTGGCAGTCACAACCAAGATCCCATGGATAGTGTCCCGTGAAGGGGCATTTGAACCACCAAACTCTTTTACCCTCTTTGTTGAAATGTTGACACCAGTCATGTTCTTCCATGGTTGTTTGCATATTCCAAAAGGGTTCACATTCAGGGTCAGGGTCTGTATCTTTGGGTTGGACCGTTTGGCAAGAAAAGATTGTTTTATTAGGTTTTTTGAGATGGGTATGGTCAAAGCTTATGGAAACGATTTTGCCATTTCTTTTGGTAAAAGTTTGCTCACCAGATTGCAGAGATTCCTCTGGTTCCCTTAACTTTTCATAATTTGTGGTGCAGGAATCATGAAGGATTTTAACGAGCTCATCTCTTGAAATTTGTCTGGGTATTTTGGTGCACATGATGTATCCTTTGGTAGCATCAATACTTAAGAGTAAAGCACTTTCTCCTGCGGGATGGCGGAGATTCATGGCATGACTTTGGAACCGCCATGGCATTTGATGATGAAGAGTGGCTTGGATAGCATCTTTATCCTGTAGGGCTCCTTTGATTTGGACTTGGATTTTTAATGCTTCGGTTAAGTATGGATCATAAAGGGACATGCCGAAATTTGGAAAGATAGTTATGAAGACTGTCCCAGCGTTTATGGTAACTTGTGAAATACCCTGATTTGCATGTTGGTACTCATAGTATTTTGTATCTAGAAGGGAAAGGCGAGCAATAACAAGTTGACCTTTTCTCCCTTGATACATCAAAGAGATTGGGATAGCACCAAAATTGATATAGGTAAAACCATGATTTCTCCGTTGTCTGGGAAAATCATCTGAGATTTGAAGGGTGATAAATTATTCTTCTCTAGTGGCAAGAATATGATGTTTGTCATGTTTTGAGGCAGCAACATATTATTTCACACCTTTTGGTCTGTGTTGGACTAAGGAATGAATTTGGGTCCATAGTGCAATTAAATTTTTGGCAAAGGGTGAGTAAAGGTTTATGAGGGGTATTTTAGTTGAGGTTACTTTCTGTTCATTGGGTAGGATATCTACTTCATATAGGTAATCATATTTTTTGGACAAGGTTTTATATAGAGTAGGGGACATTCATTTTTGCACGGGAAGAGGATGATGGAAATGACTCATACATATTCAGTAAATTGTTCCTCCCTTCGAAAGGATGGGCTGGCTCTGATACCACAGTACAAAGAACAGAGCAAGAGATTACAAGAAATCAAACTAAATCATAGATACGAATGTTTCCCTGCAAAGGGGATGGCTTCAACAACCCATAGGGGACAGCTTGCCAAGCTACACAAATAGTTAATTTGATTATAGTCGCAAAATTTTTACTACGAAGGGGCTGGCTTCAACAACCCATAAGGGACGGTTTGCCAAGCTACACAACTCAGAAAATATTTGTACTATAACCAACCTTAGCTGTTATAACTCAGAAAACTTTCATACTTTTTGATTGTGCAATGCACCGGTGACTTTTCAACGGTGTATGATAGCTATCTTCACAGACATGTGGAAAACTACCTAGAGGTCTTCCTGTATGACTTTTCGATGGTTGGGGATTCATTTGATGATTTTCTTGCAAATTTGGACAAGGTGTTGGCTCTATGTGAAAAAACAAATTTTGATACTCAATTGGGAAAAAAGTCATTTCATGGTTGCGCAAGGCCTTGTCCTTGGCCATAAGATTTCAAAGAATGGTATTGAAGTGGATAAGGCGAAGATTGAAGTTATTTCAAAGACTCCACCCCCACCTCGGTGAAGGTTGTGAGGAGGTTCTTGGGCCATGCGGGATTCTACTAGCGATTTATAAATGCTTTTTAAAAGTGGTGAACCCTTTGTGCGAAGTCTTCAAGAAGAATGCCAAGTTCCATTTCAATGATGATTGTATGAGAGCTTTTGAACAATTGAAGCTCAAGGTTGACAACTACTCCTATCATTACATCTCCTATCAACATTGTTTTTCATTCAGTCTACTATTCTAGTAAGACCACGAATAGAGCCCAAGTCAATTACACTGTTACGGCAAAGGAGCTCCTTGTTATTGTGTTTGTTATTAAGAAGGTCCGCCCATACTTGATGGGTGCCAAAGCGATTATCCACATGGATCATGTGGCGCTTCACTATCCTATGAGCAAAAAGGAATCTAAAGCTCGTTTAATCATATGGTGATTTTGTTACAAGAGTTTGATATTTACATCCAAGATGAGAAGGGAAGTTAAAATCAAGTGGCGGCCCACTTGTCTCTTTTGGAGGAGGAGGGGAGGCCACATGCTGGCCTTGAAATCAATGACTCTTTCGCCTATGAGCAACTCTTGGCACTTTCAATGAAAGAGCTACCATGTTTGCGGATTTGGCGAATTTCCTTGTGAGTGCTATCATTCCGGAAGAACTCTCTTCAAACCAAAGGAAGAAGACCAAGAGGGATTTTCAAGACTACTATTGGGACGAACCATACTTTTTCCGGATTTACATGGATGGGGTAATTAGAAGATGCGTGTCGGAGGAGGAACAACGTGAGATTCTTGGGGCTTGAAATTCTTCGCCCTATGGTGGTCATCATGGTGGAGCAAGGACGCCGGCTAAAGTCTGAAATTGTGGTTTCTATTGGCCTACTCTCTACAAAGATGCAAATGAGTTGGTGAGAAAATGTGAAGAGTGTCAACAAGCTGGTGGAATTTCTAAAAAACATGAGATGCCCCTTACAACCATCTTGGAGATTGATATTTTTTATGTTTGGAGAATTGACTTCATGGGACCTTTTGTGAGTTCTTGTGGAAACACCTATATTTTGGCCGCGGTTGATTATGTATCTAAATGAGTTGAAGTTGATGCGTTACCCAATAATGAGGTTAAAAGTGTGGTGGCTTTCTTGAAGAGAAACATTTTCACAAGGTTTGGGACTCAAGGCGCAATCATAAGTGATGGAGGGTCGCATTTTTGCAACAGGGCTTTTGACACTTTTCTTGGAAAATATGGTGTCAGTCACAAAGTGACAACTCCTTTTCATACACAAGCAAGTGGTCAAGTGGAAGTTTTAAACCGAGAGATAAAGAGTATTTTTCCAAGACAGTGAACGCAAATCGGACGGATTGGTCTAAGTAGCTTGATGATGCTCGATGGGCATATAGAATGTCTTACAAAACACTTATCGGAATATCTCCATGCTGATCGGTGTTCGGAAAAGTTTGTCATCTTCCTGTGGAATTAGAGCACAAGGCAATATGGGCCTTGAAGATGCAAAATCTTGATTGGTATGTAGCCGCTAACTTGCGGGTTGCACATTTGAATGAATTGGATGAATTCGGATACCATGCATATGAGAGTTGTCCTTGTACAAAGAAAAGATAAAGTACCTTCATGATAATGATATTTTGAACTAGGAGTTCAAGGCCAGTGATCTAGTGTTGTTGTTCGACCCAAGGTTGAGAATGTTTATCGGGAAGCTCGAGTCAAAGTGGAGTGGTCCATTTGAAATTGTTAGTGTGACACCCTTTGATGCTTTGGACTTGAAGAACAAGAACAATGAAATATTTCGATTCAACGGCCACCGAGTTAAGCACTACTTGGGAAAAGTTAGTGAAAGCCACGTGGTGGTGGTGCATTATTTCAATTGAACGTGCTATGACATTGCATCGTGCCACAATGCTAAATAAGGCGCTTCTTGGGAGGAAACCCAAGTTTTTTTCCTTTTTCTCTTTTAGTTAGATGTTGTTTCTTGTTTTTAACTAAGTTTGAAGTGTGCTATAGCGATTAGTGTGAGTTATTGAGAGGATGGGTGAAGATGTGCTATTCATGGGAAACAGTGGACCGCACTTTTATTTGTGCGGTGGCAGAAGAGGAAATGTGGACCGCAATTGCAAGAAGCTGCTCAGATACTAATTTGAAGGTCCTCTGAACTTTTCTCCCAACAGTGCGGAGCTAGTGGACTATCATAAATTTTGCGGTTGCAGGAGAGCAACCTCAGAGAATTCACTGAAACTATGTTGATAGAAGTGTTGACCGCAAAACTACATGCTCTCCATCACCAAGGCAACAGAGTGCAGACTGCATTTTGAATTCTGTGGCCACACTCGCCCTCTTTTACCCTTACCCATGCATCCATATAAATAGAACAATAGGTCTCCCATTTACAGTTTTTCCCATTTTCACAATCTAACTGAGACTCTACCGAGGAACAAGGTGTTTGCACTTTTCAACACACACAACCACCCACAATCCAATCATTCCTATCATACTATCAAAATCTGGTATGCATGAATCATGTTTTATTTTCTTTTTGAATTTATTTATTTCTTTTTAAATTCTTTTTAGGACATCTATGATTGCATCCTTTTGATTGTCTATGTGGGGTAGTTTATGATAGGATATTTTTGAAATCATGCTTAGATAGGGTAGGATTTTCTCTTACCATGCCTTTAAAATGTGACCCATTTAGGATTGAACACATAATTGCATAACATATGTAGAAAGTGACCATCACCCGTCACTGTTTGATTGTACAGACTAAATTTGAAATTTTGCGGTCCGCAAATGTCTGATTTCGGTAGCTTGGCTAATAACCCTGATTGTGCGGCCACAAAGACGGGTCTGTACTGTCCTTCGGAGAACTTATTCTTTGAGACCTGAGTACTTTACCAAGTGCAGACCACAATAAATTTGTGTGGACCGCAGTTGGATTTTTGTGGTTGCAGATGCAGGTCCGCACTGTTCTTCAGAGACTTCTATCTGAGGGCTTGATGCGTCTATGCAGGAGTGCGGTGACACTTGGATATGTGTAGACTACACTTCCTCTTTGCGGACCGCACTTTGAATTATATGGACCGAACTTAAACTCTATCTTATCCATGTTACACACTGCACATCCCACTACTTCTAAGGTGTTCGCTATAGCTAATATGACTCTTACCTGCTTTGCAATTTATATGTCAACTGACTACTCTCTTTGTGAATACACAAATAATGGTGCGGTCAATAGGAAAAGGAAAGACATCCAAGTAAGGATTATCCAAGGGAAAGTCAGAGGCAGAGGCACCATGCACCTAAGTGCAAAAAACGCAATCACTAAGAAAACAACTCCAGGCCGGGGGAGAGGTAGAAGCCTCTCAGAGTCAGATTCTTAGGTCTAGTCTATAGAAGTCTCTGGAGGAAATTTTGTGTCTCTATCTAAAGAGCACAATTAGGAGCAGTCTTGGCCACAGGGGCAGTCTGAGCCACAAGTTGTGCCATCTACATCTCAGAGCACCCCTCAGGGCACAACTAGTACCAGTCATGAGTAAAATGCAACTACATAAGACACTGAGTTTGATGATGCCCCTAATAACGGAAAAGGCAGAACGGTTGCAAGAGATGGAATAGTGAGAAAAAAGAAGAAGGAGGTTTGGGAGGTGGTTTTTGAGCCTCAATTCAGACTTCCGGATGTGGTGAAAGGAAAGATCCCTTAATCACAAAAGGTAATTCCTCGCCAAGGACTTAGAAAAGTACAATCTGGCAGTCTTGGAGCTGTTTACAAAGAGGGAAGGGTGGATGTAGTTTAGTGAGGAGCTAGGGGATGTCAAAGAACACCTTGTCCAAGAATTCTACTCCAACACAATGCATATTATCAAAGGAACCAAGGTTACCAAAGTGTACAACCTTAAAGTAAAATTTGATCAACGCACTTTGAACACATACCTCATACTTGAGAATGAGGAGCCGAAGAAATACTTAGCTATGTTCTTAGAAGGAGGAGGTCAGACCGTGACTTGCAGAAATTCTTGCACCTGGGCCTACTCCCCCTTGTATAGGTACCAGAGTGTCAATCCTTAGCTAGACACTAAGTTTTGAGGAAAAGGGCTGGCATATTTTGGTGTAGAAGGCTTGATCCATGCCAGAATGAGAACAACTTGCCTCTGGCAAGAGAAGTGCTAGTAGCTTCAATCTATGCCGATTACCCAATCAATGTGGGTTCTCTTATGTCAGCCAATATCTCTCTCGTAGCACAGTAGGGTAACACTTCCTACCCCTACCCCAGTACCATCACTAAGTACTTGACAGATTCCAAGGTGGAGTCCAGGCCATTTGATACAAAGATTAACCACCGACCCCTTTGATCTGTACAAGTTGCAAGCCCAGGAACCCAAAAAAGAGCAGTCAGCCTTCCACTACTACTAGCCAGTCTGATGAGCCTGTAGTAGTATCTTCTATTTCTTTTGATATTCCTTCCACTTCACCTGAGCCTTCCTCCAGTGCCATAGATACACCATCAACCCCTACTTCATTTCCTACACCAGCTTTGATGCCGGTGCTTTTGCCTACTAGCTCATTGTCTGCTTTACGGGTTTCTCAAACACTGGTGAGTCTCAACAACTAGATGCAGACAGCTACATCAAAGCAGTCCGAGATATCTAATACGGATACGAGGTAGACCTTTACATAGTCGGACCCTTCTGACATTTACATGGAGCTCACCTAGGTCAAAAATAACCAAAAGGTGATTATGGACACACTTGTGCAGCATGGTGCAGTGACTGAGCATTTCACCAAGCAGGTGAAGAAAACTAGAAAGGCACAAGCCAGCAAGAAGTCAGTTTACTCACTCCGAGCGGAGCTGACTAGGATAGTTGAGGCCAGCAACTTGCCATTTGACATGCTAATTGACCCCACCTAGCCTCACCCAGTTCAGTCTTCTCATGAGGACCCCACTGCTCACGCTGATGATCCTTGACTTGCATTCAGCACTGCAGCTGTGGTGCATGAAATGTTAAGTTCTCAGGCAGCTCCCGTAGAGGATGATGACACCATTCAGTTAGCTAAGCCAGCTTAGACTGGTACTACTAGTGATACCATGATGATAGAGGATCCTTATGGAGTTTCTTCGCCCCTCTCTGCTCTTTAATCTTGTTTCTCTATCCATTGAGGATAATGCTTACTTTCATTTTTTTTTTGGGGGGGGGGGGGAATTTGATATTTGATGATTCTTACATTTGATGACACTGGGTTGTAATAATTGGATGATTTATTTTATTTATCTTTTGTAGTTTGATACATTTAGTATCGAAAATTTTGTTTGTTTTAGTAGTGTAAAGATTACACTTTTCCTTCTTTTGTTGATAATAAGACTTTGATTTTCTTAATTTCACGGTTCTTTCCAAAAGTGGTTTCTTGTGTGAACTAGGTGACTCTTCCCGAGGATGATAATGTGAAAACTTCGGTAATAGTAGTAGTAAGTAGTAATGAATAAAAGCCCAAATCAAGTTAGTCTATGAAAATGAGTTATTAATGCTTCACGTTGTAGTGACATACATAACTGCATACTTATGGTTTGAGACATTCTGAATCATTTTCTGAAAGAAGTATCTCTAGTAAAAGTGATGTTAAGGCTCTTAAATTGTCTTTGTTAACCATTAGGTGGCTGAGTGGACCATATAGATCCTTAACTTGATTATGGTTGTTGCGGGTTTTAGACTCTATCCTCTTTTAATGTCTATTTGCATGTGAGGTGAAATGAAATTTTATTGCTAGTCCAAGTACTTGAGTGAATAGTCTAGAACTTGCCCCGAATGTGCTTCATTGGACTGTTTGAGCTTTCAATTGCCATCTTATGATCGTTATCCCTAGTCAATCCCCTTTGAGCCTTTATCCTTTATCTGTTGATAACCATGCTGCAAGCTTTTACCCGTTTCGAACATGATCTCCTCTTGGCACCTGAACCATCCTAAGCACTCATAGGAAGTAAGTGGCTCAAAGCTTAAGTTTGGGGGGCAAGTTGAGAAATCTAAAAGAGGTACCAAGATAATAAAAAGAGAGAAAGAAATGACCTCCATGAAAGAGAAAGTAAAAAAATGAAGCCCAAAGAGGGACAAAAAGGGAGGTTGATGAAATTAAGTAAAGTAAGTACCTCCAGTACAAAAAACAAGGGAGAAAAAGGATAAAATTGTCAACAAAGAGTGATGATAAATCTCTCTAGCCTCCAAGAAGAAGCTATATCTCTTAGGGTTTGACAAATGTGAGCCAAGAAATGAGATGTGAAGTGCTTAAAAAAGGGTGTAACCGCTTATATCCCTATAGTATCTTACCCCGGACCAAAAGCCTTCATTACATTGCGAAAGAAGTTCCATATAATTTCTAACCGAGTTTTCAAGCCCTGACCTCGGGGAGCGCAACCGGTGCTAACTAGAGTTACCCCGATTGAGCAAGCCTGCACAGTGCTGTCTACTCAACCCACCCACAAATAAGGAGAGTAATACATTTCATTAATAAGTCAACAACAAGTCATGTGAGCAACACCAGTTCATTTCAATTAGTTACGTCATTAACAAGTCTTCAAAAAAATATGTTGTACACTCATAGTTAAAGTGGGACAGATGATACAATTACAACATTTTAGTTATAACTTTTCCCAAACAGACACAACCCTAACTATGTCTATGGAGCCTCTAACAGGATCAAAAGAGTATTATGATAGTGCCGGCAACAAGGCCCCGGCTGTACCTCAAAATGCTAAGTACTACGGACAGAACATACATGACCCCGAAATGAAGTAGGGCTCACCAAATCAGCTGAGGAGAGGATGAGCTGCTATCACTGATCAATGCCACCTGCTATGGAACCACCTCCATCCATTAAAGATGTAGTGCCCCCGGCTAAATGGACCTTAGAACATATGGAATAGTACTAGTATGTAAAACTAAACACCCTCTCAATAGAACGAGCAACCGTAAACGGAGAATAAAACATGATGTCAATAAGAGATTCAAACAGTATCGAAGTATCACATTAGGGGAAGCGCATATTTCAAGTAGGTTTCGGTAATTCAAGTGGGAGAACTTTAGCACCATTATATCACCGTGTTTTAGCACGAAATATAATCTCAGCCCGACCGGCTAAGCCGTCTCACCCCAAGACATACACTCACAATACCACCAGGTGCGCGCCATGGCATCCGATCTCAGCCCGATCGGCTAAGCCATCTTACCACAATGCCGTGTGGGTCAACATTACATCACATCTGGCTAGCAATAATCTCATCCCATTTAATGGGAAAACCTCTCAACACACCAATCTCATCCCATATAAAGGGAAACAGTCTCATCACATTAACACGGGAATTTACCCCTCAATCACTCCTACACTGGCACGTGTAGTTTCGGGGTTAGGTTGTTCCGACCTACCCTTCCTCGTGGGCTAATCGATACTCCCAAAGCATTTGTTATTAAATGTATTTACCTCTCATTTCATAATCCTTTACATGTCATTCATCTTATTGGCACCATTGGCCATACACAATATCATTCTTGGCACGTTGGCTATGCTTCATAACTCATGCTCATTATTCCACTTTCAATCAACATCACGGGTAATCTACAACAAGGCCTTTCAAATTTAGTCTTTAAACGCATAATTGAGCTATTTAGGGTCTTAGGCACATGTGACTTCTTACACAATTAACATGATAGCTTTCATAAAAAAATTGCGCTTTTAAATCATCACATAATAACATACAGCCCATACTTAAACCACGTTCTCAACCATTAACTCAACATAACAAGAATCTTTGGAATACATATTGAACGTATTAATTATTTCAACATAAGGCTTACTTAATAAAGATTTCAGTTTATATCGAGCATCACGGGACTTACAAGGACATTGCGGGGTTCAATTCTAAGAGAAAGGTTTAACCAACTTACCTCACTTAAGCTTCCTTAAACTCTAAAATGTTCCGGAAATCTTATAAACTTTGATCTATTTAATAAATATAACAAATTGAACCAAAAATTAGGAAGATGATCATAGTTCCAGCTCATTTGAGCATTATATCAAACACTGGGTGTGCATTAAGGTTCCACAGTCCTCCTATGGTGGATTCCATCATCCCATCGCCCCTTATCTACCATTTTTAGCTCAACAATCTTCCTACACCCCTTGATAACACATGCATGCAAAATGAACAAGTTCCACACCAAGAATTTTCTCACTAATTACACATTTTTAGTTAAATTTCGAAATTGAGAGTTAGGGTGTAGAATCTTACATCTAGGATGAATACCTAGTGTGTTTTCCTTACTAATCTTCAAATATTTTAGTAGGAATTGAGGAGAAATTGGATGAGGAACTCTCTCCCTCTCTAGAGCACTTTCTCACTCTCAAATGTCAAGTTCTTACTTAAGAAATGGTCCATAGAGTCTATATACTCAAACGGGTTCGGGTTATAAAAACTAAGAAAATGAAGCTCCGAAACAGAATCTGCAGTGGCATATGCAACTGCATAATGCTTTTGGGGTCCGTGAAATGAGCAGCAAAATGGCCCCCGAAACAGGACACTCCTGCCCCACTCTGCGGCCATTATGCTGTCCGCATACCTGTTCTGCTGCTGTATAATGCGCTGCAAAACCTTCCTCCAGAAAAATATTCATTTGGTTCCGCGGTCGATGTGCGGCCCGCGAAATGGTTTTGCGACTGCATAATTGACCGCACAATAGCATCCAAATTTGCCCAGTTTCCTGCTCCACTCTGCTGCCATTCTGCGGCCGCATAGTGGGCCGCAGAAATGTCTTCTTCTGCCAAAAATTTTCCTTTACTGCCCAGCGCACTATTCAACCCAAAAAGTCTGTACCGCGTACATTGGTCAACATATAAGCCTACTTTGGCACCACAAAACCCCGGGTCTTAGGTAAAATTACGGGGCCTTACATCCTTCCCACTTAAGATCATTCATCCCTAAATAAGGGTCAAAATTCACCATTAGTGCACAATGTGACACAGTTGCTACAACACACACCAGCAGTTTAAATTTTGGACTAACTCCGTAAATTTTCAAAAATTTCGCCCTACTGTCCCCTCTAATTGGGCCTATCCACCTGTCAGAGAATCCCAAAACCAGTCCTAACAACATGTATAGGAACCAACGATGCAACATAGCATTAAAACAATGCCTATCGTGGCCTCACGAGTAGTATACCACCAAAAAGAAACACTTTTAACATGGACACGTGGAACACCGGTTGCACAAAAGACATCTCTGGAGGTAGCTCTAGCTAGTAAGCCACCTGGCCAATCCTCGGAATGATTCTGTACCATCCGACATACCTCGGACTCAACTTCCCTTTCTTACCAAACCGCATTACACCCTTCATAGGGGAAACCTTCAAGAACACCCTATCATCTTCTTTGAACTCCAAATCCCTGCGACGCACATCCGAATAGTACTTTTGATGACTCTGGGCAGTTTTTAACTGCTCCTTAATGATCCTAACATTTTCCATAGCCTAATGCACGAGGTATGGCCCTATCAACTCTGCTTCCCTAATCTCGAACCACCCAATTGGAGATCTACATCTCCTACCATATAAAGCCTCGAACAGTACCATCTGAATTGTGGCATGATAACTGTTATTGTAGGCAAATTCTATTAGCGGCAAATTCCATGACCAGTACCAACCCACTGGGCCTTTGGTGTTTGGCCTTCTCTTGCTGACAGATTAGACATCTTGCTACAAATTCCGCTACATTCCTCTTCATATCATTCCACCAACAGACTTCCCTAAGATCATGATACATCTTTGTAGAGCCGGGTGCATGGAATACCTAGACGTGTGGGCCTCGGTCATGATTCTTTCCTTGAGATCATCCACATTTGGAACACATAGTCGCCCTTGGTACCTTAGTGTACCATCACCGACGCCCAGAGAAAATACCATGGTCTTATGTTTTTGAATCCCCTCCTTCAATTGTACCAACAATGGATCGTTGAATTGCTTTTTCTTGACTTCCACCACAAGCGATGATTCAGCCCTATTTTGCATAATCACCCCTCCTTCACTAGAGTCAGCAAGACGAACTCCCAAACTAGCCAACCGATGGACCTCCTTGGCCAACGACCTTTGATATGCCTCTAAGTGAGCCAGACTGTCATAGATTTCCGGCTAAGAGCATCCGCTACAACATTAGCCTTCCCCGGATGATATAGGATGTCGATGTCATAATCCTTGAGCAACTCAAGCCATCTTCTCAGCCTCAGATTCAATTCCTTCTGTTTGAAAATATATTTAAGGCTCTTATGGTATGTGAATATATCTACATGGACCCTATATATAATGACACCAGATCTTCAATGCAAATACCAACGTCGCAAGCTCTAAGTCGTGTCTTGGATAGTTCTTTTTATTATTCTTGAGTTGCCTAGAAGCATACTCTATCACCTTGCCATGTTGCATTAATGCAAACCTAAGTCCTACCCTTGAAGCATCGCAATATACCAAAAATCCATCTGTACCCTCTAGTAGAGTCAACACTGGTGTCGTAGTCAATCTTGATTTCAACTCCTGGAAGCTTCCTTCACAAGCATCTGACCATTAGAACTTAACTGCCTTCTGCATCAGTTTAGTCAATGGAGAGGCAAGAGTAGAGAACCCCTCCACAAACTTACTGTAATATCCAGCTAAGCCCAGGAAACTTTGAATCTTTGTTGGAGTAGTAGGTCTAGGTAAATTCTTCACGGCTGAAATTTTCTGGGGATCAACCTCAATTCCTTCTCTAGAGACAAAATGACCCAAAAATTCACATTTCGAAAACTTCGCATATAATTGGTGCTGAAATAGGATATGCAAAAAACTGCCCTGAGATGATTGGCATGGTACTCCTGAATCCGCGAATAAACAAGAATATCGTCAATAAACACTATCACGAAGGAGTCAAGGAAAGGTTTGAAGACCAAAGTCATAAGATCCATGAAAGATGCGGGGGGCATTTGTTAGCCCAAAACACATTACCAGAAATTCAAAGTGCCTGTACCGAGTCCTGAACATTGTTTTCGGAATATCCTGCTCCTTGATCTTCAATTGGTAATATCCGGATCTTAATCGATCTTGGAGAAGTACTTAGCACCCTACAATTGATCAAACAAGTCATCTATCCTTGGTAGTAAGTACTTATTTTTTATTTTAACCTTGTTGAGTTGTCGATAGTCAATACACATTCTTAGCGACACATCCTTCTTTCTTAAAAATAGAACTAGTACGCCCCAAGGTGACACACTCGGCCGGATGAAACCCTTCTCAAACAACTCTATTAATTGTTATTTTAGCTCTTTCAATTCCATTGGTGCCATTCTGTAGGGTGGAATAGATATAGGTTGTGTGCCTGGCATCACATCAATCCCAAAATCAATCTCCCTGTCTGGCGGGTACCCAGGGAGCTCATCCGAAAAGACCTCAAGTAATTTATTCACAACAGACACAGACTCAAGTGTAGGTGCCTCTGTATCAGTGTCCGTAACTCTGACCAAATGGTAGATACACCCCTTGTTAGTCATCTTCACGGCCTTAAGGTAAGAAGTAAACCTACCCTTCGGCACCACATTATCCCCCCTCAATTCAATCACTGCCGCAGTTGGAAATTCAAACCTAATGGTTCTGGTGCGACAGTCAAGCTTAGGGAAACATGAATAAAGCCAATCCATCCCCATTATTACATCAAAATCGACCATCTCTAATTTAATGAGATCGGCTTTGGTGTCTCGACCACGCACCGTAACAACACAATCCCAATAAACCCGTGCGGCCACAATAAACTCACCAACTGGAGTAGATACAGAGAATGGCTCTTGGAGTTGTTCCAATTCTATCCCAAATTCCATAGCAACATAGGGAGTGACATAGGACAAGGTGGAACCGGAATCAATAAAAGCATACACATCATGAGATTATATAGTCAATACACCTATGACAACATCTGGAGAAGCCTCTAAACTCTGGCAAACCCTCGTAGCATAGAAACGGCTAGGTCCTCCCTAACTCTGTGCACCCCCCTAGCTGCATCATGCCCTACGAGTGCTGGGGCGCCTCGAGCCGGAGGAGGTGCTACGAATGTAGTAGCTGCAGAACTGGCTGACTGTGTCGTACCTCTACCCATGCTCTGGTGAGGCGAACTGCAATCCCTCTAAATCTAACCCGTCATATCACACCTATAGCATACGGGTTGCTCTATGTGGCAGGTACCAAAGTGCATTTTCCTGTACCTAGGGCATAGGGGGCCTGCGCTGCTGCTGAACCCTCCCACCAGACCGACCCTGCTGGTAGGATCCCCTGTTGCCCTAGCTGGGCCTAAAACGATTCCCTTGCTGCTGATTGGGCCCCGATAGTGGCGCATTGACTGAAGATTGAGCAAAGGACTGGGACAGTCCTAATGACCCTCCCTTGAAAGCTGTCCTACCACCACCACCAGAAGTACCACTAAAGTTGCCCGCTAATCACGCCCTGTTGCTACTCTCTCGCTCCATTCTATGCTTTAGTTTGCGGATGTATGTGGCTTGAGAAAATGCCACTATCTTATCGTAGTTCGCATCAGAATTCAAGGTAGCTGTAGCAGCCTCATTAATAGCCAAAGGGCTAAGGCCCCGTACAAACTGGGACCCTCTAGCCTCCATAGTAGGCAACATGTAGATGGTATATTTGGACAGGCGTGCGAATTTCATATGATACTCTCACACACTCATGATGCCTTGTTTCCGGTTCTCAAACTTGTCGGCACGGGCTGCCTTGGTCTCGGCAGGCAAGAAATGATCAATAAAAGCATATGCAAACTCACTCCATCTCGCCGGAGGGGTTCCCTCCTCACAGGAGTCCTCCCACATTTCAATCGAAGAATAGGCCACCCCTTTCAGGTGATAGGAGGCTAACTCTGCTCCCTCTGTCTTAGTAGCACGCATAACTTGAAGGGTCTTGTGCATCTCGTCAATAAAATCTTGGGGGTCCTCCTCAGGGTAAGTACCTGTGAACATTGGAGGGTCCAACTAGAGAACTTCATTCACCCTAGAACTAGTGGAATCCCCTGGTTGACTAGAAGAAGTGGGTGCAGCATCTGATCTATGGGCCTGGGAAGCCACTATTTTAGCCAACATCTGTATGGCTCCCCTAATATTCCTATTGGATACACCGGGGCCGGAAGTTGGGGCTGGAGGTGGAACTAGAATATCAGCTGGAGGAGTCGTTGCACGCTCAGTAGGTGCAGGAATTGGTGCAGTCTGACCCGGTGTAATGGAATCAGGTAGTGTAGTAGTCGGGGTAATATTCCCACCCCTTGGGTGTTCAGCCACATCATCAACTAAAGGGTCAACTACCACTCCTGGGGTGGCATTGCCTTCGTGGCCAGTTCTTGCTTTCTTCCTAGGTGTCATATACTGAAAATTAGAGCAATGCACAAGATAATGAGGAATAATCTTGCAATCAGCTTTAGCGCACGATCTAGATCATCAAAGAAGGGTATTATTCTTAAATGTCCAAGTAGCCTCCTAATTATAGATATGGTCGACAACATACCGATAAGAAGGACTCTACTAGACACGACTCTGAGACATCATAGGACTCTTTAAGACCTTAGGCTCTGAAACCAAGTTTGTCGGGCCCGACCTCGAGGAGCGCGACTGGCGCTCAAAAGAGTTACCCCGGTTGAGCAAGCCTGCACAGTGCTATCTACTTAACCCGCCCACAAATAAAGAGAGGAATACATTTCATTAATTAGTCAGTAAGAATTTATGTGAACAACAGCAGTTCGTTCAATTAGTCACGTCATTAACAAGTCTTCAAAACAGTACGTTGTATAATAATAGTTAAAGTGGGACAGATGATACAATTACAACATGTTAGTTCTAACTTTTCCAAAACAAACACAACCCACATTATGTCTATGGAGCCTCTAACAGGATCAAAAGAGTGCTATGACAGTGCCGGCAACTTGTTGCTGGCTGTACCTCAAAATGCTATGTACAACGGATAGAAGATACAGGACCCCGAAATGAAGTGGGGCTCACAAAATCAGCTAAGGAGAGGATGCGCTGCTATCCCTGATAATTTCCACCTGCTATGGAACCAACTGCATCCATTAATGATGCAGCGCCCCTAGCAAAAGGACGTTAGTACATATGGAATAGTACTATTATGTAAAACTATACAGCCTCTCAATAGAACGAGCAACAGTAAACAAAGAATAAAACATGATATCAATAAGAGACTCAAACGGTATTAAAGTGTCACATTAGGGGAAGTGTATATTTCAAGTAGGTTTCAGTAATTCAAGTTGGGAGATATTTGGCACCGAATACCACCGTGTTTTAGCATAGAGTCCGATCTCAGCCCGACCGTCTATGCCGTCTCACCCTGAGACATACACTGACAATAGCACCATGTGCGCGACATGTCGTCCAATCTCAGCCCGATCAGCTAAGCCGTCTCAGCACAATGCCATGTGGGTCGACATTACGTCACATCTGCCTAGCAATAATCTCATCCCATTTAAGGGGATGACATCTCAACACACTAATCTCATAACATAAAATGGGAAACAGTCTCATCACATTAACACGGGGATTTGCCCCTCAATCGCTCCTACACCGGGACGTGTAATTTCGGGGTTAGGTTGTTCCGACCTACCCTTCCTCGGTGGCTAATCGATACTCCCAAAAAATACGTTATTAAAAGTATTTACCCCTCAATTCATATTCTTTTTCCATGTCATTCATCTTATTGGCACCATTGGCCACACGCAATATCATTCTTGGCACGTTGGCCGTGCTAAATAACACATGCTCACTATTCCACTTTCAATCAACATCACGAGTCACCAAAAACAAGGCCTTTCAAATTTAGTCTGTAAACACATACTTGAGCAATTTAGGGTCTTAGGCATATGTGACTTCTTACACAATTGACATGATAGCTTTCATAAAAGAAAATCGCGCTTTTAAATCATCACATAATAACACACAGCCCATACTTAAACCACATTCTCAACCATTAACTCAATATAACAAGAATCTTTTGAATACATATTGAACGTATTAATTATTTCAACATAAGGCTTACTTGACAAAGCTTTCAATTTACACAGAGCATCACGGGACTTATAAGGACATTGCGGGGGTTCAATTGTAAGAAAAGAGTTTAGCGAACATACCTCACATGAGCTTCCATAAATTGTAAAACGTTTCGAAAATCTTAGAAACATCTATCTATTTTAAAAATATAACAAAGTGAACCAAAAATTAGGAAGATGATCATGGTTCCAGCTCATTTGAGCATTTTATCACACACTAGGTGGGCATTAAGGTTCCAAGGTCCTCCTATGGTGGATTCCATCATCCCATCGCCCCTTATCTGCCATTTTTAGCTCAACAATCTTCCTACACCCCTTGATAACACATGCATGCAAATGAACAACTTCCACACCCAAGAATTTCCTTACTAATTACTTATTTTTAGTTAAATTTTTAAAAATAGAGTTAGCGTGTAGAATCTTACCTCTAGGATGATTATAAAAAAAAAAAAATGAATCTCTGAAACAGAAATTGCGGTCGCATACTAATGCTTTTGTGGTTTGCGAAATGGGCCGTGAAATAGTTCACGGAAATAGGCACTCATGCCCCACTCTACGGACATTATGCGGTCCGTATACCTGTTTCGCCGCTGCATAATGCGCCGCAGAAACTCCCTTCGAAAAAATATTCATGTTGGTTCTGCGGTCAATGTGCAGGCCGCAAAATGGTTTTGTGACCACATAATTTACCGAACAATACCATCCAGACTTGCTAGTTTCCTGCTTCACTCTGCGGCTATTCTGCGGCCCGTGGAGTGATTCTACGGCCACACAGTGGGCCATAGAAATGTCTTCTTCTGCCAAAAAATTTCCTTTACTCCCCAATGCACTACTCAATCCAAAATGTCCGTACCACGAACATTCGCCAACACATAAGCCTACTTTGGCACCATGAAACCCCGGGTCTTAGGTGAAACTTTATGGGGCCTTACACGAGTATGCTTACATTAGTGAATATTTACATGATAGGAAAGACTATGGTACTTGAAGCATAACATGGGACATTCCTTTGTGAGAGAAGAGGGAAATATTTGTTCCTCTAAAAATTGAGTGTTGAAACTTGAAGTGAGTATTGCAAATGGAAGGTAGAAGAGGAAATTTTGGATTTCACCATGATTTACATGAAAGAACTAGAATCCTTGATGAATGAAGTCAACTCATGAGGCTCAAATATCATGCTAGAATTGCATGAGATGAGCAAGTTGCACCTTTTTGAAAAATATTGACACCTTGTTTAGAATGCATAAGTATTTTGTGTAATTGTTGTCCCAACTAAGTACAAATTACTTGTAGGTGACTCCTTGAAATGATCACACAATGAGGGAAAGAGAGCTAATCTAGTTGCTTGAGAACAAGCAAAGACTTAAGTTTGGGAGAGTTGATAATTGTAGATTTTAACCACTTATTAGTACCTTCTTGCTTTAGTATTAGTCCAAAAGTGTTGCTTTTTGTCTCCAAATCTAATGAAGACGGTGGAATTGCAGGCGCGTTGGAGAATGTGAAATCAATGAAGAAATATAACTCAAATAGGACATGTTCCAGATAAGATTAGCAAAGAGGAAAAATGCGAAGAATAGTGTAGTCCGCAGAATTTCATCTGCGGCTGCAAAAATAAATAAAGCTCGCAGAAGATGAAAAGAGGCTGCAAAAGAGGAAATGAAGCTTTAGGGAATTTTCTTAGATGTGCGGTCCGCAAAACAAAAGGTGCGGTCGCACTTGGTCAACAAAATAGGTCCACACTGACAAGGCTGAAATATCAGAGAAGATGCAATTGAACAAAGTGAAGGCTCATCAAACTGCACCCCACAACAATTCAAGTGCAGCCACAGAAGCTGAAGTGCGGCCGCAGAACTCCTCTAACTAAAAGCACTCGCAGCAGTAATACAGCAACATTCGGACCGCAGATGTTAAAGTGCGGCCGCAGAACCCTCTAAAGGGTAGTTTTGTCAGGAATTTTGGAGCACTATAAATAGGCATGAGACACTTTTAAGGGCATCTTTTTGTATTGTAACAGCACCTGGTAGCTATTTTGAGCTATTTGGGGAAACTTTGAGGATCCAACCCTAGTGTGTAAAACTTAGGGTGTTTAATATTAATGCTTGTTATTGACTATGACTGGACTTGTTTTGCCATTATATCCTGCTACATCCATGTTCCCCCTACTTGTTTGACTATATGAGTTGTGTATCATGTTAGAAATCATGTTTAGGCTATAACTTATTCGGTTGAGATCTAATGAGGCTATTTTTGTTGTTTTTAGTTATTTGATCTAACTGAAATTATATACTTAGTTATGATCCTTCATTTTCATATCATATCTCAATCCCTGTTCGTCATTCATTGTTACATCGTATTTTATCATTGTATGAGCTGAGTGGTACGAGATTGTGAGCCGTTGAAACTTGAGAGAATGATGACTAAGTTGGGGCATGAGAGTCAGATCGTGAGTGATATTTATAGGATTAGGTTGCATGCCACATAATACCTTATTGGCTATTTATGGGATCGGGTTGCACGTCGCAGCAGTCCTAATAGGCTTATTTATTATTATGTGATTGGGCTGCATGCCGCAGCAGGCCATATTTGCTTTATATTAGCACTTGGACAGGATTCGCCCCTTCGGAGTCTAACATAACAGCAATGAGCGCAGGTACCGTACACTGCTGAGTGATTGTATGTGATGAGTGGGAGTTTGAGACAGGCATATTGAGTACTCTGATAGTGTGAGTATCTGGGATTATCAGTGTGAAATCATTCATTTGACATGCGTACTTGGCATGTAGGCATAGAGATGCATTTTTTCTCATGCTACACAGTGTTGTGACTTTCGTGATTTGACATGTACATTGACATGTAGGCATTGAGATGTATATTCCTCATGCTAGACGATATATGATAAGCGATGATTCAGCTTGAAGCGTATCTCTTTGAATGGCTTGTGATTACATGGATGAGGTGCGAGACATGCTTTATGTATTTTGGGTGATAGATTAGCCCGGAGGACTGGAGGCTGGGTTTTGACCGTAGCTTGGGCTCGGTGGTTCCAGTTGTGTGAGCATGTGCTTTTGGACTTATATGTTCGGTAGTGTCCCTGGGAGAGGGACTTATGGATCGGTGAGTTGTTGGATGGCTATGTGATGAGTATGAAATGATTGTGGTATGCGTTCAGGTGGTTTTTGATGTGGGGAGAAGAGTTTTCTTGGGATGTGGAAAGGACTATTTGATGCTTGAATTCTGCCTTGATGTGTTGTGCAGTCTTGAGTTATGATCCTGTTAAGGGATCTTTCATGTTGTTTATTTGTGGAACGAAGTAGATTCTCATGTCTTGTTGATGAGTTCAGAATCAGGAAGATTAAATCATTGCATAGTAGTTGTGGCTGCGAAAGGGTATAGAGAGATTTAAATTTATGGCTAAGTAGGTGGGGTATCACCTACGAGATATTCTATGGATGTGTGATTCTTATGATGTTATGTGGAGAGTTTCTTTCTACCACAGGGTTATATGTGTTGCCATTTTAGTTTGGATCAGTTATGAAAGTTGACTTGACCGTCACAAGGATGAATGCGAGCTTAGTAGATGATATGAGGAATTTTATGGGTTGTTGCAGGAGCTTGAGGATTTAGTTGTATCTCACTGTGGGATTATGGCAGTAACAGAGTCTGGGCATTGTGAGTTATCAGATGTTTTATTCTATGGCTTTGAGCCAGATGTGGGAGTAAACCATCGGCAATTTGATTGCATGGTTATGTGTTGTATTGGTTTCGGTCTGAGGCATACTTGTGGATCGGTGACTTATAGAGGTTGGTTTTGAGGATGACTTGAGTAAGGAATTTCTGGATGCATGATGTATTACACCTTATAGATATATGGAAATCTTGGAAATGGTCTAGGGTTCCTGTTCATGTGTAACGGCCCGATGTGTCGTAGAAACAAATGTGATGCTAATTGTTTAGACTTGGCTGTCTTAAGTGCAAAGTTCCCCTTTGTAATTGTACAATTTTAATATTCTTGCAGGGTACGAGGTATAAGAATTGAATAAATTAAGAAAAGAATTCGAAAGATTAATAAATGCAAGAAATGCGATCGCATTTCAGATATGCGAACCGCATATCTTGCACAGGCATCGCAAAGTGAAACAGAAACCTGGGCATAAAACTAGGTCAGGAATTGCGGTCAGTATGCAATCGCATACTGGAAATGCGGACCGCAAATTTCACTTCCTGGATCGCAAAGTGGAATAGAGAAATTGACAAACATTACGTCAAAATGCGACGAGAATGCGGACCGCATTTCAGGTATGCGGACCGCAAATCTGACAGTAGGATCGCAGAGTGAGACAGAGTTTTGGGTCAAATGTTGTGTCAGAAATGCGGCCCAAATGCGAACCGCATATGTGTTTTGCGACCAGAATGCGATTGCATTCTGGCATCTGGCATATTATTCCTGCTCCGATTTTCGACCCACTATAAATAGGGACCCATCACCCTAACATGCAAAAACCCTCTGATTTTCGACACTACCTCTGTAAAACTCACCAAACCACCTTCAAACCCTAGCAAATCAACCTCCAAAATCACCTTGAAAGCAAACCCCAACATCTATTGCAAGAAAACCCCACTCTCTAACACCAAAGACCCAGCTCAAATTTTTTGCAATTTGTGCGAACAATTTCAGCTGAGTTAAGGCACACTACCAAGCTGAAACTCCTTAACTCCAATTGAGTTCGCCTAAAGTTCGGGAGCGTTCATAGAAGGTTTGGCTCGAAGAATCTTTGAAAATCTAGGAAGTTCTTGCAAGACGAAGTAAGTGCTCGTTCTAACCTTAGCTTGAGGGATTAGGACTTACTTGTTATGTGCTACTTGCTCAAATGTTGGGGGTACAACGTATATGTGAGGTGACGAGTACTTATGCGTTGTTGTTAGGTTAATGCATGCGGGTGGTACTTGCTCGTTGTAATATAATTCTTCTTTGATCATAATACCCATGCTTAGACTAGTTGATTGCTAATTTGGTTGTTCTTTCTGCACTCATGGGCTATCTGTGATAATTGAGCGTTGTTTCTGGAATAGATATTGGTGTAGTGGAACCATTGTTGACATAAAACCTGATTTTTTAGGCTTATTCTACCTCCCTGTTGTTATATGTGCTTTGTTGTATGGTGAGATCGAGTGTTAATGCACGAAGGGTGATGCCGTGCCGAATTTATCATTTTATGGTGAGATCGAGTGTTAATGCACGAAGGGTGATGCCGTGCCATATTTATCATTTTATGGGGAGGTCGAGCGTTAATGCACGAAGGGTGATGCCGTGCCGTATCTATCATTTTATGGTGAGATTGAGAGTAAAAGAACGAAGGGTGATGCCGTGCCATTATAACTGTTTCATGGTGAGGTTGAGAGTAAAAGCACGAAGGGTGGTGCCGTGCAGTTTTATTCACTATTGTTGTTCATTTTGTTGGTTGAAGGCTTATCGACTGTTTTAATTATCATCCCCTGTTGTGGTATCATATCTTGTACTGCTTTTCGCATGTGCCTCCCAATAATACTTGTTAATTCTTTATTTGTGGTTATATTGCACACCTGCCCCTGGAGGCTACTGGAGGTGAAGGTGGCTTGTATCTCATCTCATTGTGTTAAAGGCTAAATTGCAGTTTTCTTTCTTATTCATTGATAATTCGTTTCGCTTTATTTGTCTGTTATTGCAATGTATGTTTCTTTCCCCCGTTTAAATTGTTTATGTATTTCTAGTTTTCTGCTATAGATACATATATGTTGATAACTGTACAGGTTTATCTGGAGTCTGGTCCTAGCCTCGTCACTACCTCGCCGGGGTTAGGCCAGGCACTTACCAGCACATGGGGTCGGTTGTGCTGATACTACACTCTGCACTCTTCTGTGCAGATCCCAATGCCGCAGGCTTCGGACAGTAGAAAACTTCCAGCTTTGTGATTATCAGGCGACCCAAGGTAGTACTGCAGACGTTCGCAGATCTTGGCATCCCCTGTCTATTTCCTTTAATTGTTTCTTCCACGTAGTTCGGAGACAGTATTTTTTTTTATTTCTTTCAGAACCTTATTTGTAGCACTCTTAGACAGTCTGTGAAACTGCGACGCCAGATCTTGGGTAGTGTGTAAGGGATTGTGTATTGATGATGTTTGTAAAGTATGGAATTTAATTCTTATCGTTTATTGATGTTACCATTCTTAGTTGATATTTTGTGCTGCAAGTGAACTCGTAAGTAGAAAAAGGGTAAATAGCCCGGCTGATCGGCTTGCCTAGCTTTCACTAGTAGGCGCCATCACGACTTCCGAGAGGTGGGGAATTCGGGTCGTGACATCATGATGGATGTAATGTACCAAGAAAAAGGATTCACTCGATTTCTTAGAGGTGTGGATTACTTCTTTGGGTGTTATTGTGCTAATGGGGCACAGGTCGTTCGGCCCATTTGGGCGGTGCAATTAATATTTGAGTAGAGTGGATGACTGTCGAGAAGGTTCTAATGGATTCAAGATTTATATATGGCAATTAAGAATTTTTTTGAATTAGTATATGCCTAGGATCTGAGATTTTTATTGGATGGTGCCGAGACTTGCGGTATTTCTATATGATGTGCCGGATAATTTCGGCATATTTTGATACTATTTGTTTAGAGTTTAACTTGTTCTACTTGTTAATTATCACGATACTTACGTAATTTTCGTGTAATTTCAGTGTATTGAGTGAAGAGATCCAAAAGCAAGAAAAGAAGTCCAAAAAGCCAGCCAAAGGCAAGAAAAGAGGTCAGGAGCATCGCAGGTTCAATTCTGCGATCGCAAAACAGCTATGCGAGTCGCAGAATTCGCAAGAAGATCACAGATGCAGACAGAACTTTAAGACAACTTTCAAGTTGAGAATGCGATCGCAAATGTGACCACAAAACAGAAATGCGAACCGCATTCCCATCGCAAACACGAACAGAGTCTGGGTGAAAAATAGAGTGAAGATTGCGATCGCATTCTGCGATCGCAAAGTCAATATGCAAACCGCAATTTCAGATGCGACGAGAGGGAAGCTGACTGGTGTGATCTGCGATGGAACATGAAGATTTGCGAACCGCATTCCTGTTTTGCGACAGGAATGCGATCCGCATACGTGCAACTAGGTCAAACTTGACTGCTGCTTGCCTCGGATTTTGGGCTTCTATAAATAGCTTTTCTAGGGTCGTGTGAAGATATACTTTTCAGACTTCAGAGTGAAAAGTACAGCTTTTGATTATTTTCAAATTGAGAGAAGTTTTTGGGTGATCAAAATTGAGAATTCTATATTTTTGTAAGATGAATTCAGTTATTGTTTCTTGTTCTTCAGTTTTCAATATGTGTAGCTAAACTCTAATACTGAGGTTGTGAACGCTAGATGGGTAGAATGTTATTGAGAGTTTGATATTGATTCCATATTCAAAAGAAGCTTGATATTTATTTATTTCTTTTTCTTAAATTAATCGTTAGTGGTTGCAAACATTACGAATGCCAATTTACGCTATCGTATCTTCTAAAAGTGAGATAGAGTTTGGTAGAGATAAATAACAATAATTCAAGGCCTTAAACCTTGTTTAACGAAATCACTTAGGAATAAGTAGATTTTAATTTGGCGAATGATTGGGTGTTCTTAATTTTGACTCTTTAGTATTTGGGAGAATCATAAGAGGATACGTTATCCAAGTGTTGGGAAATATTGGATAATAAGTTAATAAGAACCAATTGCATATTAAGAACGGACTTCAATATCAATATCAAGAACATTCTACTACATTAGGGGAAACACAACCTTAGTATCTTAAATTCATATTTTTACGTTCAAATTATTCTCAAATTGCAGTTCTTAGTTTACTTTTCTTTACATATTCAACACCAATTTATTCTATTTGGCTACTTGATAGAATTACGACTAAGTAAAGTATTGCATTAATTGGATAATTGTTTCACGCCTATTCCCTGTGGGATTCGATCCCAACCTCGTTGGGTTACTATATTTGACATCGATCTCTTACACTATTGTTAAGGTGTAATTTGAGAGAATCACTATATCACTATAGATTATACATTTCAGTATCCGAAAGGTAAAAGGAACAACTTTAAATTCATAGAAGGTCTCCTCGGAGAGGGTGTCTCGGTTGTGGTACTTTTGGAGTTCTTAAGAGGGAATACAATAGCTTATGGGCTTTAGAACGATGTGGTTTTATGCGAGGATCTCTTATGGTAAGCTTTGGGTAAGGATCATGGTGTACTGGCAAGGAGAAGTGTTAACTTGAAGGCAATTCGGAACGAACTCGGAGAAATAGGACAGCTTGGTAGTAGATTTGGTCAGCATGGTAATGGGTGTAATCGGTTCTTATGATATAGTGAGTCTTTACTTGTGTTTTGTGGCAACACTCTTGGGCTTGGCGACCTGCGTGACTTGGTTGGGTTCGAGGAATTCAATATGGATGGCTTGGTTATGTGCAAATGGGTCTTGTAGAGTTCTCGATGATTTCTATCACGGCTTGGGGTGGATATTTTCTACAAACATTGGGAGTTTGTTGTGCATTGTGATTTTCTCCTTAAAAGGATATGGTGGAAGGTTTCTAGCTAATCGAGTATGTAATATGTTTGTGGCTCAGGGTTGATAATGTGGTTATCATGTTTTTATATGATGGCATGATATATGTGGTACATCATGTGGGATTGAGATTTGCATGTCAAAGGTCACAGTTGATTTTTAAAGGGAAGTTCAAGAATTCAAAGATAGCATGGACGGTTTCAGATGATTAGATGAATGCTACTACTACTTGGTATTGCCTGAGAAGGGTGAGCATTTCAGAAGGCGCACTGTGTTTTGACTTACGGATGATTCATTGGTATTGTGGTACTTCGCTGGTTCATCGACTACTAGTGTTCAGATTTTTCTTTGTGGATGCGAAAGAATTATGGAATAATTTCTCGTGGAATGATTGTGTATGAAGGATGTGTCAGTCACTTGAGTGGTCGAGTTGGGATTGGATATGGTGATTTTGGTATTCTAGGGATTTGGAGACTAGGAGTTCTTAGAAGCAAACTGTTCCTTGGTTGCGGACTGTGAAGATATGGCAAAAGTTAGACAGCTAATAGTATGTGTTATGGTAAGGTCATTTTGGACTTTTGGAGGGTTATTTATCAATCTAGGGATGATCGGAGTTGATTTGGGGGCCCATTGGTAGGCCCAATGAGGATGTGTATTCTACATCGGGTCGGATTTGTTGACTCAGTACAGTTAGTGTTGAGGGGTGAGTCATTCGGTTAGTGTTGAGCTTGTTGATGTTCTGATATGTTCTATGTGTTACTCTTCGATGCTACGATGGGTGGTGATCGGTTGGCTTATTATACACTAGATGCATTTCTGTCTGGGCCTTGTAGTAGAATTTGAGCAAGATGGTTATTGGGGTGTTGAATGGTTGATTGCACCTTGGTTATGGTCTTTCCTTTTTGTGGTTTATGGTGCTATCTGTTTCTCCATGGTGATAGTCATGCACTTCGTGTACTTGATGTCAAATTGCATACGGTTGTTGATTTTTAAACATTGTGGCTTGAGGCATTTCATATGGACTGGTGTTTGGATAGGGTCACGCATTGCAGCAGAGTTATGTTGGGATATGATCCTTTCTGTTAGATTTTTGTATCTTGGTTCTACTATGTGTGATGGGTTCTTAGCTTTGCGCTAGTGGTGGTACCTGTTGAACATGCAGGACGGTTCTATCATTTGATTTATTTTCCATGTTTGAATACTGCACGGATTGCACAATTTGTGGCTTTGGGTTGTATTAGTGTGGCATGATAGTGGAATAGCTGCGTTTGATGAGATGAGGTCATTGGACCTAGAATGGGTGCTATCGGTTCTGATTATGGTATGTTTGGATGAATTATGTCACTAACTAGCTTAGAATTGGGCTGTGATTCTAGTCGAACGAAAGAAACTCCCTAAGTTGTTGATTTGATGATGCACATAGGTATTTGCGTGTTTCATTCATCGTTGGTGACGAGCGCAAAATACCACTTTAATTATGCTCGCTAGTCAAAGATAGTACAGTACAATATTGTAACCACATTGATTGGAGTTAAACAGTATTATCATAGTTTGTAGCTAAATTGTTATCTATGATGCTCAACAATCTCGATTTATGTGATAAAAACTACAAGTAACTAAGAATCTAAAGCTATTGACTAATGACAATCACGACCAAGGTAAGCAAGGAAGTTATCAGTGGGAGAAAGTAGGGGTTGATTGGATAGGTGCAAGATAATTGTTTGAGTCTAACTCTAGATAATTCTCTTCTAATGTTTAAGTGAGTCTCTCGAATTCACTCAATTATTAGTTCAAACATTTATTGGAAACTCCTCTCTCGATTAACTCTCAACCTCACAAGATGAACCAATTTTAGCACGTGAAGATATGCAATAATTAGTAATGGATTGGTCTTAGGAGAACATCTCTCGAGTATCCTCCTAACTAGGTTTAATCAACAATTCAACTGGCCTCTTTCGATTACTAAGAAGAATTAATGAATTCAACCAACAAGATAATGCAAAGATATCACAAGTTATGCCTCTCTCGATTACATGAACATGTGAATATCGATACAACAATTGAATCGACCAAAACGTTTCAATACATAAAAACTAAAGTTATAATCCACAAACAAATATCAATACACCAAATCCATCAAACCCTAAAGAAAACTACTCCAAAGATATGGAGCAATTCATCACAAATATGTTTAAAGTAAAAGAAAACATAAAACGATCCAAACTCGTGTCTTGAGTGAGGATTGAATGATGAACTCCTTTTGCTTTTGCTTCTACAACTCCTCCTTAGCCTCCTTAGGTCTGATATGCGTCAAAAGTCCCAAAAATAATGTTTTTCCATGTATATATACCAAGTAGGATCGGGCCCAAACGAAATCACCTATTCCCACGCGAAATAGGACAATTAGTCTATAAAATTTGCACAGTCGCGCCGCATGGGGTGACGCGCCATGCGGGGCATTATTGGGGAAATCTAGAAGTTGAATTAGTCAGACAGCAGGAAAATGTGCAGCTGCGTCGCCCCACGCGCCGCACAAGTGAAGTTTTCTCAAAGTACGGATTTTTCTTGTGTTTTGACGTCCAGACTTGGTCCTCGACCAAATCACTTAAATTCATTCCTTAGCATTGACATAGCTCGGAATCACTCCTACAAGGCATAAAACACACAACAAATGCAAACCACTAGCGATTAAAGCTCAAACCCAATAAAAGTGCAGTAAATTAGAGTGCAGTAAGCGATTAAAACACGAGATTATAGCCACCCACCAACACCCCTCACATAAACCATCGCTCGTCCTCGAGCAATCATACTACACTTCACATAAACACGACCTTTTTAAACAACTCTCATAACTCAACATTCCAAGAATATTTAAAACAGATTTAGCACAATAATGTAACATCAGAGCCTCAAGATTTGACTCAAAAGCACCACGCATTATGTATAACCCGCTCCCTTACTCTAACACAGAGGTCAACGACATTACCTTTCCTTCATGAATCAAGTTGCCTCACAACAATAGAGAGTAGTTCCACAAACAATAGAAGTTATGAACAATTAGGAACTCAAGATAGAAAGAATTCGCTCAGTCTCCAAAAACAACATACATATGCCACAAATGACGTATCATAAGCTTGCCTGTAGTGTACTCAGCTAATCGAGCCCATTAAGTCAAGGATCAAGCCGGACTTTAATTGGTTGTAATGTAGGCTACGAGATGGGTTGGATACATTTGGATATAAGAGTGGCTACACCTTCCTAAGCACTTTAATACATACATTTCATTGTTCAAAATCCCACACTTATGTCAAACCATAAATCCACCTTCACATCAACATACATAAACTCCCTACTTCTTTAAACACAATCACATCAAGAGTCACCACTATCAACGAATATTTTGCACAACGATACAACTATTTTTTTTCTGTTTCAATTCAAGCGGCTCTTACTTTTTTAATACAATGCACCTTCTTCCTTAATTCAGTAGTTCCACTCAAAAGCCAAACCAACCACCCCACACTTCACCTTTTACAAAGTTCAAAACAAATTCAAGTGCTTACAAGAGGTAAACATTCAAATAGATGGTCAATTCAAACAAACGGGTAAGGCTTATACTGTGGTTGCGAAAGAAATAGGATTACAGGCTCAACGGGGTTAACTAAGATACATAACAATTATGTGGATAATAGTTTATAATTGGCCCGACAAAGAAACGCCTAAATCACTTCCAAGATTGAACAAAACTACTATTTCGCTTTGCAAACACACGGGCAAGTTCTAGACATCAAATGCAATGCACAAAATAACACAGAACCTCACATCCACATGGCACTTAACTCACTCAACATTGGATTATCAAGACACTCTAGTCAAAGCAGTTAAACAGAGTTAAGATCATACAATAACAAAATGAATGAAGAACACTCAAAATGGAAAGATATCTCAACAATCAATAACTTCAACCTCAATGTGATAACGGCTTTGACAATTTCAACATCAATAACCCAAACAACAAGATATTTTCACAAAATAACAACTTCAAGTAAGGGTAATTCAACAATAAAAGAGGTAACAACTCCAACTAAAGAATATAAGAGCAATTACAATAATAAAAAATAGGACAAGTACTAACAATGTCAGATTGAGCATGGGAGAGTATATTTGACAATGAAAGATATAACATTTTATAACAAATTCAATTAAATGCATGGAAAAAGCCAAAAAGTCTAAACCGGTCAAAATATCACATATAGCATGTGTACACAGGCGTCACCTCGTGTACATGTTTTTCATAGAGTATGCGCAGGATACAGGTTAGATTGGTGCAAGACTCAAAATTATGCAAAGGAAGTGCTACCATACGAGCAAGAGAAAGTGAAAAACAACTGCGACATCTGAAGAAGGAATGAAATCCCACCGCGATGTTAGAAAAGGTAGGGCAATCCTCGACCAAATATATGGCTGGCAACGGTGAAGATGATGTAAATTTTGCTGCAAGATAAGCAGCCCAACGAAGAGAACAAGCTGCACGGAATGCTGAGGAAGCTGCTATTAAAAATGCGCAGAACATTTATGAAGAAGAGAGGAGTCTAGACTTAATCAACATCATCTCTTGCTTGGAAGACCACTCGGCGATTATGCTAGATCGGTCTACAATCAAGGATTATCCAGTGATCGACCACCTCCAATTGCAGCTAACAACTTCGAGTTAAAGCAAGGGTTGCTTCAAACCCTTCAAAATTGTTGTGTCTTCAGAGGGAAGATGAACGAAGATCCAAATACACATCTGATGGACTTTGAGGAGATTATGAACACTTTTCAATACAATGGTGTTTCACAAGATGCAGTTTACTTAAGGGCATTCGCCTTCAGACTCAAAGATGATGCAAAACAATGGCTTCAAAACTTGCCCCAGGGATCAATTAGAACATAGGAGGAGATGACCAGAAAATTTCTTGATAAATATTTCTCTTCAACAAAAACGGGCAAGTTTAAAAGAGAGATCCATAACTTCTGCAAACAAAGAATGAAACAGTTTTTTAAGCATATGGGAGGTTTAAGGAAAAGAGTCAGAAAGTGTGAACATAGCTGAATTGAACTCTGGATACAACTCCAGGACTTTTGGTATGGATTGATACCGGCCTCACATGGAGAATTGAGCAATGCAGCTGGAGGTCCGCTAATGAAGAAAACTCCAGAGGAGATAGTCACAATTCTTGACGATTTGTCTGAAGATGCAAATCAGTGGCCCTCTACAAGCTGCACGGAATGCTGAGGAAGCAGCTATTATAAATGCGCAGAACATTTATGGAGAAGCGAGGGGTCTAGACTTAATCAACATCAACTCTTGCTTGGAAGACCACTCGGCAATTATGCTAGATCGGGCAACAATCAAGGATTATCCAGTGATCGACCACCTCTAATTGCAGCTAACAACTTTGAGTTAAAGGAAGGGTTGCTTCAAACCCTTCAAAATTTTTGTGTCTTCAGAGGGAAGATGAACGAAGATCCAAATACACATCTGATGGACTTTGAGGAGATTATGAATACTTTTCAATACAATGGTGTTTCACAAGATGCAGTTTACTTTAGGGCATTCCCCTTCACACTCAAAGATGATGCAAAACAGTGGCTTCAAAACTTTCCCCAGGGATCAATTAGAACACGGGAGGAGATGACTAGAAAATTTTCTTCATAAATATTTCTCCTCAGCTAAAACGGTCAAGTTTAGAAGAGAGATCCATAACTTCTGCAAACAAAGGATGAAACAGTTTTTTATGCATATGGGAGGTTTAAGGAAAACAATCAGGAAGTGTCAGCATAGAGGAATTGAACTCTGGATACAACTCCAGGACTTTTGGGATGGATTGACACCGGCCTCACATGGAGTATTGAGCAATGCAGCTGGAGGTCTGCAAATGAAGAAACCTCCATAGGAGATAGTCACAATTCTTGACGAGTTATCCAAAGATGCAAATCAGTGGCCCTCTGAGAGTGCTGGAAGAAGAAGATCAACTGGTGTTCACCAGGTTGATGCTAACACATTTGTGCAGGTACAGCTTGACGCTATGGATAAAGAGATACGAAAGACGACCTTAGCCTCGATACAAAAAGACCTCACACAGCCTGTGATATATGTGGAAGAGGACACCTTACTCATGATGTCAAGCTCAACTAAGGAAGTGAATGCGGTGGACAATTATAATGCAATGGGTCAGAGGCACCCCAATTTTTCATGGAGATCACCTAGAGGTAATGCGAATGCTTGGTAACAAAATAAGTCCAGACCGCAAGGACGAAGAGATCCGGCATACAAAATCAGCAAAAGCGGCAATTTCTGCCTCAATAAGCCATTCAGCCCAGTCTTGAGGATCTAATGAAGGCTTTCATTATCAAGACAGATGAGAGGCTTGAAACTCATAATGCAGCCATACGGGAACATGGAGCGGCTATCAGAGAAATAGGTGTTGTTTTTCGAATCTTGGAAAGACAGGTTGGGCAGCTAGCCACACTTTTGTATGAGAGGATTCCAGGAACTCTGTCAGCTGATACTGAGTGAAATCCCAAAGAAACAGTAAATGTTGTAACTCTGAGAAGTGAACAAGTTATGAAAAATCTCACCCCAATCCAAAAAGAGGCAGTACTTGAAAAGGAAAATAGGTGGGCAGTTGATGAGTGATATTGATAAGAAGATGAAAGGCAAGAAGGGAACAGAGAAAAAGAAGAAGGAAGGAATTTCGAGAAGGAAGGAATCTAATGAGAGCGAGGGATGCTTGCTCTACCGTTTCATCAAAATATATATTGAGAAAAGCTGGACAAACAATTTGAGAGATTTTTGGATATGGTGAAACAGGTTAATATAAATTTTCCATTCACAGAAGTGCTCTTAGAAGTGCCAACTTATGCCAAATTCTTGAAGGAGATCCTAACAAAGAAGACGAAGATAGAAGAGACTTCAGTGGTTAAGCTCATAGAGCATTGCAGTGCGATATTGCAAATGAATCTCCCACAAAAGTGTGGAGATCTAGGGAGTTTTACTACACCTTGCTCTTTAGGCTCTATTAATTTTAGTAAATTTTAATAAATCTTTATTTGATTCCGATGCCTCCATAAACTTGATGCCTCTATCTATTTGCAGGAAACTGGAGAGGGAGATTAGAGAGATAAGGTCAATGCCAATATCCTTGCAGCTGGCAAACCAAACGACTCTGATTCCCAAGGGGATAGTGGAAGATGTTTTAGTTCGGGTAGATAAGTTCGTACTTCTGGTAAATATTTTATTATAGTGAATATGGAGGAGAACAAGGAGGTATCCCTCATCTTAGGAAGACCATTATTAGCAACGGTAGAAAAATATTATATATACACGACAGGAAGCTCATGCTTAGAATGTGTGAGGAGCCGTTGACTTTTGATATGAATATAGAAACGGGGGTTAAAAAGGAGAGGCCAGCTGCAAGTGTTGAGTGGAAAGTAAAGGGCGGGCTCGAAAGAGAAATGCTGCACTGAGTGAGAAAGATAAGTGTGGGGTGCAAACTAAGAAGGCGTAGAAGAAGTTATCATCATGGATGTGCGCATTAGTTCGGAGGTTTAGAATGTATTCCGACTTCGACTCAGACCCCGACTAGATGTTCAGGGAAGTTTTCTTTACCTTATGCTTTTTAATTGTGTGTCATGGGGATATACCACAACTTAAAGTGCGGGATGAGGGATAATTTTATGTTGTATGTATATGTGTTTGTTTTGTTAGTTGTAGTAGTTGGAATTTTGGAAAAAAACATAAAAATTAAAAATTTGAAAAACTTTCGATTATTCCCGAGGATGGATATCATTCGAAAGGTTTGTTGAGGTAAAGTCAAATGAAAAATACAAAAACATTTTCTTTTGTTAGGTAGTGTATTACTTCCCCCTTGAGTTTTCTTTGCGCTGCGGTTCTTTTCCAAGGTTTTTGTTTGAACCGGGTGTAGGTAGTAGTAGTTTTTATTTTTTTTACGAGTAGGAAACCTTGTGCTATGATTTGAATTGAAGGCAATATCTCTTAAATTTATTATGCCTTGAGAATAGCGAGTGCTTTAGTTGTGACGCTTAGGCTCTATTTTTGACACTTGTATAAGTACCTTAAATTGTATGATCTTAACATTGTTTAACTACTTTGAGTAGAGTGTCTTGATAATCAATCTTGAATGAGTTATGTGCCATGTGGGTGTGAGGTTTTGTGTTATTCTGTGCATTGCATTTGATGTCTAGAACTTGCCCCGTGCGTTTGCAAAGCGAAATAGTAGTTTGTTCGATCTCGGTAGTGATTTAGCATTTCTTTGAGCCAGTTATAAACTATTACCTACCTAATTGTTATGTATCTTTGTTAATCTCATTGAGCCTGTAATCCTGTTTCTTTGACAACCACTGTACAAGCCTTACCCATTTTTTTGAATTGACCATCTATTTGAACTTTTACCTCTCGTGAGCACTTGGATTCGTTTTGAACTTTGTAAAAGGTGAATTGTGGGGTGGTTTGTTTGGCTTTTGAGTGGAACTACTTAATTAAGGAAGAGGTGCACTGTATTGAAAAATTAAGAGCCACTTGAATTGAAACAGAAAAAAAAGTGTTGTATCGTTGTGCAAAATATTCTTCGATAGTGGTGATTCTTGATGTAATTGTGCTTAAAGAAGTAAGGATTTATGGTTTGACATAAGTGTGGGGTTTTGAACAATGAAATGTATGTATTATAGTGCTTAGGAAGGTGCAGCCACTCTTATATCCAAATGTATCCTACCCATCCCGCAGCCTACATTACAACCAATTAAAAGTCCTACTTGATCCTTGACTGAATGGGCTCGATTAGTTGATTACACTACAGGCAAGCTTATGGAACGTCATTTGTGGCATATGAATGTTGTTTTTGGAGAGTGAGTGTATTCTTTCTATCTTGAGTTCCTAAATGTTCTTAATTTCAATTGTGTGTGCATCTACTCTCTATTGTTGTGAGGGAACCAGATTCATGAAAGAAATGTAACGTCGTTCACTTCTATGTTAGAGTAAGTGAGCGGGTTATACATAATGCATGGTGCTTTTGGGTCAAATCTTGAGGCGAAGATGTTACATTATTGTGCTTAATCTATTCTAAATATTCTTGGTATGTTGAGTTATGAGAGTTGTTTAAAAAGGACGTATCTATGTAAAGTGTAGTTTGATTGCTCGAGGAAAAGCAATGTTTTAAGTGTGGGTGTTGATGGTAGGCTATAATCTCGTGTTTTAGTCGCTTAGTGCACTCTAATTTACTGGTCTTTTATTGTGTTTGAGCTTTAATCGCTAGTGTTTTGCACTTGTTGTATATTTTACGCCTTGTAAGAGTGATTCCGAGCTATGTAGATGTTATGGAATAAATTTGAGTAATTTGGAGCTTTGAAGTCTGAGTGAAAGCGCAAGGGATTAAGCCAGGATCGTGTTCGGGGGTCGAGGACCAAGTCTGGACGTCAAAACACAAGAAAATTCCATACTCTGAGAAAACTTCACTAGTGTGGCACGTGGGGCAGCACGTGGCGTGCCGCGGCTACCTATTTTCCTGCTGTCTGAAAGATTTCAACTCTGTGGATTTCCCCACTAATGCCACGCATGGTGCGCCGGCCCATGCGGCACGCCTATGCAAAATTTAAAGAGTAATTGTCCTATTTCTCGTAGGAAAAGGTGATTTCATTTGGGCCCGACCCTACTTGGTATAAATACATGGAGAAACATAATTTTGGGTCTTTTGACACATCTTAGACCTAAGGAGGCTAGGGAAGAATTATAGAAGCAAAAGCACAAGGAGTTCATCATTCGACCCTCACTCAAGGCACGAGTTTGGATCGTTTGATGTTTCTTTTACTTTAAGCATATTTGTGATGAATTGCTCCATATCTATGGAGTAGTTTTCTTTAGGGTTTGATTGATTTGGTGTGTTGATATTTGTTTGTGTATTTTAGCTCTAGTTTTTAAGTACTAAACGTTTTGGATGATTCAATTGTTGCATCTATATTCACATGTTCATGTAATCGAGATGGGCATAACTTGTGATATATTTGCAGTATCTTATTGGTTGAATTCATTAATTCTTCTTAGTAATCGAAAGAGGCTAATTCAATTGTCGATTAAAACTTAGGTAGGAGGATAATCGATAGAGGTTCCCCTAAAGGGCAATCTATTATGAATTCTTGCATATATTCACGTGCTGAAATTGGTTCATCTTGTGCGGTTGAGACTTAATCGAGAGAGGAGTTTCTACTAAGCGTTTGAACTAATAATTGAGTGAATTCGAAAGACTCACTTAAACATTAGAAGTGAATTGTCCAGAGTTAGATCCCAAACAATTATCTTGCACTTACTTTCTCCCAGTAATAACTTCCTTGCTTACCTTGGTTGCGATTGTCATTAGTCAATAGCTTTAGATTCTTAGTTAATTGTAGTTATAATCACATAAATCTAAATTGTTGAGCATCTTGGATAGCAATCTAGCTACAAACTACGATACTACTGTTTAACTCAAATCCTTGTGGATACAATATTATACTATACTATCTTTGACTAGCTAGCATAATTATAGTGGCGTTTTGCGCTCGTCAAATTTTGGCGCCGTTGCCGGGGATTGGTGATCCATAGTGTTGGAAATGATTTGTAGTCCTAATTAAGGAATTTTTTTTTCTCTTTCTACATTTGGTGTTCTTGGACTGTGCGCATGCTATAGGTTAGATTGGTGCATGACTCAAACTTCTGTGAAGGAAGTGCTACCATACGAGCCAGAAATTGAAAAATACCTGCAACATCTGAAGAAGGAAAGAAATCTCACCGAGACATTAGAAAAGGTTGGGGAATCCTCAACCAAATAAATGGCTGGAAAAGGTGAATATAAAGTAGATTTGGTTGCGAGAGAAGCAACCCAACGAAGAGAACAAGCTGCATGGGATGCTTAGGAAGCAGCTATTGGAAATTCACAGAACATCAATGAAGAAGAGAGGGGTCTTAGACATAATCAACATTAACCCTTGCCTGGAAGACCACTCGGGGATTATGATAGACTGGTCTACAATCAAGGATTATTTAGTGTTCGACCACCTCCAATTTCAGCTAACAATTTCGAGTTAAAGCAAGGGTTGTTTCAAACCCTTCAAAAATTTTGTTTCTTCATAGGGAAGATGAACGAAGATCCAAATACACATCTGATGGACTTTATGGAGATTATGAACACCTTTCAATAGAATGGTGTGTCACAAAATGCAATTTACTTAAGGGCATTCCCCTTCACACTGAAAGATGATGCGAAACAGTGGCTTCGAAGCTTGCCCTAGGGATGAATTAGAATAAGAGAGCAGATGACCATAAAATTTCTTGATAAATATTTCTCCTCAGCTAAAACGGGCAAGTTTAGAAGAGAGATCCATTACTTCTCAAAAAAAGGATGAAACGGTTTTTCAAGCATATGGGAGGTTTAAGGAAAGAGTTAGGAAGTGTCAACATTGTGGAATTACTCTGGATGCAATTCCAGGACTTTTGAGATGGATTGACACCGGCCCCTCACGTAGAGTATTGAGCAATGCTGATGCAATATAAAAAGTGAAAACAAGGAAACAAAAGATAGAAGCAAGACGCTCAATGAACTATCAAGACAACAAGTAGGAACTAGTCTACTTACCTTCTTCATGAAGTCACGGAGTACCTATAATATACAAACAACCCTCAAGACAACAATGGTCTTGCAAACTATTCGGTCAAACAAAGGAACGAGTTCAATTTTGAATCATACCAAAATTGGACAAGTTAAAAGTCACACGAGATTTGGGAGCAAAGTGCTGCCGATTTTATTTTATAAAAATAATGTAAGGTCCTATAAATAATGATGTCTTTAGGCTTATATAGATTGAACCTTTACCTAAATCAAATAGGAAAAGAATAACTAGTAACCTAAATCACCTAGGAAACAAATAACTAACAAAAAGGCCATAATTTGGCTAAGTTTAAGAAATAGTCACGCAGGACTCCAAAACAAACAAGAATTAATGTCTTCCATAACTACACAATAATCTCTATACGATAACAAACATCACACGCCAAACGCTTGGCTCTTCTTCACCATCAAATGTGCATCATGAAGCTCTTTAGCTTGACTTCTTGTGAATGGTCTTGAAGGTTTAAACGTATTATGATCAGATTGACCTGCATCATCCTCCCCTTCTTAGGAAGATTGTGTCCTCGAAATCGAACCTTCTTCATATTTCGAAGCAACACAAGGAGTCAAGTCAGTGACATTGAATGTCTTAGAAACAGCATAATCATCAGGCAGATCTATGACATAAGCATTATTATTGATCTTCTGCAACACTTGAAATGGTTCATCTCCCCGCGGAGCCAACTTCCCTTTCCTATGGTTCGAAAATCTTTCCTTACGGAAGTGCACCCAAACCCAGTCACCTTTCTTTAAGTTCAGCGTTTTCCTTCCTTTATTCTTCTTGACCGCTACCTTTTCATAAGCATCCTCCAAAGTTTTCCTCACCTTAGGATGCAATTCGAGCAACACGGCTGCCCAGTTTTCTCCATCAACGCTAATAACTGCATCTCTCAGCAAAGGAACACGATCAAGTGGTATCAAAGGATTAAAACCATAAACACATTCAAATGGAGTAATGCTACTCATGTGTTGAACAGTTCTATTATATGCAAACTCCATAATAGGTAATCGGTCAAGCCAAGTGCCGGACATCCTTTGGTCAAAGCTCGAAGAAGAGCTCCCAAGGTGCGATTAACAACCTTAGTTTGACCGTTAGTCTGTGGATGATGTGATGTAGAAAAAAAATAGTTTGGTGCCAAGAACACCCCACAAAAACTTCCAAAAGTGACTCCAAAACATAGCATCCCTATCACTAACAATAGTTCGAGGCACACCATGCAACTTTAACACATTAGCAATGAACAAAGAAGCAACATGTTGTGCATCATCACATTTTTTACAAGGAATGAAATGAGCCATCTTAGAAAACCTATCAACAACCACATAAATGCTATCATGACCACCCCTAGATCGCGGCATCCCATAACAAAATCCATCGAGATATCTACCCAAGGACTAGTAGGAACGGGTAAGGGAGTATACAAACCATGATTGTTAGACCTAGACTTAGCTCTTTTACACTCAAAACACGCTCCACATATTCTCTCGACATCTCGCCTCATCTTAGGCCAATGGAACTGTTCCCCTAATATAGCTAAAGTCTTGTCTACCCCAAAGTGTCCCATCAAGCCCCCACAATGCGCCTCACTCACCAATAACTCTCGCTACGAGGACTCGGGTATACAAACTCTCCCCTTCTTAAAAAGGTACCCATCATGCCACTGATACTTCTCAATCTGCTGCCCACTAGTTATGGCATCACACACACTATTAAGTTTAGGGTCATGCTCATACATAGACTTAATACTCTCAAATCCCATCAACCTAGATGCTAACGAGATAGCCAAAGCAAACTTCCTAGATAGTGCGTCAGCTACTACATTCTCCTTTCCCTTCTTGTAATGAATCACGTAAGGGAACCTCTCAATGAACTCTACCCACTTGGCATGTCGTTTATTTAGTTTCTCTTGACCCCTAAGATGTTTGAGTGACTCATGATCACTCCTAATTACGAATTCCTTAGGCCATAGGTAATGTTGCCAATGAGCTAAAGCTCTCACAAGGGCATACAACTCTTTGTCGTACGTAGAGTAATTCAAGGCAGCCCCCTTCAACTTCTCACTAAAATAGGCTATAGGCTTCCCATCTTGCATGAGAACACCTCCAATTCCCACCCCCGAGGCGTCACACTCAATTTCAAACGCCTTACTAAAGTCAGGTAATTGCAACAATGGGGCAGAATTAGGCCTACGTTTCAACTCTTGGAAGGCGCCCTCTTGCGGCTCCCCCCACACAAAAGGCATGTCTTTTCTCACCAACTCCGTGAGTGGTGCTGCTATGGTGCTAAAGTCTTTCACAAAGCGTATGTGGAAACTAGCTAGTCCATGGAAACTTCTAACATGCGAAGCAGTAGTAGGAGTAGGCCAATCTCTAATAGCTTCAACCTTAGATTCATCTACTTCAACACCATTAACACTTACAACAAATCCCAGAAATACAACTTTCTCTACACAAAAGGCACACTTCTTGTAATTAACATATAACTTTTCGGCTCTTAATACTTCAAACACTTGCCTTAAGTGATCAACATGGTCATCTAAACTTCTACTATAAATCAGGATATCATCAAAGTAGACAACCACAAACTTATTAAGAAACGGTTTAAGCACATGATTCATTAATTGCATGAACGTACTAGGTGTGTTGGAGAGACCAAAAGGCATCACCAACCATTCATATAGACTAAACTTGGTCTTGAATGCAGTTTTCCATTCATCACCTGGTTTCATACGGATTTGGTGGTAACCGGACCTAAGATCAATCTTAGAAAACACACTTGAACCACATAACTCATCTAGCATNGCTTCTGTCTTCAGCGCCACAGGCAGCGCTGGGCGCTGGCCTGTGGCCTGATTCCCACTTTTGTGCTTCTTTCTTCTTGTTTTGGCTTGCTTTCTCCCTCGATTTCGTCCCTGATTGTTATAATCTTGTTCCTACACATAAAACACATTATATTAACATGAATCGATATGATTAACATCCAAATCCAAACAAACACGAATTAAATATGGGATAATTTACATGATTTTAGTACTTTTTCTACCACTTATCACTTTGAAAGAGACATTCCTATTTACAAAAAAGATTTTGTTAGTAAGACTATATAATCTATAGCCCTTTTGAGTAGAAGAGTGCCCTATATGGACTGTTGGCTCAGCTCTAACACCAAATTTGTCACTCCTATCAGTGGTTGTGGCGTAGCACAAACTTCCCAACACTCTGGATGCGATAACTTTGGTGGTATCCTATAGAATACTTCAAAAGGAGACTTCCCTGTCAATGCAGTAGAGGGCATTCTATTAATCAAGTATACTACATTCTGTATACAAATTCACCAAAACCTCAGAGGAATACTTCCCTGAAACCTGATAGCTCTAGGAACCTCAAGCCTTTATCTATGTTTCTTATCCACTACCTCATTCTGTTGGGGTGTGTAAATACAGGAACTTTGATGAATAATACCTGCAACACTAAACAAATATGTGCAATGAGAATTAGAAAACTCTATCCTATTATCTGACTTGAACACCTTTACTGAACTATTAAACTAAGTTTTTATAAGTGTCAGAGATGTTTTGATTATAATGGAGACACCACTTTTGAGCTTAAGCAGAAATATCTAAACTATCCTGCTACAATCATCTACTAAAGTAAGAAAGTATCTATTCTCATTATATGTAGGTGTCTTGTAAGGACCCCATATATCACCATGTATCAAATCAAACACATTAGAGGCTCTACTAGTACTCTGTGGAAAAGGAAATTTTATTTGCTTGCCAAGGGGAAGATAGGACAAACATTGTTGTTGTGCAACTTATTACGCTTTACTATATACATTTGTTGTAGAATGTTTTGTGGTAGATGTCCAAGTCTTCTATGCCACAGCTCCTTCGCATTAGTGACACATAAGGTTGTTGAAGCTCGAACTTTGTTCCTATTATTGTGAGGCCAATAGTAGATGTCACCATGCAACCTACCAGTCCATTTCACCTTCCCAGTGTGAAGATCCTGCATAAGTTGGAAATCAGGAAAGAAGAGCATGCATTAATTCAACTCCCTAGCCAATTTTGACATTGACAGTAAGTTATACTAAGTTCAGAACACATAGAATATTAGGTATGATCTCCTGGTCTAACTCACATATCCCTACATGAGAAAATAGGTATTTTATCCCCATTTGGCTGATGAACCTTTTCAGAGTCATAGCTAGTTTGGCCTCTAGAATCAGATATCATTTTAGAATTTGAAACCATGTGGTTTGTGGCACCTGTATTCACCATCAAGTTATTATCTTCTATTCGAGTCACAGGAGGATTAGCTACACTAGCTGCATTTGCATCCATAAAGGAACTAGTAGTACTCTTAAATTTAGGGTCATGCTCATACATAGACTTAATACTCTCAAAACCCATCAACCTAGACACTAATGTGATAGCCAAAGCAAACTTCCTAGATAGTGCGTCAGCTACTACATTCTCCTTTCCCTTCTTGTAATGTATCACGTAAGGGAAACTCTCAATGAACTCTACCCACTTGGCATGTCGTTTATTTAGCTTCTCTTGACCCCTAAGATGTTTGAGTGACTCATGATCACTCCTAATTACGAATTCCTTAGGCCATAGGTAATGTTGCCAATGAGCTAAAGCTCTCACAAGGGCATACAACTCTTTGTCGTACGTAGAGTAATTCAAGGCAGCCCCCTTCAACTTCTCACTAAAATAGGCAATAGGCTTCCCATCTTGCATAAGAACACCTCCAATTCCCACCCCTGAGGCGTCACACTCAATTTCAAACGCCTTACTAAAATCAGGTAATTGTAAAAATGGGGCAGAACTAAGCCTACATTCAACTCTTGGAAGGCACCCTCTTGCGGCTCCCCCCACACAAAAGGCATGTCTTTTCTCACCAACTCTGTGAGCGATGCTGCTATGGTGCTAAAGTCTTTAACAAAGCGTCTGTAAAAACTAGCTAGTCCATGGAAACTTCTAACATGTGAAACAGTAGTAGGAGTAGGCCAGTCCCTAATAGCTTCTACCTTAGATGCATCTACTTCAACACCATTAACACTTACAACAAATCCTAGAAATACAACTTTCTCTACGCAAAAGGCACACTTCTTGTAATTAACATATAGCTTTTCGGCTCTCAATACTTCAAGCACTTGCCTTAAGTGATTAACATGGTCATCTAAACTTCTACTATAAATCAGGATATCATCAAAGTAGACAACCACAAACTTATTTAGAAACGGTTTAAGCACATGATTCATTAATCGCATGAACGTACTAGGTGCGTTGGAGAGGCCAAAAGGCATCACCAACCATTCATATAGACCAAACTTGGTCTTGAATGCAGTTTTCCATTCATCACCTGGTTTCATACGGATTTGGTGGTAACCGGACCTAAGATCAATCTTAGAAAACACACTTGAACCACATAACTCATCTAGCATATCATCTAACCTAGCGATAGGATGACAATACTTTACCGTTATCTTGTTAACGGCTCGGCAATCACACCTTCTCCAGGTGCCGTCTTTCTTTGGAACCAAGATCACGGGTACGGCACACGGACTTAGACTCTCTCGAACTAGCCTTTCAGTTAATAGCTCATCTACTTTTCATTGCAACTCCTTAGCATCATGTCGATTGCTTCGATATGCGAGTTTGTTTGGAATTTGTGACCCCAGAATAAAGTCAATTTGGTGTTCTATCCCCCTCAATGGAGGTAGTCCACTCGGCATCTCCTCGCGAAACATGTCCACATATAGGTGCAAAACATCATTAACAACACTAGGCAAGGGGTGAACATTTGTAGAAACTTCATTATCACACTCAACCAAATCAGCTCCCTTATCTTCCTCAATCTCCTCGTCACTCTCCACCTCACCAATAGTACCATCATGTTCAGGTCTTAAGGTAGAACCATCACTAGTTCCTTCCCCGACATTCTTCCAAGTACTAGCGGTTCTTTCAAGGTTCTCCACTCGGATACTAAGTGCCCTTACTTCAGCCCATAGCTCGGCTAAATAATGTCGGTCACAACCTTTTCTCCTTTCGTAGCCATGTACCTGCAAAAGAAACAAGACTAGAGAATGTGTTAAGGTTAGATAAAAATTCTCTCTCTCACTTTTTGAATGACTTTCGGGTTCACTCAAATTTTCGAGTAGGATTTCACACTTGTCTTCAAATTGGCTTCCTCTAATTGACCAAGTTCCTTAGCGACCTTTCAAGTTCACAAGATCAATAGTTTTCTTCGGGGGTGAGTGAAGTTATGTGACTCGATAGACAGACAGCTTTTTAAGTGAGCACAAGAAGCCAAGAATTATCTACGAAAGTGGAAATTCTAAGTTTTAGCATGAGGTCCTACAAGCTCAAAGATTAGTAATTACTTAAGTAGGAAATTACCTAAGAATTACTAATTAGAAGTAGTTTAACTAAGAAAGAATTTCGAAATTAGTGCAAGGAGGAAGTTTTAGAAGCTTTCCCACTTTAGTTTGGAGAAGACCAATCCCCTCTCCCTAACCCTTAGGAATTCGGCCTCCCTCCCCCCCCCCCC
>MCJB01008512.1:57286-180606 GCA_002018475.1 Nicotiana obtusifolia | reverse complement strand
CCCCCCCCCCCCTTCCTTTTCCAACCAATTTTTGTCCCTTCTCCTTGTCCAACTAGGTTTTCAACTTCTTGAAACTTCTCCCTTTTGGATTGGGAGTTGTTTCCTTTTTGGACTAGAATTAGGGTTTCCTAGTCTCCTCCTTTCTCCTCCCCAAATTCGTCCTCCCTTACACCTTTAGGCCCTCTTCCACGTTTTCAACAATGCCTTTCCAAGAACAACAAATTAAAGTTCAAGAACTTCAAGAATTCAAGGCAATCTTGTTAAGAACGTTTGAGGATTCAAGAACAACGTAAAAATCTTCAAGAACTTCAATTTTAACTCCAAGAACTTCAAGATTTTCAAGATTAAATCGTGCACCTTCAAGAATTTCAACTAGAGTGCCAAGATTTCAAGATTATCGGTTTCATACGATCAAGAACTTCAAGAATCGGTTCAAGAACGTTTCTTTAGCAATCAATCTTTAAGACTTCAATCCCTAGATGATTTAACAACTCAAATCAACTATCAACTTCCCATTTTTTTTGTCACGTGTTTTTTTTTTCAAAAAACAAAATTAAAGAAAGAACCTAAACTAAGGCACGAAGAACAGGATTGGGATTTTAGAAAAAAACACTTTCCAAGCTCTGATACCAACTGATGCAATGTAAAAAGCAGAAACAAGAAAACAAAATATAGAAGCAAGACGCTCAATGAACTATCAAGACAACAAGTAGGAACTAGTCTACTTACCTTCTTGATGAAGTCACGGAGTACCTATACTATACGAACAACCCTCAAGGCAACAATGGTCTTGCAAACTGTTCGGTCAAACAAAGGAACAAGTTCAATTTTGAATCATACCAAAATTGGACAAGTTAAAAGTCGCACGAGATTTGGGACAAAAGTGCTGCCGATTTTTCTTTTATAAAAATAATGCAACGTCCTAAAAATAATGAAGTCTTTAGGCTTATATAGATTGAGCCTTTACCTAAATCAAATAGGAAAAGAATAACTAGTAACCTAAATCACCTAGGAAACCAATAACTAACAAAAAGGCCATAATTTGGCTAAGTTTAAGAAGTAGTCACGCAGGACTCCAAAACAAATAAGAATTAATGTCTTCCATAACTACAAAATAATCTCAACACGATAGCAAACATCACACGCCAAATGCTTGGCTCTTCTTCACCATCAAATGTGCATCATGAAGCTATTTAGCTTGACTTCTCGTGAATGGTCTTGAAGGTTTAAACGTATCATGATCAGGTTGACCTGCATCAAATGCAGCTGGAGGTCCTTTGATGAAGAAGAGTCTAGAGGAGATAGTCACAATTCTTGACGAGTTGTCTGAAGATGCAAATCAGTGGCCCTCTGAGGGTGCTGAAAGAAGAAGATCAACTGGTGTTCACCAGGTTGATGCTAACACATTTGTGTAGGTACAACTTGACGCTATGGCCAAAGAGATACGAAAGCTGACCTTAGCCTCGATACAAAAAGAGCCTCACACAGCTTGTGATATATGTGGAAGAGGACACCCTATTCATAATGTCAAGCTCAACTGAGGAGGTGAATACGGTGGGAAATTATAATACAATGGGTCAGAGGCACCCCGATTTTTCGTGGAGTTTGGAGGTAATGCGAATGCTTTGCAACAAAATAAGCCCAGACCGCAGGGACAAGGAGATCCAGCATACAAAAATCAGCAGAGGCAGCAATTTCAACCTCGATAGGCCATTCAGCCCGGTCTTGAGGATCCAATGAAGGCTTTCATTATCAAGAAGATGAGAGGCTTGAAACTCATAATGCAGCCATACGGGAACATGGAGCGGCTATCAGAGAAATAGGTATTATTTTTTGAATCTTGGAAAGACAGGTTGGGCAGCTAGCCACTCTTTTGTCTGAGAGGATTCCAGGAACTCTATCAGCTGATACTGAGCGAAACCCCAAAGAAATAGTAAATATTGTAACTCTGAGAAGTGGAAAAGCTATGAAAGATCTCACCCCAATCCAAAATGAGGCAGCACCTGAAAAGGAAAATAGTGGGGCAGTTTGACGAGTGATATTGATAAGAAGATGAAAGGCAAGAAAGGAACTGAGAAAAAGAAGAAGGAAGAGAATTCGAGAAGGGAGGAATCTAATGAAAGCGAGCAGATTCCTGCTCTACCATTTCATCAAAGATATATAGAGAAAAGCTGGACAAACAATTTGAGAGATTTCTGGATATGCTGAAACAGGTTAATGTGAATTTTCCATTCACAGAAGTGCTCTCAGAAATGCCAGCTTATGCCAAATTCTTGAAGGAGATCTTGACAAAGAAGAGGAAGATAAAAGAGACTTCAGTGGTTAATCTCATAGAGCATTGCAGTGCGATATTGCAAATCAAACTCCCATAAAAGTGTGGAGATCTAGGGAGTTTTACTATACCTTGCTCCTTAGGCTCTATTAAATTTAATAAATTTTAATAAATCTTTATGTGATTCTGGTGCTTCCATAAACTTGAGGCCTCTATCTATTTGCAGGAAACTGGAGAGGGAGATTTGAGAGATAATGTCAGTGCCAATATCTTTGCAGCTGGAAGACCAAACGACTATGATACCCAAGGGGATAGTGGAAGATGTTTTAGTTCCGGTAGATAAGTTCGTACTTCCGGTAGATTTTATAGTAGTGAATATGGAGGAGAACAAGGAGGTCCCCTTCATCTTAGGAAGACCATTCTTAGCAATGGGTAGAGCAATATTATATATATATACGAGAGGAAGCTCATGCTTAGAGTAGGTGAGGAGACGTTGACTTTTGATATGAACATAGAAATAGGGGTGAAAAAGGAGAGTCCAGCTGCATGTGTTGAGTGGAAAGTGAAGGGCTCAAAAGAGAAGGCTGCACTGAGCAAGAAAGATAAGTGTGGGGTGCACCCCAAGAAGATGGAGAAGAAGCTATCCGCATGGACGTGCACATTAGTTTGGAGGCTTGGAATGGATCCCCACTTCGACTTAGACCCCGGCTAGATGTTCTAGGAAGTTTTCTTTACCTTATGATTTTTATTGGTGTTTCATGGGGACATTCCACAACTTAAAGTGTGGGATGGGGATAATTGTATATTGTATGTATATGTGTTAGTTTTGTTAGTTGTAGTAGTTGGAAAATTGAAAAAAAAACAATAAAAATGAAAAATTGAAATTTTTTTTTATTTTTCCTGACGGTGGATAACATTAGATAGGTTTCTTGAGGGATTCTAGTCGAAAGAAAAAGGCAAAAAGATTTTCTTTTGTTAGGTAGTGTATTACTTCCCCCTTGATTTTTCTTTGTGCCGCGGTTCTTTTTCGAGGGTTTTGTTTGAACTGGGTGTCATTAGTAGTTATTATTATTTTTCTTTAGGAGTAAAAAACCTTGTGCTACGATTTGAATTGAAGGCAATATCTCTTAACTTTATTATGCCTTGAGAATAGTGAGTGATTTAGTTCTTAGCTTAGGCTCAATTTTTTACTCTTGTATAAGTACCTTAAATTGTATGATCTAACATTTGTTTAACTGCTTTGACTAGAGTGTCATGATAATCCAATCTTTAGTGAGTTATGTGCCATGTGGCTGTGAGGTATTTTGGTATTCTGTGCATTGCATTTAATGTCCAGAACTTGCCCCGTGTGTTTGCAAAGCGAAATAGTAGTTTTGATCAGTCTTATAAGTGATTTAGGCGTTTCTTTGTTGAGCCAGTTATAAATTATTACCCACCTAATTGTTATGCATCTTAGTTAATTCCATTGAGCACTATTTCTTTGGTAGCCACAGTACAAGCCTTACCCATTTGTTTGAATTGACAATCTATTTGAACTTTTGCCCCTCGTGAGCACTCAAATTCATTTGAACTTTGTAAAAGGTTAAGTGTGGGGTGGTTGGTTTGGTTTTAGAGTGGAACTACTAAATTCAGGAAGAAGGTGCACTCTATTGAAAAAGTAAGAGCCACTTGAACTGAGACGGAAAAAAAAATATAGTGTATCGTTGTGCAAAATATTCTTTGATTGTTGTGACTCTTAATGTAATTGTGCTTAAAGAAGTAGAGAGTTAATGTTTATTGATGTGAAGGTGGAGTTATGGTTTGACATAAGTGTGAGGTTTTGAACAATGAAATGTATGTATTAAAGTGCTTAGGAAGGTGTAGCCACTCTTTTATCCAAATGTATCCTACCCATCCCGCAGCCTAGATTACAACCGATTAAAGTCCTACTTGATCCTTGATTGAATGGGCTCGATTAGTTGAGTACACTACAGGCAAGCTTATGATACGTCATTTGTGCCATATGAATGTTTTTTTTGGAGACTGAGTGAATTCTTTCTATCTTGAGTTCCTAATTGTTCTTAATTTCTATTGTGTGTGGAACTACTCTCTATTGTTGTGAGGGCACTTCATTCATGAATGAAAGGTAATGTCGTCGACCTCTGTGTTAGAGTAAGTGAGCGGATTATACACAATGTGTGGTGCTTTTGAGTCAAATCTTGAGGCTAATATGTTACATTATTGCGTTTAGTCTATTTTAAATATTCTTGATATGTTGAGTTATGAGAGTTGCTTAAAAAGGTCGTGTCTATGTGAAGTGTAGTTTGATTGCTCGAGCCCGAGCAATGGTTCAATTGTGGGTTGTTGATGATAGGCTATAATCTCATGTTTTAGACGCTTAGTGCACTCTAATTTACTGCGCTTTTATTGTGTTTGAGCTTTAATAGCTAGAGTTTTGCACTTGTTGTGTATTTTATGCCTTGTAGGAGTGATTCCGAGCTATGTAGATGTTATGGAATGAATTTGAGAGATTTGGAGCTTTGAAGTCTGAGTGAAAGCGCAAGGGATTAAGCCAGGATTGTGTTCGGGGGTTGAGGACCAAGTCTGGACGTCAAAACGCAAAAAAAATTTGTGCTCTGAGAAAACTTCACTAGTGCGGCACGTGGGGCAGCACGTGGCATGCCGCGGCCGCCTATTTTCCTGCTGTCTGAAAGATTTCAACTCTGTGGATTTCCCCACTAATGCCACGCATGGTGCGCCGGCCCATGCGGCGCGCCTATGCAAAATTTAAAGAGTAATTGTCCTATTTCTCGTAGGAAAAGGTGATTTCTTTTGGGCCCGACCCTACTTGGTATAAATACATGGAAAAACATTATTTTGGGACTTTTGACACATCTTAGACCAAAGGGGCTAGGGAGGAATTAGAGAAGCAAAAGCACAAGGAGTTCATCATTCAACCCTCACTCAAGACACGAGTTTGGATCGTTTTATGATTTCTTTTACTTTAAGCATATTTATGATGAATTGCTCCATATCTATGGAGTAGTTCTCTTTAGGGTTTGATGGATTTGGTGTATTCTTATTTATTTGTGTATTTTAGCTCTATTTTTTAAGTACTAAATGTTTTGGATGATTCAATTGTTGCATCTATATTCACATGTTCAAGTAATCGAGATAGGCATAACTTGTTATATATTTGCATTATCTTATTGGTTTAATTCATTAATTCTTCTTAATAATCGAAAGAGGCTAGTTTAATTGTCTATTAAACTTAGTTAGGAGGATAATCGATGGAGGTTCTCCTAAAGACCAATCCATTACGCATTCTTGCATATCTTCACGTGCTGAAATTGGTTCATCTTGTGAGGTTGAGAGTTAATAGAGAGAGGAGTTTCTACTAAATGTTTGAACTAATAATTGATTGATTTCGAAGGACTCACTTAAACATTAGAAGTGAATTATCCGGAGTTAGATTCCAAACAATTATCTTGCAGCTATCTAATCAACCCCTACTTTCTCCTAGTGATAACTTCCTTGCTTACCTTGTTTGCAATTGTCATTAGTCAGTAGCTTTAGATTCTTAGTTAATTGTAGTTTTAATCAAATAAATCTAAATTGTTGAGCATCTTGGATAGCAATCTAGCTACAAAATACGATAATATTGTTTAACTCTAATCCTTGTGGATAAGAAACTATAGTATCTTTGACTAGCGAGCATAATTACAGTGGAGTTTTGCGCTCGTCAAATTTTAGCGTCGTTCTTGGAGATTGGCGATCAATAGTGTTTGAAATGTTTTCGAGTGATAATTAAGGAAATTTTCTTTTATTTTATTTTATTTTTCTCTTTTTACGTTTGGTGTTCTTAGACTATGTGCGGGCTACAGGTTAGATTGGTGTATGACTCTAACTTCTACGAAGGGAGTGCTACCATACGAGCCAGAAATTAAAAAACAACTGCGACATCTGAAGAAGGAAAGAAATCTCACCGAGATGTTAGAAAAGGTTGGGTAATCCTCAACCAAATATATTGCTAGAAATGGTGAAGATAAAGTAGATTTGGCTGCGAGAGAAGCAGCCCAACGAAGAAAACAAGTTGCACGGGATGCTAAGGAAACAACTATTAGAAATGCGTAGAACATCTATGAAGAAGAGAGGGATCTCAGACTTAATCAACATCAATCCTCGCTTGGAAGAGCACTCGGCGATTATACTAGACCGGTCTATAATCAAGGATTATCCAGTGTTCGACCACCTCAAATTGCAACTAACAATTACTAGTTAAAGCAAGGGTTGCTTCAAATCCTTCGAAATTGTTGTGTCTTCAGAAGGAAGATGAATGAAGATCCAAATACACATCTGATGGACTTTATGGAGATTATGAACACATTTCAATGTAATGGTGTGTCACAAGATACGATTTACTTAAGGGCATTCCCCTTCACATGCAAAGATGATGCGAAACAGTGGCTTCAAAACTTGCCCCAGGGATCAATTAGAATATGGGAGGAGTTGATCACAAAATTTCTTGGTAAATATTTCTCCTTAGCTAAAACGGGAAAGTTTAGAAAAGAGACCCATAACTTCTGCAAAAAAAAGAATGAAACGGTTTTTGAAGCATATGAGAGGTTTAAGGAAAGAGTCAGGAAGTGTCAACATAGTGGAATTGAACTCTGGATACAACTTTAGCACTTTTGGGATGGATTGACACCGGCCTCACGTGGAGTATTGAGCAATGCAGCTAGAAGTCCATTGATGAAGAAGTCTCTAGAGGAGATAGTCACAATTCTTGACGAGTTGTCCGAAGCTGCAAATCAGTGGCCCTCTGAGAGTGCTGAAAGAAGAAGATCAACTGGTGTTCACCTGGTTGATGCTAACACATTTGTGCAGGTACAGCTTGACGCTATGGACAAAGAGATACGAAAGATGACCTTAGCCAAGATACTAAAAGAGCCTCACGCAACCTATGATTTATGTGGAAGTGGACACCCTAATCACAATGTCAAGCTCAACTAAGGAAGTGATTGTGGTGGGAAAATATAAAGCAATGGGTCAGACGCACCCCGACTTTTCATATAAATGATAGACTCCCCTTCCTTCTCGGAGTCGACCCTGAACGAGGCCCAAGCCGAAAAAGGACATTCCCCAGGCAAGAGCCATGTACCGGAAGGCCCTTTCCGAGGTATCTTCGATGGCATGGATTCGGCGTCTGCTGAAGATACCTTTGTGCTCGGTAACCTAGAAGTACCGAGAAAAAGTCCCTACACCCGCACGAGCAGGGTTTCTTTCAGTCCGAAGTTGGTCGATAGATTTCCTGCTTCGAGTTCAGATCCTGATCGGAAGCGGATCACATCCTTCGCCATTCTCGAAGATGCTAAGGTCTTTTCCGCTCCTATAAGGGTGGCTAGATATCTCCGGTGTTTGGTGACCGAAGAAGATCAGGCTAAGATGAACGAGGTGGATGTATCTTGCTTGATCAATGAAGCTCAGCAAGTATTGAATAGGGTAAGTTTCTAATAAGCCTTATCTGGTGTTCACTGTTTTGCACTTTAAAACTTTGACTAACTACCATATTTCCTTTGGTGTTTGCAAGCCTCGGTGCTTCATCATGAGGGCTTTCTTCGTCACTGGGAAAAATCAGGACGTTGCGAGCGACTTGAAGGGGAGATGATGAGCCTTCTGGCTGAACTGGATTTTGTCCGGAGAGAGAATTTTGGCTTAGTCGAGCAGATGGGGCAACAACTCGATCAAATCACCCGACTCCGATCTGAGGCAAGTGAGGCTAGAGCTGAAGCCAATGAGTGGAAAAGCAAGATGGAGCAGCTGGCTTCGGAAAAAAACGCCTTGCGTGCTCAATTAGTTTCAGCAGAAACTCAATTGACGGAAGCAAAAAGGAGAATCGAGGTTCTGATTAAGAGCACCGACGTACTCCAATCCCAAGTAAGCGTGATCACCTCGAATCGAGATGTTTTGGCCAACGAGCTGCACATGGCAAAATCGGAGGCTGCTGCAACCAAAGTTGAGGCCGATGAGCTAGTGGCCCAATACAATGTCGACGTCGAGGCTGCTCAAGATCAATCAAAAAATTTGGTTGATCACAAGTAGTGGCAAACTCGCATGTCCTTCCTCGAGGACATACATGCTTGGAGCTTCGACCTATCGGCCTAGATTGAAGATGTCAAAAGGTTCGAGGCCGAAGCCAGAAAGCAAGCCTTTTCGGAGGAAGATGACTCTAAGAACTCTGAATGAAGCGCCTTCTCTTATCTTTTTTGAGATTATGTAATGATTTCCCCATCTTTGTAATTATATTTTGTATATATATAAAGTCCTTTTTTCCTTTCCTTCCTTTATTGCTGACTTGGTTTAATTCTTTCCCTTAGAACCGAGGGTTTGCCTCGGTAAATTTTCTGTCCCTTGAACTCAATTTGGACTTGGCCAGTTCTGGGGTCTGCCTTATTCGGTTTAACTTTTATTTGAATAACTCAGTATGGCCTTAGCCTTTTAAGAATCGAGGTTTGCCTTAGTAGGTCTTATTCCCCTTCGAGTTTCATTAACTCGGTATGGCCTTAGCCTTTTAAGAGTCAGGGTTCGCCTTATTAGGTCTTATTCCCTTTCGAGTTTCATTAAGTCGGTATGGCCTTAGCCTTTTACGAGTCGGGGTTCGCGTTAGTAGGTCTTATTCCCCTTCGAGTTTCATTAACTCGGTATGGCCTTAGCCTTTTAAGACTCGGGGTTGGCCTTAGTAGGTCTTATTCCCTTTCGAGTTTCATTAACTTGGTATGGACTTAGCCTTTTAAGACTCGGGGTTGGCCTTAGTAGGTCTTATTCCCCTTCGAATAAATTTGATTTTCAAATGAGTCCTCGAGTGAGGCAGTATTTAATTGAACAAAGAAAGTCAAAACGGCCCTTGGGCTCGGAGGCAAGATATTGGTGCAAGAGATCTTTATTCTTGTTCATGTGGTTGTACAGTTTATTTCGGGGATAGATCAATTTATTCGGGTACGGTTCCTTTGACCGTTTGACCCTTACATCGATTCCTAATGATCTTTGATTCTAGGGATATTTCCCCGAATTAAAGTAGCCAAGCAGCCTTCCGATATTTGAGGTCGATCAATGATTAGCGCCAAGTATTGTTGTCATCGATCTATGATCGGTCTTCAAATCTAAGTTAGCATGATTTACTAGTTGCCTCGTTAAAAACCTTGCCGTAAAATCCAAACAAAACCGGTCGAAGGGAAAAGAGTGCAACGCGTGCTTTCAGTCCTAACATCCTGTACTTTCTGATTTGAGGCTACTTTATTTGATACCTGCGAATGTTAGTTTGTCGATGTAGCATAAAAACAAGTAAAAATGAGGAATGAAGGATCGTACCTTAACAGTAGTATCATTTCAAGTGATTTATGTTCCAGTTGTTTGGTAGTTGTTTGCCGTCCATCGTTCCAAGCTTGTATGATCCCTTTCTGATGATCTTTATGATGGAGTAAGGTCCTTCCCAGTTCAGTCCCAATTTCCCATTGTTCGGGTTTTGTGTGTTGGGTATGACCTTGCTTAGTACTAAATCTCCGATGTTGAAATGTCGAAGATGGGTTCTCCTGTTGTAGTATCTTTCGATGTTTCATTTTTGAGCAGCCAATCGAACGAGGGCAGCTTCCCTTCTTTCATCCAATAGTTCCAGATTCGTATTCATAGCCTCGTGGTTCGATTCTTTGGTCGAATAGAGGAATCTGACACTTGGTTCACCGACTTCGACCGGTATCAAAGCTTCAGCACCGTATACCAGGGAAAAGGGAGTGGCTCCGGTGCTAGATTTCTCGGTTGTATGATACACCCATAGGACTTCAGGCAATATTTCTTTCCATTTGCTCTTCGCATCGGTTAACCTCTTTTTGAGATTTCGAAGTATTGTCTTGTTGGTAGATTCGGCTTGTCCATTCCTCCTGGGGTGGTAGGTCGTTGATAGGATTCTTTTGATCTTGTTATCTTCGAGGAATTTTGTCACTTTGCTGCCGACGAATTGTTTCCTGTTGTCACACACGATCTCTGATGGCATGCCTTATTCGGATCCTTATAATCTACACACATTTTTAGTTTATTCCCTTTTTTAGGGACTACTACTACGTTTGCTAACCATTCAGGGTATTTAACCTCCCGAATAGGCCTTATCTTCAAAAGTTTAGTTACCTCATCCTTGATGAATGCGTGTTTGATCTCGGACTGAGGCCTCTTTTTTTGCTTGACCGGTCGGAACTTCTGATCTAGGCTTAGCTTGTGAGTTGTTATCCCCGGTGGTATACCTGTTATATCAAGGTGGGACCAAGTGAAGCAATCTTCATTAGTTATGAGAAATTGGATAAATTTTGTCCTGAGCTTGGAGCTTAGGCCCGAGCCCAGATATACCTTACATTCTGGCAAGTCTTCTCGGAGTGAGACTTGCTCGAGTTCCTCAATCATCAATTTGGTAGCATCGGACTCATCGGGACTGATGAAAGATTTGGGGATTCCGTAATTGTCATCCTCGAGATATGTTTGTTTGTCTACGTTTGTCGAGGATAATGTCTATGATTTCTATTTTATCTTGTTCTCGACCCTTTGTAAAGGGACTGTTGGTATTGGCATCATTTCTTCCATCGTGAACATTTCTTTCGCAGCCGATTGTTCTCCGTAGACCGTTGTAATTCAATAGGGTGATGGGAATTTCAGTACTTGATGCAGCGTCGAAGGTACGGCTCTCATGTCGTGGATCCATGGTCTCCCGAATAGAGTGTTGTACCTCATGTCCCCATCGATTACGCAAAACTTCGTTTCCCGAATGGTTCCGGCGGTGTTTATCGGCAACGTTATTTCTCCCTTAGTTGTTTCACATGCCATGTTGAAGCCATTGAGTACTCGGACTGTAGGGATAATCTGATCTGTCAGCCAGGGTTGTTCTACGACCCATGATCGGATTATATTGGCCGAACTACCTGGGTGGACCAACACGCATTTTACTTTAATTCTGTGTATAAGCACAGATATCACGAGCGCATCATTGTGAGGTTGCATAATCCCTTCCAAATCTTCCTCACTAAAATGTAACATCCCCTCCGTTGCGTAATCTCGAGTGTGTTTTTCCCTGGTGATGGATATCTTGGTGCGCTTCAGCATCGGACCTTGAGGGGCATCTATTCCGCCGATAATCATGTTAATCGTGTGTTATGGCTCTTCTTGATTTGCCTGTCTATTTCTGCTTCCAAAATGGTTCTTCACTCTGTCACTTAAGAATTCTCGAAGGTGTCCGTTTTCGAGCAACCTTGCTACTTCTTCTCTCAATTGTCGGCAATCTTCAGTTCTATGTCCGTGAGTACTATGATATTTGCGTATCAGATTAGGATCCCTTTGGGCTGGATCCGATTGTAACGGTCAAGGCCACTTAGTTTCCTTAATGCGATCGATAACTGATACGAGAGTAGCCGCACCAACATTGAAATTGTATTCCGATAACCGTGGTCCTTCTTGATGACCGGTGGTTCTCTCGAAGTAGCCTTTAATTATGGGCCTTCTATTATTCCGACCTTGATCATTTCTCCTTTCGTGTCTTGGGGAGTTTTGCCTGGCTGTAGTAGTTTTTCAATCCCCATTATATGGCCGATGCCGATCTCTATTCAGTCTCGGTTCACGATAAATCTCTCTTTGAACTCTATCATGAGTTCTGACGGGATAAATGGATCCCGAAGGGGCTCCAAGTTGATCATCTTCGACTCTGATTTTCGATTGGTATCGGTTATGTACATCGGCCCATGTGACGGCAGGATATTCTATCAAATTTTGCTTGAGTTGTTGTGAAGCCGTCGAGCTTCGAGCGTTGAGCCCTGATTCGCTCAAATTACACCTTAATAATAGTGCAAGCGATCGATGTCAAATATAGTAACCCAACAAGGTTGGGGTCGAATCCCACAGGGAATAGGCGTGAAACTATTGTCCAATTAATGTAATACTTTACTAAGTCGTAATTCTATCAAGTGCGCCAAATAAAGTAAATAAATGTTGAATAAATAAGGAAAGCGAAAATTTAAAACTAATGTTTATAGTAGGACTGTATGAACTATGAATTTGAGAAACCAAGGTTAATGCCCTTGATACTAATATTGAATTCCTTTCTTGATATGCAATTGATGTCTAACTTACTACCCAATATTTTCCAATATTTGGATAATGTATCCTCTTACGATTCTCCCGAATACAAAAGAGTCAATCCTAAGAACAACCAATTCATCGCCAAATTGAAACCTACTTATTCCTAAGTGGTTTCGTTAAACACGGTTTAAAGCCTTGAATTTTTGTTATTTATTTCTACCAAACTCTATCTCACTTTTCCAAGATAAGTTAGAATTAATTGGCTTTCATTAATGTTTGCAACCATTAACGAATAATTCAAGAACGACAAACAAATAAATATCAAGCTCCCTTCGGAATTCGAATTCAATATCAAGATATCAATAGCATTCTACCCATCTAGGGTTCACAACCTCAGTGTTTGAGTTTAGCTACACATACTAATAATTAAAGAACAAGAAAGAATAATTGATGTCATCTTACAAAAATAGAAGGTTTTCAATCACCAAAGCTTCTAAGAATTCAAAATTATCCAAGTGACTTACTTTGTACTCTAAGTTCTGACAAGAATCCCTTCACAAAACCCTATAAAGCCTATTTATAGAGGCCCAAAACCCGAGGCGAATGTCGGTCAGCTTTGCCCTCGTTGAACTAATGCAAACCGCATTTCTGTCGCAGAACAGGAATGTGGTTCGCAAATCATCATCATCCGTTGCAAATCACACCAGACAGTTTTGCTCTCGTCGCATCTCGGTTTGCGGTTCGCATGTTGCCTATGCGATAGCAGAATGCGATCGCATTCTTCACACTGATTTTCACCCAGAACTCTGTTTGCGTTTGCGATTTCCCCATGCCAAATCGGGGTTCGCATTCCTGTTTTGCGGTCACATTTGCGACCGCATTCTCGACATGAAGATTGGCCTAAAGTTCTGTCTCTGTCTGCGAACTACTTGTCGAATATGCGATTCGCATATCTATTCTGCGATCGCATATTTACATCTACGATGCTCTTGACCTCTTTTCTTGTCTTTAGCTGGCTTTTTGACTTCTTTTCCATGCTTCTGGATTCCTTCACTCAATACACTGCGAGTACACTAAAATTACGTAAGTATCGTGATAATTAACAAGTAAAACAAGTTAAACTTTAAGCAAATAGTATCAAAATGTGCCGAAATTACCCGACACATCAACACCCCCAACTTAAACTCTTGCTTGTCCTCAAGCAACTAAAACAATACTATCCTAATCTAGACTCTACTTATCAAATATGAGGCAACACTGACCATGGACGGTGTTTGTTGTTAACATCTCAAGCATAACCCTTTGAACACTGTACCCCCCTTTGAATCATTAAATTGTTCAAAGTCAACCAATCAGTTAGTGAACTTTGAGCCTCAACAAAGTAACTAAAGGCTACCTTCAGCTGCATATACTTATGCTCTACTCAAAGCTCAACTTACTATCAACCTAGCAGTGTATGTGCCCTCACTAGAAAGAAAGTCTCACTCTCACAATATTTATCATAGCAAAACAAAGGGACAAAAGTACTAGGACACTCACTCTCAGAACAGAATTTCAAGTGTTACCATATGCCACACCATAGGCTTGCCCTTATTTTAATTCATCGCCTAGTTATCAGCACACTCAGCTGGAGATCACATAAGGACTTTATAAGCTTGTAATGTCGGTTTAAGTAAGGGTAGGATATATATTTAGATAATAGTGGCTACTTCCTCCTTGAACACTAATTACACGCTTCTTTCTTTTAACCTTTTTTTCCTTTTTGACCCCATGGCCTCAATGGCCTTACGTTACCGCATTAGACCCCACTTTACACACCTCTTTATTTAATTCTCAAGCTCCTTTATGACAACACACATATATATATTATTTTTTTCTGTTTTTCTTTTTCTCATATTGAAGCTTCCATAGATTCACATGAGCTTTTGAGGGACGGGGTCCCAGTCTCATTGCACAACCTTGCCCATTTTCATGTTGACCCACACCCCCAACTTAAACTTTTAGCAATGTTCTCAATGTTCAAGGAGGAACGGGTTTAAGAGAGATCATGTTTTACGAATGGGATAAGTTTGTAATGCAGAGGCCAAGGAAAAGGCTACAAGGCTCAATTAGGGTACTAGTGATATTCATTATGCACAGGCAAGCTGAAAAGGCTAGAAAGGTTTCATCACTAATCAAAGAAAGCCTAAGATCATTTCTCTAACTCAGTGTACGTAGGATAGGCAACGAAAAACCAACCAGGCAAGTTCTAGATGGCAGCAATGAACACAAGAACTATCAAAACAAGGAGCTCACACACATTGGCACACACACTGTTCGGCTAACATAGTTTACAGCTTAAGATTTCACATTTAGACACTCGAGGCTTTCCTCGTGTACACATACACGATTCAAAGTAAACCTAGAGTTACCAAGTGAGCCTCAAATTCACATAACTGATTCGTTACCAGGGTTTACTCACACAGGTTTACATACTTAATACTCAACAAACATACCTTCCTGGTCAATATACTTCATATTCATAGGCCCCGGTTCTACTATTACACCCTTGAAAATGAACCCGGCAAAAGAAAAAATAAGGGAAATTTATTGCTAACTATTTAAATATAACAGCATATATACATAAATCATAAAGCATTACTATATAATGTATAGTTAATAAATGTCACTAAACATGCTCACAAATAGATCACATATACATACGAAACAAGGAAGTAAGGCTACCACCCCCAACTTAAACATATGCAGTGTCCCCAATGCATAAAAGAAATATAAAGTACAAGGGCTCCCTGGTGGCGCAATTGCGCGAAGAGATGTGGTAGCCTATGTCTCCGTCGGAGCTGGGGAAAAAGTGTGGGTCTGATCCGGAGCCGGTGGTGAAGCCGCTGAGCTGCTAGCTTCTCCTGCTGGTGGCCGTCTCCTAGCAGCCTTATCTGCTAATGATCGCTGAATGGCCTCGTCGATGTCGGGTTGCTCTTGTTCCTCCTCCACCGTAGGCGCAGCAACTGCTTTGCCCGTATCCTTAGGGGATGCACTCTCATCGACCTCTAAACTGGCCTCCTCTGATTCGTCCACTTCAAATTCTGATGACCGCTCTGATGTCTCGTCATCAGTAGAATCAACCCGGACTGCAGGGGAAGGAGGCGGAGACACTTTAGCAGACGAAGGTGCGATATCTGCCATTAGTGTCGTGAAGTCCAGGCCCAAGTCAGCACGGCCAACACCCTGGTCACCCTCGTTGGGGAGGAGAGATGATATGTCGAACTCCAGATTTTTCATCTTCTGGAGGTCGGTCATCAGTGATTGTACATCCTCCCGCAGTTGGGGCAAACCCCTCACCTTGCCTCTTTCAATTTTTTCAACCCTAGACTCAAGCTTGGTCAACCTCTCTCCGAACGCTAATTGTTGTTATTGTAGCGGAGTCAAGGCCTGTTTAATCAGTGAGGGCAATGTCTTCAAGAGTTGGTCTACTTTAGAATTTACGTGATGAGCAATTAGACCAAGTCTTGAAATGGCTGGCATATGTGAGGCTGATGGACCAGTGGTAGATGAGGGTGCAGTTTCTTCAGCAACTGTAGAGGTGTCAGGATTTTGGGGAGACAAGAGGTTTTGAGAGTCAATGTCTTCAATTGGGGTTGTTGTTGGGGCCGGTGAATCACTGATACGAGTGATATCTATATCTCTCGTAGACCTCCCAAGTTTGTCTTGTTGTGGTAAGAATGGGACATCCACCTCTTGGCAGAGGGTGGTGATCAAACTTGGGAAGGGAAGTGATGTGGCCCGCTGAGTAGCCCGGATGCCAATTTCCTGGAAGATAAGGCTCCCCACATCAATTTTAATACCCTTCATTATACATGCAATGAGAAGTGCCTTCTGAATGCTGATATCTGTTTCATTCCTGGAGGGTATTAAATGGGAGGTGACGAAGTTGAGCCAATATTTGGCCTCCCTTGTGAGGTCTTCTTTGAAAATTTTCTTCCCAGGACTGATCCAGGCTGGAGTCCCCTTAGCAATGATGGACGCTATCCATCCACGTTCGTTCTCTCTGTTGGAGTACTTTGCATCGTACTTTGCTGTGCCTGATTCCCATTCAGAGAAGTATAGTTCATTGATGTGCTCGCTGTAACAAAACACAGCTTTACCCCGAACGTGGACAGTGCCGGTGAATATTCTATTGCGTCTATGACACGATGTTCGTGACGCTCCGTACGATGCGTAGAATTCCCGGACCATTGACTCGTTATACTCCTTTGGGTCTGTGGTGAAGTACTCTTATTTTCTCGTTTTAATGTTTTTGAGAATGTGAGGGTACTGGTCCTGAAGCCCATTCAGACTCAACTTTTTCTCCCCAAGGATCCTTCTCTTTGTGAGCGTTTCCCTGAACAAAGACCTTGAACCTTCAACTCCAAAATGAAGCTGAAGGTCGTCACCTCGTTTCCTTCGGGCCTCAGCTATTAAATCAACTTCTGGTACGCAGTCCTCTTCATCAGACTAGGAGGGGTTAGGTACAGTTGGTTCCGTTCTTGCCCGTTTGGGTGGTTCTGAGGTTGAAGCTGAGGAAGGCCTTCTCTTTGAGGAATGCTTTTTGGCCATATCTGCATAAGTGGGAGATGTCAGTGACATTATTATCATTTGAGAAAAAAAAAACAGGAAAATGACCAAAGAGGTACAGAAATGCGGTGTGTTTGCGGTCGTATAACCACTATGCGAACCGCAAACACGTCGCATTCCGCTGTGTAACAGGTAGAGGGCAATATGCGGTGGATTCTGCGGATCGCATAAACACTATGCGAATTGCAAATCCATCGCAGATTGTTGTTGTGCATAAGCCTGTATGATACACACAAATGCGATCGCAAAATCATCGCAAAACGAGATCTGCGATCGCATAACCACCGCATAGTTCACCAGTGCTAACTAAATGTTCTGAGTGTGTTCGCGGTGGATCTGCGGTTCGCATATTGGTTATGCAATCGCAGATTCACCGCATATGTCGTCTCCCTCAGACACCTAGGGTTTAGGGATGCGGTCTAAATGCGGTCCACTTTTTGAATTTGTGGACCGCAAATACCTTCAAATATCCAAGAATGTGCATCCCTTAAGCAAACAAACCCTAGATTTCTATCTTCCAATCCAACGACTTGAACAACTTTACTAAGTGCTAAACCCTAGAACTAACGAAGTAAGAATTTAAGGTGGAGCAAAGAATGCACATACCTTATGAGGAAGATTGTACTTTTTTTTGATTGGGGTATTGACTTCATGGGCCCTTTCATAAGCTCATGTGGGATGAAATACATCCTAGTGGCTGTGGACTATGTATCCAAGTGGGTAGAAGCCGTTGCCTTACCAAACATCGAATAATTCGATTCCATAACAAATTTCATAGGCATCTCATGCCTCCTCGAGATTGGGCCCTGTCGTTGGCATTGGTCGCAAGACTTCACCAATTGATTAGCATCCTGATAAATAGTCGGCCAGTAATACCCACACTCCAAAATCTTTGCAGCTGTTCTGTTACCCCCATGATGACCCCCAACTGGTGAGTCATGGCACGCTTTCAGGATCTGTAGCATCTCTTCCTCGGGTACGCATCTTCGAATTATGTTATCAGCACAGACACGAAATAAGAATGGTTCTTCCCAATAATAATTGCGACAATCCCTCAAGAACTTCTTCCGTTAGTATGATTCCAACCCTTTCGGAATAAGATCGCTGACAATGTACTTGGCGATGTCTGCATACCACGGTGCAAAAGAATTTGATACCATCAGTATATGTTCATTTGGAAATGAGTCATTTATCTTCAGCTCTTCTCTTTGTCTCCCTGATTCTTCCAGTCTAGATAAGTGATCGGCCACTTGGTTTTGTGTTCCCTTTCGATCCATAACTTCGAAATCAAACTCTTGCAGCAGTAACACCCATCGGATTAGTCGCGGCTTAGCATCTTTCTTCGCCATCAAATAACGGAGAGCAGCATGATCTATATACACAATCACTTTGGAGCCCAATAGATATGCACGGAACTTCTCAAATGCATACACAATAGCTAACAGTTCCTGCTCAGTTACAGTGTAATTCATTTGCGCCCCATTAAGCATCTTGCTAGCATAGTATACTGGGTGAAGATTTTGTTGTGTCTCTGCCCCAGCACCACTCCAATAGCTACACCGCTAGCATCGCACATAAGCTCAAAAGGCAACGACCAATCAGGTGTGACAATGATAGGTGCCGTGGTGAGCTTCGTTTTCAGTTCTTCAAAAGCAGTGAGGCATTTTTCATCAAAGACGAACTTGGCATCTTTCTCTAAGAGTTTACACATTGGGTGTGCGATCTTTGAGAAATCTTTAAAGAAACGACTGTAGAATCCAGCATGCCCCAGAAAGCTACAGACACCTTTCACTGATGTGGGTGGAGGGAGCTTGGAGATGATCTCAATTTTAGCCTTATCCACCTCTATACCATGCCTGGAGATTTTATGCCCCAAAACAATACCTTCATCCACCATGAAATGGCATTTTTCCCAATTGAGTACAAGGTTTGTTTCTTCGCATCGCTTTAGCACTTGTTTGAGATTCTTCAAGCATTGCTCAAATGTTTCCCCGACTACCGAAAAATCATCCATAAAGACCTCGAGGAAGTCCTCTACCATATCAGAAAAAATCGACATCATACATCTCTGGAAGGTAGCTGGAGCATTACACAATCCGAAAGGCATTCGACTGAAAGCGAAGGTCCCATATGGGCATGTGAACGTCGTCTTCTCCTGATCCTCCAAAGCAATATTGATCTGATTGTACCCGTAGTATCCATCAAGGAAGCTATAAAAGGACTTTCCGGCTAGCCGATCAAGCATTTGATCAATAAAAGGCATAGGGAAGTGTTCCTTGCATGTGGCACTATTGAGTTTTCTGTAATCCATGCATACCCGCCATCCGGTTACTGTCCTTATTGGAATCAGCTCACTCTTTTCATTCTTGACCACAGTCATGCCTCCTTTCTTTGGCACACATTGCACTGGACTCACCCACGAACTATCGGCAATCGGATAGACAACCCCTGCATCCAGCCATTTGATTATCTCTTTCTTCACCACTTCCTGCATTGCTGGATTCAGCCATCTCTGGTGCTCCACACTCGGTTTTGTCCCATTTTCTAGTTGAATCTTGTGCTCACATATTCCAGCAAGAATTCCCCGAATGTCCGCAATTGTCCATCCGATGGCTTGTCTGTGTTCCTTCAAAACTTGCAGCAACTGTTCTACCTGCACATCATTCAACAACGAAGAAACAATTACCGGTAAAGTATTATTCAAACCAAGGAATTTATACCTCAAATGCGAAGGAAGCGGCTTGAGCTCTAATTGAGGTGGTTTAATAATGGACGGCTTTGCTGGAGGTGTAGCTCTATTCTCCAAATCTAGGGACAGTTTTGGTGGAGTAGATGAATAAGAACCACGACCTTCTAACGCATTCACCGACTCCATGAACCCTTCCAAATCATTACCATCGAAATTCACCAATATAGCTGCCAGTGCTTCACCTAAGCATTGCTCGTCCATTTTCATCTCGACAGCTTCATCGACTTCATCAACAATGCCAATTAGTGAAATGTTCTCATACTCGGTTGGCAACTTCATTCCCTTACTAGCTTGAAAAGTGACTTCTTCGTTGTTTACCCGGAACTTTATTTCATTACGCTCCGAGTCCATAAGAGCCCTTCCAACAGCTAAGAATGGTCTCCCCAATATGATAGGGATTTCCTTGTCCACAGCACAATCAAGGATCACAAAATCGGCTGGAATATGAAATTTTCCAACTTTTACAATCACATCATCCATAATACCAACTGGTCTTTTGATAGATCGGTCAGCCATCTGCAACCTCATGCTTGTCAGCCTCGGCATTCCTAGCCCAGCTTGTTTGTAGATGGCTAGAGGCATTAGATTAATGCTGGCCCCATTGTCACACAATGCCTTAGAAAAGTCGCGCACTCCAATAGTGCACGGAATAGTAAATGCTCCTGGGTCCTCTTTCTTTTGGATTGGATTTGTTGCTATGATAGAGCTAACCCTGTGAGTCATATTTACCACCTCATTCCTAATGGTTCTCTTTTTCGTAATCAGATCCTTTAGATACTTGGCAAACCCTGGCATTTCTTGGAAAGCCTCCAAGAAAGGTATATTAACTAACAACTGCTTGAGAATATCGTAGAACTTCTCAAACTTGTTGTCGTCAATTCTTCTCGCAAGTCTCTGAGGAAAAGGAGGAGGGGGTCTGGGAATTGGCGGAAGAATGATTGATGTTCCTTCTGCCTTATCCTTTATCCCTTCCTGAGTCTCATCTCGGTTCAGCACAATTTCTGGATTTTCGTTTACCTCAGCAACATTATCTTTTTCAACTTCGACCCCTTTTTGAAATTCTTCAGTATCGACTGCTTGCTCATTTCTCCCCTGCAATGTCTTACCACTCCTGGTCATGACAGCCATAATATGAGCCGTTGGGCCACTTCCACTCCCCTTAGGATTCGCAATCGTGTCGCTAAGAAGTGTTCCCTTTTGTTGTGGGTATTGTTCACGAGAGAGATCCCTCATTTGCAATTCCAACTTTTGAATCGCTGCTGTGTGGGAGCCAACCAATTCAGTCATGTTTTTCATGGAATTATCTGACTTTTCTTGGTTCTGTAATATCCTCTCGAGCATACTCTCCAATTTGGATTCACTTGAGGATCCCTGATTCGAATACTGACCTTTCGGAGGAACATAAGGGATGGAACTTCGGTTCGAAAAATTATTATTTCTTTTCCAATTTCCTTGATTGGGGCCACTTTGGTCGTTTCGCCATTGTTGGTGACCTTGCCCTTGCGTGTTTGGTCTCCAATGATTTTGCGTCCCTTGACCCTGATAATGTTGCCTTTGATAACCTCCCTGAGAATTGTTGACGTAATTAGCCTCTTCATATTCATCACTTTGCACTGGTTGCACATTCTCCACTACGTTGACTTTCTTCTTCTGATTTTCTGTGAACAACTTCATCAATACATTAACATTTGTGGCAAGTTCAGCCATCACTTGGTCTCGTTCTTGATTTTCCTTGATCAAGTTATTCATAGAAGGAGACCCAATTGTAATACCACCTGTTGTATCCTCAGAATGCCAATCTTGATTGTGTTTTGCCATTTTATTCAAAATCTGAGTTACTCTAGCGAAGGTTTTATCCATGAAAGAACCAGCAGCAGCATTCTTCGCTATTGATTGGTTCATAGGGTCCAAACCCATGTAGAATTTTTCCAGCAAGATGGAATCGGGAAAGCCACGGTTTTGAGACTTCACCAAATACAACTTGAAGCGCTCCCACGCTTCATGTAGTTGTTCACCAGGTAGTTGCTTAAAGAAGAATATCTTATCTCTAAGCTCAGATTTCTTGCTTTCTAAAAACCACTTTGACAAGAATGCCCCGACAAGTTCAGGTCATGAACGGATGGAATTCGGAGGAAGATTTTGAAGCCATTTCCTCGCATCTCCAGCTAATGAGTACTTAAAGCATCTCAGCCTTAATGCATCATCAGAGACATTGTTTTGCTTGTGCGTCGCGCAAACACCCAAAAAGTTCCTGAGGTGCTGCGTTGGATCATCATCAGTAGAGTTTCTGAAATATCCTTCCGCTTTCAGCATCAAAATCAGTCCATGTTCTACCTTGAACGTAGCAGCACCTATAGCCGGAGGTACTATAGCATTTGTATCCTCTATATATTCTTCAATATCAGCAAACGGATTTTCTTCCTGCTCCACCTCCACATCTTCTTCATGGTTTGCCATATCTTCCTGTCTACAACAACCAAAACAAACAGCGTGTAATCAAATGGAATTAGACGTATAGTAAAGTATACACTAATTAGAAATTTCAAAACTGTATTCCCCGGCAACGGCGCCAAAATTTGATCGCTCAAATTACACCTTAATAATAGTGTAAGCAATCGATGTCAAATATAGTAACCCAACAAGGTTGGGGTCGAATCCCACAGGGAATAGGCGTGAAACTATTGTCTAATTAATATACTACTTTACTAAGTCGTTATTTTTAGCAAGTAGCCAAATAGAATAAAGAAGTGTTGAATATACAAGGAAAGCGAATATTGAGAACTAATGTTTAAGAATAGTTTGAACGTAAGAACTATGAATTTAAGAAACCAAGGTTGTGCCCCCTTTAATGTAGTAGAATGTCCTTAATACTAATATTGAATTCCTTTCTTGATATACAATTGATGTCTAACTTACTACCCAATATTTCCTAAGTGGTTTTAATTAATCGCCAAATTAAAACCTACTTATTCCTAAGTGGTTTCGTTAAGCAAGGTTTAAAGCCTTGAATTTTTGTTATTTATTTCTACCAAACTCTATCTCACTTTTCCAAGATAAGTTAGAGGTAATTGGCGTTCATTAAATGTTTGCAACCATTAACGATCAGTTCAAGAACGAGAAATAAATAAATATCAAGCTTCCGTTGGAATTCGAATTCAATATCAAGATATCAACAACATTCTACCCATATAGGGTTCACAACCTCAGCGTTTGAGTTTAGCTACACATGCTGATAATTAAAGAACAAGGAAGAATAATTGATGTCATCCTACAAAATAGAAGGTTTTCAATCACCAAAGCTTCTCAGAATTCAAAAATACTCAAGTGTCGTACTTTCTACTCTAAGTTCTGACAAGAATGACTTCACAAAACCCTATAAAACCTATTTATAGAGGCCCAAAACCCGAGGCGAATGTCGGTCAACTTTACCCTAGTTGAAATAATGCGAACCGCATTTCTGTCGCAGAACAGGAATGTGGTTCGCAAATCATCATCATCCATCGCAAATCACACCAGGCAGTTTTGCTCTCGTTGCATCTTGGTTTGCGCTTCACATTTTGAATATGCAATCGCAGAATGCGATCGCATTCATCACACTAATTTTCCCCCAGAACTCTGTTCATGTTTGCGATTCCACCAGGCCGATTCGCGGTTCGCATTCCTGTTTTGCGGTCGCACATTCTCAACATGATGATTGGCCTAAAGTTCTGTCTTCGTCTACGATCTATTTGTAGAATATGCGATTCGCATGTCCATTCTGCGACCGCATTTTTACCGATGCGATGCTCTTAACCTCTTTTCTTGGCTTCAGCTAACTTTTTGCACTCTTTTTTGTTCTTCAGGGTCTTGACACTTGTTAATCTGCAAATACACTAAAATTACATAAATATCACGAGAATTAACAAGTAAAACAAGTTAGACTTTAAGCAAATAGTATCAAAATGTGCTGAAATTACCCGGCACATCATTCCTCACCGTCTGTGAGAGAATAGAAAGTCAGAAGTTTAGAATCCCGAACTCAATAATTCTGCACGATAAGGAATCAAAGAAGTGAAGCTTTTTCTGACAGTTCCATAGCCTCCCGAAGATAAGTACAGACGTCTCCGTACCGATCCGCGAGACTCTACTAAACCTGCTTGTGACTCATAACACCTATGAACCTAGAGCTCTGATACCAATTTCACGACTCCAAATTTACTCCATAGGATGTTGTGACAACGCCTAGTCTCTAAGACTAGGTAAGCCTAACAACATGCGAAATAATTAAAATAATAATTTAGAGTTAAAAACTTCAGCAACTACATAAATAAAATATGTAACTCAATATGCAAAACTCTCAAAACTTAGGGAAATATAAGTCACAAGCTCTAAACAATAATGCTGAACCATTCCTATACATAACTGTCTATAGTAGTGTAATGAAATAAGGAAAAACAGGATAGAAGGGGACTCTGAGGCCTACAGACGCGGGCAGGTGTACCTTGTAGTCTCCAAATGCAAACTCAGTGCACTAGTGTCGGGACTAATAAGATGTACCTGGATCTGCACAAACCAATATCCCGAACTGTAGTATGAGTACACCACAACGGTACTCAGTCAGTGCCAAGCCTAACCTCGGTAGAATAGTAACGAGGTCAAGTCAAGGCTCTACTGGAGATAATAAGAAACGAGATGAAAGATAAAATAATATATTGATAATAACAATGGAAATAAAACAATAAGGAAATCTACCAGAAATTAACAACACAAAATCAAGAAAGTAATATAACACGGAAGGAAACAAGGATTTACATGTTAAGGAAACAAAACAAGCAAAACAAATACAGCAAATAGAGAAAGATCAACAAGGGCCACTACCGAGGTACTGCCTCATAGTTCCAAATCACAAAATTAACTCACTGTCTTTCTTTACATCACCACAGGAGCCTTTACATTTAGTTTGAAAATCATTTTTCCCAAAATAGCACCCCGTGTTTTAGTCCACCTTATCACCGCATGGCTTCTAGTTGTTCCCCTACTAGTCACGCTTATCAAGCGCACCTTATCTCACCGCATGCATTTAACACCCAGATCTTATACCACCACATTCGTATCAATATCACAACGCAACACACCTCAAGTGCCCAATATCACAACTTGCCAGAAAAGCCAACAATAACAAAATTTCACAATAAGGAGCCCACGGCTCAACCACAATGTAAACAAAGTCTCAACAATAAGAACCAGAGGGTAACTCAATAAAATGATATTTTATAACTTACACTATGCCTCAATAGAAACCACGGCTTTTGCAACTCAATACCAAACTCAACAACAAGATATTCCAAAAATAGCAATTTCAAGTAAAGAATCCAATAGTTAAATAATGAATAAGGAATTAAAAAAAAACCAAGTAATTCAACTAAACATGTAGGACAAGTTGCAAATAAGAGATAATACAAATAGACAAGAGAAATTAGACTAATATGGTGACTATAACAAGTTATAGTAACTCAATTAAAGCATGAAAGGAAACTACGTAGTTGAAAACTAGAATTTCAACATTTAGCCCGTGTACACACTCGTCACCTTGCATACGTGGCCTTCACATATCACAATTATCACAACAATACCAAATCCTAAGAGGAATTTCCTCCACACAAGATTAGACAAGTCACGTACCTCAAACCACGCTAAATCAATCAACTAGAAGGACTTTCCCTCGATTTTCCAACTTCGAACGGCTCGAATCTAGCCAAAAAAATTTCATACTATAAATATAACTATAGAAACCTATTTTCAATAATGAAATTACGATTATTACAAAGAATTGAAAAATCGCCTCAAAAAGTCAACCTAGGCCCACGTCTTGGAACCCGATCAAAGTTATGAAATTCGAACATCCATTCGATATCGAGTCCAACCATACAATAATTATCCAAATCCGACCTCAATTTGCCTTTCAAACCTCCAAAATTTAGCCTAAGAAGCTCTATCACTTTTCCCCAATTTTTCAACTCCAATCCTTAATTATATGATAAAAACAATGATAGATTAGTGTAATTTGACCAAAACCGAGTTAGGAATCCTTATATCAATATCTCTCTGAAAATCCCTCAAAATTTCACCTCAAACCTATCTCTCTAAGTCCAAAATGTGAAATATGGAATAAACCCTCGATTTTGAAACTTAAGTCTACTACCCAGTGATTTACACATCGCGATCGCCGAATTTCCTTCGTGATTGCAAAGAACAAAATTTCAATCGGCTCAAAACCCTTATAAGCGAACGCGGAAGACTAGTCGCGAACGCGGTGAGAAACTTTTCCATGGTTACGCGATCGCGTGCACCATTTCGCGACCGCATAGAGCAATGCATTCACCTCCCAGGCCTTCCTTCATCCGAACGCAGCACCCATCACGCGTTCGCGATGCACCGACCTTCCAAACTTCGCGATCGCATAGCATCAATCCATGCCTGCTAGTCTTAGAGCTTCGCGATCGCAGCCAATATTTTGCGATCGCATAAGAAAAAACAAGAACTGAGAGGCACCAAAACTTCAACCATTCCAAAATGATCCGAAATGCGTTGGACATGGTCCGAATTGCACCCGAGGCCCCCCGGGACCTCAACCAAGCATACTAACAAGTCCTAAAACATCATATGAACACACTTAAAGAACCAAATCACATCAAACAACACTAGAATCACAAATCGCGCATCGTTCAAGTCTAAGAAACTTATGAACTTCCGAATTCCAAAACTAACGTCGATTCATACGAAATCACCTCTGATTGACCTTAAATTTTGCACACTAGTCATAGATGAAATTACGGACCTACTCCAACTTCCACGATCAGGATCCAATCTTGATATCAATAAATTCTACTCTCGGTCAAACTTTTCAAATTCTTCATATTTTCCAACTTTCTCCAAATCATGTCGAAACGACCTATGGACCTCCAAATCAACATCCGGACACACTCCTAAGAACAAAATTACTATACGGAGCTATCAGGACCGTCAAAACTCCATTCCGGAGTCACACAAGTCAAACTACAATCAACTCCTATGACTTGAACTTTCAATTTAGGGACTATGTGTCCTATTTTACTCCGAAACTTTCCCGAATCCAAAACCAAGCACCCCGTCAAATCACGTAAGCACAATATAACATAGAGGAAGCATAAATTAGGGGATCAAGGCTAAAATACTCAAAACAACTGGTCGGGTCGTTACAAAAGATAGTCAATTGAGAATGCGAATATTAGTTTAAATATTTTTTGGGTTATACACTAATAATTAAAAAAACAAAATACATTATTAATGACTTATTGTGTTCGTATATTATATAAGATAATTTCATACTTAAGATAGTTAATGCATATATATGTTTAAAAATTATGTAAATGGACGATTAGTTCATTAATTTAAAAATAAGATGATTTATGATCATATTTTTTAAACTTGGACAGCCATCATGATCATAAGTATAGAATTAATTTCCTTATTGTTATATAAAAAATGTGTGGTAGATTTTTATAAATAAAATAAAATAAAGAAAATAATATAATAGATAGTTTAAATATACATTATAATGTTATTATTGATCAGGAAGTATGTTAAATTAATAATAATATGGGAGGACCAAAATTGGTCGTCAACAGCTACCCCTCTTTGACCAGAGATGAAGAAAGAGTATGTGGGCAAACAAATTCACTTAATGACAAATTTTTGCCCTCTTTTTAGGCATTTATGGCAAAGAAGGGATATGGAGTTATGATGTTACGACCATATTCTGGTTTTGAAGTGCTTACGTACCTCGGGTTCAACGAGGATCAGGCCATATGTAGTTCTTGAAGGAGAACTGTTGCTTTGCCCCAGCGTGCATTTCATGATGACACCGGGGCATGCATGTGATGCATTTATCATAACACTAATAGAGTGGACACGGTCGTGCTCGGATTTGAGCTGCCTACATTATAACGACTCGACTGGTCGCTTTGTGTAAGTGCGTCTTGTTTTTCCTTTGGATGCTTCGCACATGTGTAATTTAGGTTTTATGACTAGCGGGGTTGATTGGTTTTGCTCCGGGAAGGTTTGGGGTTGATTTGGATCCTTTGGTTCTTTGCTTAGAAGCCTAAGTTGTTTATGGTGACCAATGGTTGACTTTTGTGAAAAACGACCATGGAATGGTGTTTTGATGGCTCTGATAGCTCCGTATTGTGTTTTTGGACTTGGACGCATGCTCGGAATAGAATCAGAAGTCCATAGGTTGATTTGTGTTGTTTTGCCGAAAATTGGCTATTTGAGGTTTAGAAGTTTGACCATAGGTTGACTTTTGGATATCGGGTTTGGAAGTGGATTTTGAGACTTAGAATAGGTCCATATGCTATTTAGAATTTTTCTGCAAAATTTGGTATCGTTTAGAGTTGATTTGATAGGATTCGGACACTTAGTTGCAATTCTAGAAGTTCTGAAACTTTACTTTGAAATCATCTGTTTTGGTGTCCAATTTGTAGTTTTAGATGTTATTTTTGTTTTTTGATCGCGCGAGCGAGTTCGTATGATGTTTCTAGACTAAATGTAGATGTTTGGTTTGGAGACCCGAGGGCTCGGGTGAGTTTCGGACGCGTCGCAGATTGGTTTGGACTGAATTAGAGCTGCTAGTGTGCTGAAGCCTCTGGTGTCGCATTGGTAGAAATTGCGTTCGCATTTGCGATAACAGTATCATTTTTGCGAAGGGGACAGGGTTCAAATTTGTGAACCAATTTGCGCATTTGCGAGGATCCCACTAGTCTGTCCAAAATGCGTGCGCAATTGAACAAAAGCTAGAGAAGTCGGAATTTAGTCACATTTCTCACATTTTTTAACCCTAGACTCGGTAGGAGGAGATTTGGAGAGGGGATTTTTATTTAGAAACTTTGGGTAAGTGATTCTAATCAATTATCAACTATATTTCATGAAGAATATGAGTTTTGAGAGTCGATTTGGACTCGGATTTTGAAACTAATCACATATATGGACTTGTGGGGTTATGGGTAGTCCGAATCTACCCCTGGACGCGGGTTTTGATTGGGAATGCCCGGGGTTGACTTTTCTTGACCTTTAGGAAAAAGTATAACGATCATAGCTTTATCTATTGTAATTATTTTCCCTTGCATTGTTTGATGATATTAAGACAATTTTATTTAGATTTGAGCCGTATGGAGGCGAATTTTAGGGGAAAAGCTAATTTCGAGGATTGACTTGGCCTAGTTGAGGTAAGTATCTTGCCTAACTTTGTATGGGGGGGGACTACCCCGTAGGATTTGGGATTAAATTGTGCTATTTGTGTTATGTGAAAGCCGTGTACACAAGGTAACGAGTGGATACACGGGTCGTATGCGGTATTTGACCGCTTTAGGTTATTAGACTCTTTCCATGCCTTTAATTGAATGTTCATAACATGTTATATCTTTGATTGTTAATCAACTCTTACATGTGTTAATCTATCTTTACATGCTTTATTTGACATTGTTAACACTTGTTCTACCTCTTACTTGTTGTTTGTTCTTATATGCTTAGTTGAAGTTATTGCCTTCCTTATTGTCATGTTACATTTTTAATTGTTGAATTACTTTTCTTGAAGTTGTTATTTCATGAAATATCTTCTTGTTGAGTTATTGGTGTTGAAGTTGCGAATAACCGTTATCACATTGAGGTGAAGTTGTTCATTGTTAAGATATCTTTCTTGTTGAGCAATTTACATTCATTTTATCATTATTGATATTCTTGTATATATAAGCCATGGGCTATTTGTCGTGAAAACATTGATATTGTTGATTCTCTTGGCAAGTTGTAGCATATGGGCACTTGTGGTACGAGTTCTGATTGTGTTGAGATATTGATACGTATAGGTGGTATAAGGCTAGGGGTTGATACGCATGCAGTGAGATAAGGTGGGCTTGATACGCGTGTTGCTAGTAGGGGAACTACTTGAAGCCACGTGGTGTGATAAGGTGTGCTAATACGCTGGTAGCTATTTCGGAAAAATGATTTTCAAAACTATATGCAAGGCTCCTGCAGAGATATATGGAGAGATTGTGATTGAAATTCTGAAACGTGAATGCGAGACGGTACCTCTGTTGTGTTTCTCGTTGTCCACTTCATATTGAAAAGAGTTTTTGGTTGAACCATTCTTGTTGCTTTTATCCTCCTTGTCATACGAGTTTTATTTGTATTTGACTGTTTGTGGATTCTCATTAATTCTTCTTGTTATCTTTTGCTTACAATTCTGTCATTAGTTTATGTTGTTAAATTGTTTTGATATCATTCATTTCTCCGCTTTCCATAAATTCTCATTATTATATTTTTGTTCTATTTATCATGTCCCAGTAGACGTCTTGACTCACTTTGGGAACTTTGGGGGTTCTTCTAATGGCGGTAGTAGTGGAAAGGCGATGTTCAATGGAGGGTCATCTAGACCAACACAGTCTTTTGCTCAGTCTTCAGCATCATCAGGGCCTAGTCAGCAACAGTGGAGTCGCTTCAAGCCTAGTCAGGGCAACATGGGATCTTATCAGTAGGGTCAGTTAGGTGGGAGATTTCAACCGCAGCAGAGGCCCTCATGCCCTAGGTGTGGAAAGATGCACTCAGGACTCTACTATATGAACCATCTCGTATGCTGCAGGTTTGGTCATAGGGGTCGTATTCAGAGAGATTTCCCTTCATCCCATTAGAGTGCTTGTAGGTGTATGGCACAGCCGGCCAGTTCAGTAGCTACTACTTTCGCAGCACCTCCTCCGACTAGAGGTACTCCGATACCTGCAGGGCATGGTGCATCTAGGGATGGTACTCAAGGTTCGGGAGGGTCCAGCAGGTTCTATGCTATGAGGGGTCGCCATTGTTCAGAGGCTTCTCCAGATGTTATCACAGGTATACTGACTGTCCAATCTCATGATATGTATGCTCTTATAGATCCTGGTTCCACCTTGTCATATATCACTTCTTATGTTGCTATGGAATTCGGGATAGAACTGAAACAGCTTCGTGAGTCGTTCTCTGTATCTACTCCACTTGGTGAGTACATTATGGCCGTACGGGTTTATAAGGATTGTGTTGTCATAGTGCATGGTCGAGACACCAGAGCCGATCTTACTGAATTGGTAATGGTGGATTTTGATATGATAATGGGGATGGACTGGCTTCACTCATGTTTTACCAAGCTTGATTGTCAAACCAGAATTGTTTGGTTTAAGTTTCTAAATGAGCCAGTCAATTAGTGAAAGGGGAATGATGTTGTGCCAAAGGGTAGGTTTCTTTCTTACCTTAAGGCCGCGAAGATGATCAACAAGGGATGTATCTACCATTTTATCCGAGTCACGGACACTGATGCTGAGGCACCGACTCTTGAGTCCGTGCCTGTTGTGAATGAATTTCCAGAGGTCTTTCCTAATGAACTTCCTAGAATCCCAGCAGACAGGGAGATTGACCGAGTGTGTCACCTTGCGGTGCACCATTTCTCTTTGTAAGGAAGAAGGATGGGTCATTGAGGATATGTATCGACTATCGGCAGCACAACAATGTCACAATCAAGAAAGTACCCGCTACTAGGGATAGATAACTTGTTCGATCAATTGCAAGGTGCTAAGTACTTCTCCAAGATTGATTTAAGATTGGGGTATCACCAATTAAGGATCAGGGAGCAGGATATTCTGAAAACAGCTTTCGGGATTCGATATGGGTACTTTGAATTTTTGGTGATGTCTTTGGACTAACGAATGCTCCTGCAGTTTTCATGGATCATATGAGTCGAGTCTTCAAGAATTTCCTCAACTCTTTCATCATAGTATTCATTGACAACATTCTGGTGTATTCACGAAGTCGAGAGGACCATGCTGATCATCTTATGGCAGTTTTGCAGACTCTGTATCAGCACAAGTTGTATGTGAAATTTTTGAAATGTGAATTTTGGCTCTAGTCTGTCACTTTCTTGGGTCTTGTTGTCTCCGGCAAGGGAATCAAGGTTGATCCTCCGAAGATCGCAGCTATGAAGAATTGGCCTATACTACAACTCCGATAGAAATTTGTGGTTTCTTAGGCTTAGTTGGGTATTACAGGAGGTTTGCAGAGGGATTTTCTTATCTTGCCTCTCCATTAACTAAACTGACGCAGAAGGTAGCTAAATTCCAGTTGTCTGAAGGTTGTAAAAGGAGCTTCCAAGTGTTGAAGTCAAGGTTGACCACGGCACAGGTGTTGACCTTACTAGAGGGTACGGATGGGTTTATTGTATAATGTGATGCTTCAAAGGTTGGACTTGGGTGTGTACTAATGCAACATAGCAAAGTGATCGCTTATGCTTCTAGGCAACTCAAGAACCATGAGAAGAATTATCCAACACATGACTTAGAACTTGCAGTGGTGGTGTTTGCCTTGAAGATTTAGCGTCATTATTTGTATGGGGTCCATGTGAACATATTCACAGACCATAAGAGTCTTCAATATACCTTCAAGCAGAAGGAGTTGAATCTAAGGCAAAGGAGATGGCTTGAGTTACTTAAAGACTACGACATCAACTTTCTCTATCATCCGGGGAGAGCTAATGTTGTGGCGGATACTCTTAGCTAGAAACGCATAGGTAGTTTGGCTCATTTGGAAGCACATCTAAGGCCATTGGCCAAGGAAGTTCAGTGGTAGACTAATTTGGGAGTTCGACTTGCGGACTCTAGCGAAGGTAGGGTGATTGTCCAGAATAGGAACGACTCATCACTCTTAGTGGAAGTCAAGGAGAAACAATATAATGATCTGTTACTGGTGCACTTGAAGGAGGGAATTCATAAACACAAAACCATGGCTTTTTCTCTTGGCACAAATGATAGTACGCTAAAATACCAAGGGAGATTGTGTGTTCCGAATGTGGATGGTCTACGGGAGAGAACCATGACCGAGGCTCATAGTTCCAAGTATTATGTTCACCTGGGCTCTACGAAGATGTACCATGATCTCAAGAAAGTCTATTGGTGGAATTACATGAAGAAGGATGGGGCGGATTTTGTAGCCCAAATTGTCAGCAAGTGAAGGTCAAGCACTAGAAACCCCGTGGATTGGCACAAAGTATAAAAATTCCAATGTGGAAGTGGAGATGATCAGTGTAGACTTTGTAGTAGGTTTACTCGCAATCCTCGTAAGTTTGATTGGATTTGGGTGATTGTGGATCGACTCACAAAATTAGCACACCTCTTGCCAGTTAAGGCCACCGACGCGGCATAACACTATGCTCGGTTGTATATCAAAGAGATCGTCAGATTGCATGGCACACCAGTTTCCATCATCTCAGATCGAGGAGCTCAGTTTACCGCTAACCTTTGGTAGAAATTTCAGCAAGGTTTGGGGACTCAAGTGAATCTTAGTACAGCTTTCCGTCCACATACTGATGGGAAAGTGGAGCAGACTATACAGAAACTTTAGGATATGTTGCGTTCTTATGTTCTTGACTTCAAGGGTAGCTGGGATGATCATTTTCCACTCGTAGAGGTTTCCTACAACAACAGCTATCGTTCCAACATTCAGATGGCACCGTTTGAAGCTCTATGTGGTAATAGATGTAGATATACCATTGGTTGGTTTGAAGTTGGAGAAGCGGAATTGATAAGACCAGACCTCGTGCATCAGGCTATGGAGAAGGCCAAGATCATTAAGGAGCGGTTGAGCCACTCAAAGTCGCCAGAAGTCCTATTTGGATGTGCGTCGTAAAGATTTGGAGTTCAAAGAGGATGATTGGATATTTTTGGAAGTCTCGCCCATGAAGGGTATAATGCGATTTGGGAAGAAAGGAAAATTGAGTCCAAGGTATATCGGACCGTACAGGATCATGTAGAGGGTTGGTCAAATGGCTTATAGGCTCGAGTTACCTCCGGAGATGTCCTAAGTGCATACTGTGTTTCATGTGTCTATGTTGAAGAAGGTAGTTGGAGATCCGTCGCTCATCGTCCCGGTGGAGTCTGTTGAAGTAAATGAAGAATTGACTTATGAGGAGACTTTGGTTGCCATCCTTGATTGACAAGTTCGAAAGTTGAGGAATAAAAAAATTACCTCCGTCAAAGTGTAATGGCGAAACCAACAAGTTGAAGAGGCCACTTGGGAGGCCGAGAAAGAAATGAAAAGAAAATACCCTAGTTTGTTTGTGTAAACAAATACTTGTGTTTAAAAGAATGTTAGAAGTTTACCTTTTAATAAGTTGTATTCAACCTGTACAATTTGTGCTTTTGGTATTGGTTTCATGTTTATGGTGTATTGTTGTCTTATGAATATGTAGTTAGGATTGGTTTCTGGGGCTCTTTGACAGATGGAAAGGCCCAAATACAGAGGAGACTCTACCAAAATTTTCAAAAATTTGGGGAGTTAGCCAAATCTGGAACTTTTGGTGTGTGCAAGAAAAGTTAAGTCATGTTTTGTGTCTCTAGCCCCGTAAATGTCACCAAGGATTTAAAATTTTATGGTATCGAGGTAGGCTAATGTTTTTGAAGGTTGTGGATAATTTTTGCGACTTGCAAGCTCGCTGTAGTACAGATTTTTGGACTTGCAATGCATTGTAGAGTTGGTGAAAAATAATTTACAGGAAATGGCATTTATGCGGTCAATTTCGTGACTGCGGATCAGTTCCGCTAACAGCAAAACCATCGCGGATGAGATCAGGAGCAACTCAATTTTGGGTGTCCTTACGTGGTCCAATGTGCGACCGCAGATTCATTTTTCGGACCGCGCATCCGTCGCATAATCATCATGAGAATTTTTTATGGTAGATTTTGCGGTCCAAGGTGAGATCGCAGAATCGTTCTGCAGCACAGATCTTATCAGACCTAACCAAGATTTTGAGGACTACTTCGCGGACCGCATACTTGTTCTGCGATCCTATCCGCGATCGCAAACCCGACTCAGAGAGTTAAATTTGGTATTTTATCTAACCCTATTTTGATAAAAAGGTATCGTGAGTTATTTTAGAAGGCTTCCGCTGTTATTTTAGAGAGAGGTGAGTAATCTAGAGAGAGAGAGAGGGAGAAGTTCCAACATTCCTACTCATCAAATTCTTGCTCAATCTTGAAGATTCAAGGAAGCTACTCACAAGGTCATCGACTAGCCAGGTAAGACTTCACCCCTAAGGTTTCATGCCAGCTTTGCAATGGGTTTAGGTATGATTTTATAATGATGGGGCTTATGGGATTGTGATCAGAAGGCATAAGCCCTCAAACTGAGATGTGGGTGTGTGTGAGGGCTAGGAAACTTGATTCATGAAGTTTGGAGCATATGGTTGGGCATGCATGTGCCAACAATGATTTAGAGGTGTTGTAGGACCGTGTAGATTATCTTGTTATTGAAATTAGTTATGGGGAAAGGGAGCTCCATTATAAAACCTTGTTGTCGATTTTATACTTAGTGTTTGATGAAATGCCAAATAATGTCTATATCCATGAATGCCTCCCTAATAATTGTTCTATTTGGTTATTTTTCTATAGATTGAAGTTACTAAGAGTAAAGGAATGTTGTAGTAATTCTAAGGAAAGCTCAATCGAGGTATGTTGGCTAGACTCCTTCTATAGAGTCAAATTCTATGAATTCCTTGTGAACTTTAAGTATGATTTGTCCAAGTTTTATTCCTATTGTTCCGGATTGTTTCTAATGATTGATTTGCCCGAAGGCGTATGATTTTTATTCATGTCCAATTGCAAATCACTATGCTTTTCTTGTGCTTATTTCCAATGTGTTTTGAGCTCTTACACACTTATGAGTTGAAGCTATGATTTTCCCAATGCTTTAAATGTCTTTAAACGTTTCATGATGATCCGTGTCAAGTTAAAAAAGGAAGGTATGAAATATGAAATGCGGCCATTGTGCCAAGAATAAAGAATATTACGTATGGTCAAGGGTGCCAAAGAAATGAAAAGATTTTATGAAAGGTATGTGATGAATATATATTTTCTTATATAGAGAGTGTTTTTGGGAGTATCGTTAGGTCACAGAGGAAGGCTGGGTTATAAATCTCCATGCCCGAAACTATACGTGCCGGTGTAGGAGTTGATTAAGGGGTGAATCCCCGTTATATTATATTGAGATTATTCCCCTTGATTGGGATGAGTTGACAGCTAGCAAGGACCATGTCAACCCACACGGCATTGTGGTGAGACAGCTTAGCCGATCGGGCAGAGATTGGACATCATGCCGCTTATATGGTGGTATTGTGTTTCTATGTCAACCCGCATACTTTGGGATGAGACGGCTTAGTCTATCGGGCAAAGAGCAGACTCTATGCCATGTGCATGGTGGTGTAGCGGTACTAAGGATCTCCCAACCTAAAATGATAATGCTCATTTGATTGTTTACATTTTTTTAACTTGCCATATACGTATTATTGATTTACTTACTGCTTCTATGTTCCTTTCCTTTAATGTTGGCACTTCATTCCATGAGAGGGTACTTAGGTTACATTCTAATACTATTTCATATATACTAATATCCCTTTTGCTAGAGGCAATGTATCTTTAATTAATGCAGGTGGTTCCTTAGCAGGCGGCATTGATCATTGATAGCAGCATACCCTATTCTCAACGGATTTTGGTGAGCCCTACTTCATATCAGGGCATTATGTCATCTTGATTCTTGTAGATTGTATTTTAAGGTATAGCTGGGGCTTTGTCATCGGCATTTTCATATTGTACTCATGTTCTCTTAGAGGCTCCATAGACATACTGTGGGTTGTGTTTTAATTTGGGATCAAATTAAAAAATGTTGTTGTAATTATCGAATGTTTCCACTGTAATCTTTTGGAAATTAAAAATGAAGCTCGTCTAAGTAATGAAACGTGACATTGTATCTTTTAGAAAGAATTACAAAAAGATACACATAATTTCACACCATAATAAAAAATGGCTCATATTTCTAAGTTTTATCCGACCTACCCCATATTGTACATATTTTGAAAGCACTAGCAAAAGCATCAATAGACAACTCTTATTTCAAAATCTATTTTCTTACAACCACTGCTTCCAAAAGCTATGAAGTTAAATGTAGTTGATCAAGTTACCTATTTCGTTTGATGTTATGACAAGAAAAACTTACTGCAAAAATTAAGAAAATTTGTTCTAGAGCCTCGTGACTTTTGAGACTCTTCACGATTTCGTTTTTAGTTTCTCTTTTTTAATCTTTGAGTTAAATTTTAGATCTGGGATTTTAGAGTTTGTTAGTTGTTTGGATTGGGTGTGCTCCAATTGATTGAAAATATCAAGAGGAGTTCAAACTTAAATTTGTAGTAATTTGCACTAGATTTGAGCTATAGTTGAGTTAAATTTCAGAAGAGGCTCAAGGAAGAAGACGAAGCAGTTTTTGTATAATAGTGTATAATATATTATAATAGTGTGTATGGGTATACAACCTCCTTATACTATTTCTAACAAGTATAAACAATATCCACACCAAATTTCTCATAAAGCCGCCCACTTATTTAAGCTTGTTCAACAATGGTGGATTGTCTTTAAAATCTAATTTTTACCACCCAATGGATTTGGTTTGTTGAACTAATGTTTGAGTCTTAATTACTAATTCGAAGATTATATTAAAAGTTTGAGTATTTCTTTAAAAAAAAATTAAATAGTAATTTTGAGAATATATTTGGAGTTGAATGTAGAATCTTAGCCTATTATTTTTGGACTACAATTTTGCAAAGTTAAATATGGGTCACTTAGATGTAATGTATGTGTGTGAGTTGTATTTATGTGTGATTTTTCTATCTTTTATTCTCTTATTGATTACCTCGTGTCATTTATTCTCAAATTACTCACGGGCAAATTGGGTAGCAGGCATCAAGTATGCTTGCTTGATTGGGATATCTCGGTTAAGCGTCGGTGCCGCTCTCTAAGGTCAGGGCATGACATTTGAATTGTGTGAACCGTACGAAAGTTTAGATGAAATATGCGATGAATCAACAACATGATGCTTAAGATATCAACCCACAGAACCATACACCTTTTGTATATCTTCAAGTTCTTTCTTTCAAAGATCATCCATAGAGAGATAGATAGATAGAGATAGTGCTTATGTTATAATGGGCATCCTCTCTAGCTTCATGGAGAAGCTAGCCATATAGGACAAGCAAGAGCTTTTTTCATGATAAGATTCTTCGACATTACAAAAAGGACTGTCGAAAAGGTGATTCTAGTTCAGCACAAAGTTTGATAATGACTAATGTCAGAGAGTTGGTAAGATTGTGCTCCAGCTAGCGCCGGGGTCATGGTCAAAGAGAAAACGTCTGTTGGACTCGGGGCCAGTGTGCCACCGGTCCACAAAGGCCTTAACTACTTCAAGATGGCACCGTCACTTTGAGAAACCAGTTACTACGATACCAGATATGCCGATTGATGCCACCAGCTATGATATCACGAGTGCCAGACTTTCCTTGGATACGGACTCCCATGTTTCACATCTTTGTTGGTACACCTGGTAGGTCCGAATTTTTGCCTCATACATAGTCAACAGATTCTACTATTTCACTATGCATTTGCATTTGAGTGAGCGTGAGCTGTATAAACGGGAACCAACCTTGGTATATTATAGAAGTGGCAGGTGTGTAGGAATGGCAGTGGTGCGAAGTGAATCCTTTGCTTTCAGTTTGATTTATGCATACATTAGTTAAAGTTATTTAGAAAAAATATGTCTAGTGTTAAGTTAAATCTCATTTGCCACAAATCAGTAGTAGGTGCATGTGGTACTCTGTACCCACTAACTAAGAATTCTGAGTCCTCATCTTGGTTCAGATGGATGTTTTACGAGGGGATTTATTTTTAAAAAAAGTAAAAGAGGAATAGGGTTGGTCGGGTTATGAGTAACGAATCGGGTTAGATTCTTTTTTTTTTTCTTTTTTTTCTTTTTTTTTTATGTTGGGTTGATTCAATCTCTCAAAAAGCACCATGTGTCTTGGCTTTTAAAATATGAGCAATATAAAACTTTAATGGACAGCAAGGATATATCTTAACGAAAAATATAACAAGGGCATGATTGAACAATAAATGAAAATAGAGAGGCAATCAGGCCCTTTTCCGTTAAAATAATCCGTCATTTCTCAAATAATTATGTTTGTATATAGTTGATGTTGCAAAAAACATAAATAGGCAAAAATTTAAGCAAATTTTCCAAAAACCTAGCGGCAGTAGCTATTTTAGGAATATGGCAACTAAATAATTAAATTCCTAGCAGACACCTTTAAATCATGTACTTATAATCACGCACTCAATGCATTTATTTCCTTAATGAAACAAATCCCTAATATATTTAAATGGTAATATCTTTTCTATTTTTTGTTGAAAATTAATTCGTTCCATAACAAATTTTTTACTTTTCACACAGGGATCTTTTTACTAGAAAAAAAGTTTATGAACCTCTTTATACAACATAAACTCTAGCAAAAGGTATACATTACTTTATTTATTACATTAGTATACAAAGTATTTCTCAAAAATATCGTTATACTTGTTATATATATAATGTTATACCTTAATACCATTATAACACATAACATTTCTCTAAAGAAAATATTGTACCCCGTATATATATATATATATATATATATATATATATATATATATATATATATATATATATATATATATATATATATATATATATATTATAACTCAATAAAATTATACCATGTATATTAATACATTACTATACAAAGAAAATTGCTAAAAATTTATACCATGTATAGAATACCTCTAAGGTATTTAATGAGTATCCAAAGATTTGAAATATAAAAATGGAGAATCAGAAGATAAATCATGAAAAAGTTCAAAATGGTAGAATATGCGACAAAGAGGGGAAAATCTCCGAGAGATTAAGGTAATTTTTTGTTTATGGAAGAGTGACAAGAAATCAAATTAATAACATTGATATAAATACTAATAAGGATAGAAACCGACTCCACATTTTTAGTGGGGCAGTAACGTTTATATGGTAGTTGTATTAAATGTAGGCTTTGTTTTAAATGTGATATATCAAAACTTGTGCATTAATACTTATTTTGACAATCACATTTAATTTTTTAAATTACTTTAAAGGTAAATAAATCTATCATTTTTTAAATAAATCAAAAGTTGTGTTGTTTACATAATAAGTTACAAAATATGACATACCGCATAAAAATCTCTTTTTTTCTACTTTATGAACTTTTGAAAGGGTGAGGAAGTGTGAAGGAACTCATTTTCCCTCAGTTTCGGTTTGATGGTAATTGTAATGAAAAAAAATGCACGTTTTTCAATTTTTTTTTCCTCTGTTCAACTTAGGCCTCCAGTACGTCATTAAGGCCTGTGCTTTATAACAGCCCAATATGCAAGTATGAAGTAACTGACATGTTTTGTAATTTCTAATTGTGTTTAGAAAAAAATTCCTAGCCTAATATGAGCTCTGCATCCTATGCTGTGACAATAAAATTACAAGAATAAGTTTTATTTTGAAAAGTTAACCTAAAAGGTTACTTACCTATCCACTTAAATTAAAAATGATCGGTGTGTATAATCAGAGGCGGATCCAGAATTTGATGACTACGGGTAATACCATTCTAATGCAAACTTACTAATAGCGAAGTAGATTGAATTAGGATACATTAGTCGGTTCGATCCGTTTTGAATTAATTCGATTCTGATCCATTTTGAATTAATTCGGTTCGGATCAGTTCGATCTATTTTGAATTAATTTATTTTGATGTACAAAATTTTTGGTGTCATAAATAGGTGATCATCAAGCTAAATAAGTTTTGTCCAATGCAATCTAAGTTTCTCCATTCAAATTCTTGAATAACAAGTGAAAAAAAATAAAAATAAAAATTTAAAATAAACAAATACACCGCTTTAATTTACATATAACTAGATTAGTATTGTCTCTCTCTGTTGATTCTATCATCTAAAAAAAATTGAAAATGAAGGGGAGAAAATGATATATTAGAAGGATGCAAAGAGAAAATGATTAAAATCATGTTCAAATAAAGATCTAGAAAAACAAAAAGGAAGCAAATATATAATTCAATTAGTAATAAAAATGGCTACAAAGAGAGAGGGAATGCAAAGATGAAGATTGAAGAAATAAAAGAAATAAAGAAAAGGAGCAGAAAGAGAAGAAAGAAAATGGAACACAAAAAGCAATACTCTGAGAACGGCGACAACGAGTACCGATCCTACATGTTGCATTTGGGGAATTGGTAGTTTAACCATGGCACTTAGAGCAGATTTGTGAGTTTGGGTGCCAGCTGTTAGATATATAGGTTTTGTTGTGTAAACTATCAACACATATATGAAATTTTATCCAGAGCGTACGGGTGACGTATTACTCATAGTGCTCTATATAGGTTCGCTCGTGTATATAATATATTTATAATATATGTATAACGATGTATAATTCATATATGTCGGCTATAAAAAATAAATAATAAATCTGACCGGCTATTTGTATAAAAATCCTATTTATTTTCTTTTAAATTTACCAACCTATGCTTTCTATAGCAACTTCGCTCAAGCCGCTTTTACGGCCTAGTCTTGCAAAATATTTTTGTAATATCAATAGAAAAAACTTAAATTCAATTATAAATAAGGTCACAACAAGAGGGTTAATTATCACCAAAGCTAGTTTGTCATAGTTTCTAGTCCATTACTTCTATTTTATCTTAGTCAAACTCTATACCTCTACCAATTCGTCCTTCGCCATAAATCTCGTTCTTACTCTTTTTTCTAGTCAAATAAAATGGGATTTTAAATGATAAATTAGATGAAGTAAAATATTTATCGGCCTTGGTAAAAAAGATTCATTGTAACAAACATTCAAAAGCCAAAGCGATTGAAACTGTATTCCAATTGAGCAGAGAAATGACCTAAACATCCATCTTTTCTTCTCTATTAATTGTTATTTTAGTTGATTTTCCTGCTCTAGCAGTTCAGAGTTAAGACTCACGAGAACAACTTTTCCTACTAGGGACCAGACGAAGACATAAATACTCCTTCCTCTTTTAACGTTTCACATGCCTTTTCGTTTCTTCATAGTGTACTTGTGATTACTGCCATTATATTTTTCCAATGTCCTCTTTTCTTTGTCTGTTCTTTTTTCAATAAAATGGCCATGTTTTGACTGCTTTAGCTTTGGTTGGATCACTACAAACATATATTCATGTTTTGATCTTAAAATCTTCGTCACTAATTTTATTGAGAAAACATAAACTACCCTTAGCCACTTGACTAATTTGATTATAACCACAAAATTTTAGATTACTCGAGAAATTGAGTTTTGTTTTGAAAGTAGTTGACGGAAACCTGCTAAATCTAAACGATTTCGACTAAGATTCCATCTTTGAAATTTTATCCTAGAATGCAATTCACAATCCGTGAGCTCAATAGACCATGAAAGTAATATTGCCAAGCTAAGTAGCTACATTACAAAAACATTAATTAAAAGATCTCACGGCATAACTAAAGATAATCTTGTACTGATTTACAATAAAAGGTGAGTGTATGGATCGAGTTCGATCACTTGCATAGGAAATATCAGTTTCGAATTCATGCGACCGGCATCGATTGGAGTCACTACTGGATAGGTCGGAATCGAGATATCGAGAGGTGGAACGGAGCTCGAAGCCAAGATGCTCGAGATGAGATCGTTGAGGCCGGTTAGGGTAAAACACCCTAGGGTAAAATCATTAGATTTGTGTAACTGAAGGACCAGAAATCCCGTGATACGTGAATATCTCGGCGGGAATCACGGCAAAGATCAGTAAAAACGTTGAAGCCATTAATTCTAGGGATATTTTACCTTGTATATAGGTCTTTTACCTTATATAAAACTCATTCCTATCCTTATATAAAGGGGGAGCACAATTGTAAAAAGATCATCACACAACGAACGAATAATATACGAAAAGCTACAGTTTATTCTATTTACTTTCTCATTCTATCTGCTTTATATTGGAGGATTCTGCCACAATAAAGCCATTCAATATTGGTAGTTTGATTTCTTTCTTATTTACTGAATTTAGCCTCTATTTTCATTCATTCTTTATTTGTATCAAATCAAATCACGTATCCTTAAAACCACGTACAAATTTAATTGTTATCCGTAGCCAAGGGTAAACAGTTTGGCGCCCATCGTGGGGCTAAGGATAATAGTGAACGTTTGATACAACTTACAGTCACACAAATTATTTTACGCTTGTTCTTTGTAGAATTTTTTGATTTCAAGTTCCAATTCAACCATGTCGCACTCACAATCTGTGCCTCAATACGTCGATGGCGAATTTGACCACCAGGGCAGAAACAACAACGTAGCACCCGGTGATGAAGTTCCAGTTGACACTAATTCACAAATGGCGGTCGATGTGGATCGGATTACCGACCCATCAAACAGTGTTCGTAGAGAATACCGTTCGACAACTCAAAACAATGAAGGAGATGGGATTAACCTCAGGATGATCTTCGACATGTTGCAAGCCCAGCAAGCGGCCATTGCCCAACTACAAAATCAGAGCCAAATCTCAAATAAGGTTATGGCCGGCCTTTCTCGGAGAACCATTTCCAAAAATCAACCAATTGCAGAGGAACCGAGCGAAGGCAGGTCGGGGGCGAATTCCTTGATTATAAAGATGCTTGAGGAATTAACCAGACGAGTCGAGTCTGGCGAGAAGAAGATCGAGCCCAACGACAAAAAGGTGGAGACATACAAGTCGAGGGTGGATCAAATCCCGGGAGCACCCCCGATATTGAAAGGTTTAGATTCAAAGAAATTCGTGCAGAAACCTTTCCCGTCAAGTGCCGCCCCAAAACCCATACCGAAGAAGTTTTGCATGCGGGAAATTCCCAAGTACAATGGAACATCTGACCCAAACAAGCATGTGACAGCGTACACATGCGCCATAAAGGGAAATGATCTCGAAGACGATGAGATCGAGTCCGTTCTCTTGAAGAAATTCAAAGAGACATTGTCAAAGGGGCAATGACTTGGTATCACAATTTGCCCCCGAATTCCATCGACTCTTTTGCCATGCTTGCAGATACCTTCGTAAAAGCTCATGCGGGTGCCATCAAAGTAGAGACGCGAAAATCGGACTTATTTAAAGTTAGGCAAATGGATAACGAGATGCTCAGGGAGTTTGTATCTCGTTTTCAGATAGAATGAATGGACCTACCACCGGTCGCTGATGATTGGGCCGTATAGGTCTTTACCCAAGGACTCAACGCTCGAAGTTCAACTGCTTCGCAACAGCTTAAGCAGAGCCTGATTGAATATCCAGCTGCCACATGGGCGGATATACACAACCGATATCAATCGAAGATTAGGGTCGAGGATGACCAACTTGGAGCCCCCTCGAGATCCACTTACCCCATCAGAGCTCATGATAGGGTTCAAAGGGATATTTATCCAGAACCGAGTTCGAGCAGAGACGGGCATCGACCATATCCTGGGGACCGAAAAGTCATTCAAGCAAGGCAGGGTTCCCCGAGATGAGAAAGTAGGAACGATCATAATCGGAATAGCCGAGGACCATTGGCGAGAAACAACTTCGAGAGAACCACTGTTCACCGAGAAGCACCGCGACTGTCCGAATATAACTTCAACGTAGATTCAGCTACTCTTGTGTCGGCCATCGGTCGTATTAAGGATACTAAGTGGCCTCGACCGCTGCAATCGGACCCAGCCAAGAGAGATCCCAGTTTGATATGTAAGTATCATGGTACAGATGGGCACAGGACAGAGGACTGTCGACAGCTGAGAGAAGAGGTAGCACGGTTGCTCTAAAATGGGCACCTTCGAGAGTTTTTGAGCGACCGAACCAAAAACCATTATGGGAACAGGAATAAGCCAGTAAACCAGGAGGAGCCTCAGCACACGATCAATATAATCATCGGCGGGATAGATATGCCCCAAGGTCCGGTATTAAAACGCACTAAGATATCCATTACCCGAGAAAAACGCACTCGGGATTATGCAATGGAGGGAATCTTGCATTTCAGCGAGGAGGATGCAGAAGGAATCATGAAACCCCACAACGATGCTTTAGTAATATCAGTGCTTGTGCATAAAATGAAGGTAAAGCGTGTACTGGTCGATCCTGGTAGTTCGGCCAACATAATCCGGCCGTGGGTTATCGAACAGCTCGCGCTGACAGACCGAATTATCCCTGTAGTTCGGATTCTCAATGGTTTCAACATGTCGTGCGAAACAACCAAAGAGGAAATAACATTACCGGTAAACACTACCGGTACCATTCAAGAAACAAAATTCTGCGTGATCGACAGAGACATGAGATACAACGCCTTGCTCGGGAGACCGTGGATTCACGATATGAGAGCAGTACCCTCAACACTGCACCAAGTGTTGAAGTTTCCATTGACTGATGGGATCGTAACAGTTTACGGAGAACAGCATGCCGCAAAAGAAATGTTCACAGTAGAGGAAGCAATACCGAAACCAACAGCTCCTTCCCAAAGAATCAAATAGCAATCACAGGCATTGCTTTCAACAAACGAAGGTGAATAGCATCATCTCGAAGATGACGACTACGGGGTCCCCCGGTCATTTGTCGGTCCCGACGAATCTGATGCAGCTAAATCAGCAGTCGAGGAACTCGAGCAAATTTCACTTCGAGGAGACTCGCCGGATCGAAAGGTATACCTGGGCTCGGGCCTAAGTTCCGAGCTCAGGACAAAACTTATTCAGTTTCTTTTAGCTAACGAAGATTCTTTCTCTTGGTCCCATCTCGACATAACAGGTATACCACCGGAGATCATGACTCACAAACTGAGCATTGATCCAAAATTTCGGCCGGTCAAGCAAAAGAGGAGGCCACAATCCGAAGTCAAACAAGCGTTCATCAAGGATGAGGTAACTAAGCTTTTAAATATAGGGTCCATTCGGGAAGTTAAATACCCAGAATGGTTAGCAAACATAGTTGTAGTTCCTAAAAAGGAAAATAAATTAAGAATGTGCATAGATTATAAAGATATAAACAATGCATGCCCTAAAGATTCTTTTCCCTTACCCAATATCGATCGCATGATCGATGCCACTGTTGGCCACGAGATCCTTAGCTTTCTCGATGCTTACTCTGGTTATAACCAAATCCAAATGGACCAGGATGATCAGGAAAAGACATCCTTCATCACTAAGTATGGTACATACTGTTATAACGTGATGCCATTTGGGTTAAAGAATGCGGGGGCCACTTATCAACGCCTAGTAAACAAAATGTTCGAAGAACAACTAGGCAAAACAATGGAGGTTTACATTGATGATATGTTAGTTAAGTCCCTGCGAGCAGAGGACCATTTGAGCCATTTGTAGGAGACGTTCGATGTGCTGAGACGGTACAACATGAAGTTAAACCCGGAGAAATGCGCATTTGGAGTGGGCTTGGAAAAATTCCTCGATTTCATGGTCTCGAATCGAGGAATAGAAATCAATCCTGAGAAGATCAAAGCCATCGAAGACATTACAATTGTAGACAGTGTAAAAGCCCTACAAAAACTCATAGACTGGATAGCTACTTTGGGCCGATTTATATCGAGATCGTCCGATAGGAGTCACCAATTTTTCAACTTGCTGAAAAAGAAGAACGATTTCTCGTGGACTCCGAAGTGTCACCGCACATTAGAAGAACTTAAGAAGTACCTCTCTAGCCCACCTTTTCTGCATACACCAAAAACAGGTGAGCAACTATACCTCTACCTTGCCGTCTCGGAAGTAGCAGTAAGTAGGGTCCTGGTTTGAGAAGAACAAGGTACGCATTTTCCTATTTATTTCGTTAGTAGAACCTTAGGTGAGGCCGAAACTAGATACCCGCATTTGGAAAAATTAGCGCTTTATTGAGTGCCTCCAGGAAGCTAAAACCCTAATGCCATCCCATATGTGTAATAACGACTTACCCCCTGAGAAATATAATGCACAAGCCCGAGCTATCCGGCCGGTTGGCCAAATGGGCTATCGAAGTAAGCGGGTACGATATCGAGTATCGGCCCCAAATTGCGATCAAATCTCAAGTGTTGGCGGATTTCATCGTTGATTTCGCGCTGTCGCTAATACCCGAGGTCGAGAAAGAATTAATGATCGAATCGGGGACTCCTTCGGGAGTGCGGACTCTGTTCACAGACGGCGCCTCGAACGCAAAAGGATCGGGGCTTGGTATCGTGCTAAAGCCCCCGACTGGGAATACAATTAGACAGTCTATTAAGACTGTAAAATTAACTAACAACGAAGCGGAGTATGAAGCTATGATTGCAGGTTTAGAACTGGCCAAGAGCCTGGGAGCGGAGATAATCGAAGCCAAGTGTGATTCCCTCCTCGTAGTCAATCAGGTGAATAGAACTTTCGAAGTCAGGGAAGGGCGAATGCAGAGGTATTTGGACAAGATTCAAGTCACACTGCATAGGTTCAAAGAATGGACCTTGCAACACATACCTCAAGAGCGAAACAGTGAGCCGACGCCCTCGCCAATTTGGGGTCATCGGTCGAAGATGAAGAGATCAAGTCCGAGAAGGTCGTACAACTTTTGAGATCGGTGGTGGAGGAAGGCCATGCCAAAATCAATTCAACGAGTTTGACCTGGGATTGGAGGAACAAGTATATAGAGTATCTTAGCTCAGGTAAGCTCCCTTCGGATCCCAAAGAATCGAGAGCATTCCGCACAAAGGCAGCCCGGTTCTGTCTATCCGATGATGGAACCCTATTCAAGAGGACATTTAGTGGCCCCCTCGCAATATGTCTGGGACCGGGTGACACCGAATATATATTAACGGAAATACACGAAGGCACATACAGGAATCATTCCAGCGTCGAATCCTTGGTCCGAAAAATAATTTGAACTGGCTATTATTGGATCAATATGGAAAAAGATGCAAAGGAGTTCGTTTGCAAGTGTAACGAGTGCCAAAGACACGCACCAGTGATCCATCAGCCCGGGGAGACGCTGCATTCGGTCTCCATGGCCATTCATGAAATGGGGGATGGACATCGTCGGCCCTCTCCCCTACACACCAGGTAAGGCTCAGTTCATTCTTTTGATGACTGACTATTTCTCCAAATGGGTTGAAGCACAGGCATACGAGAAAGTTAGGGAAAAAGAGGTAATCGACTTCATCTGGGATCACATCATATGTCGATTTGGGATGCCATCGGAGATCGTGTGCAATAATGGCAAGCAGTTTATCGGCAGCAAAGTGACAAAGTTCTTCGAGAACAACAAAATCAAAAGGATTCTATCGACGCCCTATCATCCCAGCGGCAACGGCCAAGCTGAATCGACCAACAAAACCATAATTTGAAACCTGAAGAAAAGGTTAATCGATACAAAAGGAAAATGGAAAGAAATATTGCCTGAAGTTTTATGGGCATATCGCACAATAGAGAAAACCAGCAGCGGGGCCACTCCATTCTCTCTAGTGTACGGTGCTGAAGCGTTGATACCAGTCGAAGTAGGCGAACCGAGTATCAGATTCTGATACGCAACAGAAGAATCGAATCGCGAAGCTATGAACACCAATTTGGAATTATTGGATGAAAGAAGGGAAGAAGCCCTTGTTTGGATAGCCGCCCAAAAGCAAAAGACCAAAAGATACTACAACCGGAGAGCCCATCTTCGACATTTCAACATCGGAGACCTAGTGCTCAAAAGGATCACACCCAATACTCGAGACCCGAACGAAGGAAAATTAGGGCCGAACTGGGAAGGGCCTTACACCATCTTAAAGATCACCGGGAAGGGATCCTACAAGCTCGAAACAATGGATGGCAAACAGCTGCCGAACAATTGGAACATAAGCCACTTGAAACGATACTATTGTTGAGGTATGAATTTCCATTCTTCGTTTGCTTGTTTATTGCTGCTAACACCTGCAGGTATCAAATGAAGTAACATTGAGCCGGGAAGCACAGGACATTAGGACTGAAAGCATGGGTTGCACTCTTCTTCCCTTCGACCGGTTTTGTCCCAAATTAGATTTTACGGCAAGGTTTTTAATGAGGCAACCAGGAATCGTGCTAACTTAGATCGGTCGCATATCGAAGGCAACAATATTCGGTGCACAACTTCGTTCGACCTTGAATACCAGAAGACTGCTTATCTACTACAATTCATTGCTTAGCTATTTCAATTCGGGGGAATTTCTCATAGATCATTAGGAATCGATGTAAGGGTCAAATGGTCAAAAGAACCGTGCCCAAGTAGATCGATCTACCCCCTAAGCAAATTGTACAAACACTTGAATGCTAATGAAAATTCTTTGGCACCGATATTTTGTCTCCGAGCCCAAGGGCCATTTCGATTCTTATTGCACGATCGAAAACTAACATTGCTCAGAGCTTCGTATGAAAATCAAAGGGAATAAGACCTACTAAGGCAAACCCTAATTTCTCAAAGGCCAAGGCCAAATCGAGTTAACGAAGCTCGAAGGGGACTAAGACCTGTTAAAGCAAACCCAGATTTCTTAAAGGGCTAAGGCCGAATCAAATTAATAAAACTCGAGAGTAAGACCTATTGAGGCACCCTTTTTGAAGCTTGTGCCTTATCAAATCGGCTGATGAAAGGGAAAATCTGCTAAGGCATATCTTCAAATCGCCTAAGTCTAAACTAAGCCTAAAGAGCAGAAGACTCTACAAGTTGAACTGTTGATTCTAAGTACGAAGAATCAAAGTATCAAACAAGAAAGGAAAATAAAAGGGAGATCTTTATATATATGAACAAAATATGTTACAGAAATGAGGAAGTCAAAAAAAAAAAAAAGGTCTATTCGGAATTCTCAGAGTCTTCTTCTTCTTCTTCTTCTGGGAAGGCCCGCTTTCTGGCCTCGGCTTCGATTTTTTTTGCATCATCGATCTCGGTAGATAGATCGAAGCCCCGAGTTTGTAACTCTTTGAGTACAGAAAGGCAGGTTTGGCATTTGGTGTATTCGACCAGAATCTTCGACTGTTCCTGAGCAGCCTCGGCATCGGCCCTATATTGGGCTATCAACTCACCGGCCTCAGCCTTGGATGTAGCAATCTCTGATTTTGACGATTGCAGCTCGTTGACCAAAATGTCACGATCCGAAGTAAGCGTCTCGACTTGGGATTGAAGCGTATCGGTACTTTTAGCCAAAGTCCCGATTTCCTCTTGTGCCTCCGAAACTTGTTCTTCCAAAGAAACCATTTGAGATTGGAGGGTTTCTTTTTCCGAGGTCAGCAGATCGGTCTTGGCTCTCCATTCGTTAGTTTCTGCTTTGGCCTCAGTCAACGCGGATTGGAATTGGTTTATTCGGTCAAGTTGCTGCCCCATCTGGTCGAGTATACCGGTATTTTCCTTGCGCACAAAGTCTAGTTCGGCCCAAAGGGTCGACATCTCCCCTTCAAGCCGCTCACGACGTGCCTTTTCTTCCCTTAGTCAAAGAAAAGCCTCATGATGAAGCACCGAGGCCTACGAGTACAAAAGAAAATAAGACAGTTAGTCAAAATTGAAACATAAAATGGCAAACACCGGACAAGGCTTATAGGAAGTTTTACCTTATTTGATGCTTGTTGAGCTTCATTGAACAAGCAGGCCTCATCCACCTCATCCATTGCGGCCTGATCTTCTTCGTTCACCAAGTATCGAAGATAACTAGCCAACCCCACAGGCGCAGAAAGGGCCCTAGCATCTTCAGGAGTGGTAAACTTTATTATTCTTTTTGGATCAGGGTTGGAACTCGGAGCAGGAAATCTATCGACCATCTTTGGACCGAAAGACGCCTTGCTCATCTCGGTGGAGGGACTCTTCCTCGGCACTTCGAGCCCAAAGGTATCCGCCGATGGCACACCGTCGAAGAAATCTTGAAAAGGTCCTTCCGGTATATGGCCTTTGCTCGGTGAATGTGCTTTTGCAGCTCGGGCTTTATTAAGAGTTGACTCCGAGAAAGAAGGGGAGTCCATTGCTTCGGGGGGCCCGAGATTCCCTGCGTCGCCTCCCTACATCAGCGGAAGCCCCGGTTCTCGCCCCCGCATCGAGGTCCTCTACTCGATGAATATGAGTTTCATCGACCCTCGGCTCGGGGACTGCCCAAGATGGCTCGCTGCTCAAAATCTCGAGACCTTCGTCTTCCTCGGACTCATGGTCCAATCGATAAGCTATGTTCGAGATTCTGAGCCTATGAGCTATACTTTTCTTCGGTTTCTTCTTCTCAAGCCCAGAAGAACCGGAGACTTCTTTCCTCTTTTTCTCCCCTTCCTGCTCCGAGGCAGGGGGAGGGAAGGGAACCTCTCTACCAAGGGACGCTGGTCTCAATTCAACGTCCTTTGATAGACCTGGAAAGGAAGGAACGAAGTAAGGTATAGAGCAGCAGCATCATCGATAACATAAGATGTGGAATAAAAATATTACCGGTCTTACCAAGGTTCTCACCATGATTTTTGGCCTCCCATCGGCCCTTCGATATCTCGCGGCAGGCATGCTCTAAATAGGTCCTTTGAGATACCACCTTCTCGACCTATTCTTTCAAATGCTGAATCGCAGCCGGCATTCGAGAAACAACTACACCATGCGAGATATGTTAGTAAGATAACAAAGGGAAGACACCAAATGAATTGAAATAGGAAGATAGCACTTACGGTTCATGTTCCACTTTTCAAGGAACGGCATGTTTTCGGCAGGGATTAGGTCCGATGTCTTTATTCGAACAAATCAACTCATCCAACCTCGGTCCTTATCCTCGTCGATGCTCGAAAAGGGGGCTTTGCTAGCCCGGCGAGCTAGTTTTATTAGTCCCCCTCGGAAGATTCGGGGACTGTATAGTCGTAGGAGATGATCGAGGCTGAAGGAGTACCCTTCGATATTACTTACAGAAAAAGGAAAGAGAATGACTATTCTCCAAACAGAGGGATGAATCTGACCCAGCGTTACATCGCACCTTTTGCAAAATTCGATGATGATGGGGTCCAAAGGGCCCAGCGTGAAGGGGTAAGTGTAAACACTCAAGTATCCCTCCACGTGGGTGGTGATTGCCTCTTCTGGTGAAGGAACCACCACGTCCTTACCGACCCAATTGCAATCCTGCTTCACCCTCTCGATTTTTTTGTTCGTAATCGAACAAATGTATCTGGTGACCGGCTCACCCCGGCCTGGTACAGAAGAAGCCTTCTCTACCTTAAAGTCGGAACCGGTTGAGCATCCAACTGGTACGAACACTTTTAGTGGGGGCTCGGTCGAAGTCCCCTCAACAACGACAAGTTTAGTTTCTTCAACGGGTTGAGAAGAAGAAGGGGTTTGTTTCTGGGGAACAGATTTGGATGTCTTTGCCATTAGAAATAAAGAGTTAAAGAAGATAGTAGGTATCAGGAGTAAAACAAGAACAAAGGAGATTACCCTTGTGAACAAATTCAGAAAACTTGAAGAATACAATAACACAAACTTTGGAATTGAAGGAAGGGAGGGCTATTTATACCCTCTTAAAGGTGGTTGTTCGAGTCCCAAATGAGGAAACATTAATTAGCGTTTGCAGGCGTTGCAGAGTTTGTCTTCAGTTGGTCTGTGAAAAGGCAGTTTTGATACTTGACATGTGCGTCATCATGCTGCCGTCATTCACCAATATGACGTTTTGTGATGTGACTCCCCGAGTTTCGTGTTATGCGCCATAAGTATGTCTCCTTTAAACCTAATCTTAAAAGCGGCGGCTCATGTCATTTTTTATCATTACTCTCTAAAAAACGAGGGGACTATCTGTATGGGGTCGAGTTCAATCACTTGCATAGAGAATATCGGTTTCGAATTCATGCGACAGGCATCGATTGGAGTCACTGCTCGATAGGCCGGGATCGAGATATCAAGAGGTGGAGGCTAAGACCGGATTCCATCGGAACGAAGCTCGAAGCCAAGGTGCTCGAGATGAGATCGTTGAGGCCGGTTAGGGTAAAACACCCTAGGTAAAATCATTAGATTTCCGTAACTGAAGGACCGAAAATCCCGTGATACGTGAATATCTCGGCGAGAATCATGACAAAGATCAGTAAAAACGTTGAAGCCATTAATTCTAGGGACATTTTACCTTGTATATAGGTCTTTTACCTTATATAAAACTCATTCCCATCCTTATATAAAGGGGAGCACAATTGTAAAAAGATCATCACACAACGAACGAATAATATACGAAAAGCTACAGTTTATTCTATTTACTTTCTCATTCTATCTGCTTCATATTGGAGGATTTTGCCACAGTAAAGCCATTCAATATTGGTAGTTTGATTTCTTTCTTATTTACTTAATGTAGCCTCTATTTTCATTCATTCTTTATTTGTATCAAATTAAATCACGTATCCTTAAAACCACGTACAAATTAAATTATTATCCGTAGCCAATGGTACACAGTGAGGACAATTGTATCAAATAAAAGGAAAAGAGTAAAGGACAGTTGATGAAAAGGATGGCTTATTACGTGAGAGTCAATCATGCATTTTTTTGGGTTTCCCATCCACATTTCGGCTCAACCTGATTAATATAGATGTACGCTGCGTATCTCTCTAGTAAAGCAAATTTATTCACGAGACTCGAACTCAAAACGTTTATCTTTTCTCCTTTCCTTTTCCTTTCTTCCATTTTCCTTCTTGTTTCGTTGCTCGGCATAGCAAAGTGTAACTAACCTATTCAATATGATAGATATCTTTTCTTTATTAGGTTACACATGGATATGATATGGCTTACCAAATATTTTGGCTTATTAGAGTCAGGGGAGAATCGTAATAGATTAGAAAAATCATAAGGAATATCCTCGGAATTCTGAGTAAACCTTGTAGCGTTCAAAGATAGTAAACCAGACTACATATCATGGGATCCCTCACATGCATCTTCCTTGTAGCGTTCAAAGATAGTAAACCAGACTACATATCATGGGATCCCTCACATGCATCTTCACTCAAATGGGGATGAATTGTATGTAGAGCCGGATCTAAGATTTGAAGTTTATGGGTTTCTAATAACGATCTCGAGTTATATATACAATAATAATTGGGTTCCTAGTCAAATATTGATAGATATTTAGTGAATTTTTTAAAATAAATACAGGATTTGGGCAAAAATTATTAGGTTCCTGAGAACCCATAACCTTAAAGTTGGATCCGCCCCTGGTTGTAAGGTCCCTACATGGATGACGTAAACAAATTCAGAAATAGACCAAATTCAAAAAGGATATTAATTCAATAAAAAGTAATTGAAATTAACATTTTGGACACACTAATTAAGCTTCGGATGGAGTGTAGTCAATAAGCAAACCAACACTAAAGGCATAAAAATAATTAAATTACGTTAAGGCTTGACTTGCAATTGCTTTGCCAAAACGTCGCTGACTTGGCCACTTGCAATATTAGCCAGTAGTGCGGACTTAGCAGTTGAAAGAACAGGGGCGATCTTTGCACATGTGGGTTTCGCCGACTTGCCAATTTGAGATTTAGTCAGTGCATTTGAATATCTCTGGTAGTGGTGCAATATAATATAGATTTAAAAAAATAGTTATCTATCTATATTGTCCATCAAAAGTGAGTTCGTTAATAAAATGAATTTAAAAATAGATAACCAATGGGTTTAACGTTTACATTTCTAACGACTTAAATTGGGGATTCATGTAGTTTAGAGATCATGAATTCTCTCAAAAGTGATCATTTTCAAGAAGCCATGGATAATATGGATATTTATATTATCAGCCAGTTAACACATTTTCTATTCATATTATATGCGTCGAATCGAATAATTTATCTGTTTTTGCATTACCCGTTTTCATTCGTTCATATCCGATCCGACCATCCGTTTGCCACTCCTGACCACTGCATTCTTACATTTATGTTACAATAGTTTTTACATTTTCATTTCAACTAGTCGTAAGGCACGAGCATTACGCTTGTACCCCCAAAACCATGAATATAAACTTTTTAAAAAAATTACATAAATAATGTTGAAAATGTGTTTGAATTAAATAAATAAAACACTTTAAAAAAATTATAAATTTAAGAAAATGATAAATATTAAACATATTATCAAACTCAATAAAAGAAGAAAACCTACTATATAGAAGTCCTTAAATGTCTTATTGTAATTTTTACATATGAGTTTTGCATTTGTTTTGTAAATCCAGGCGGACTTTCTTCACATGAAGCGCAAGAGTAATTTCAATTCTTCCTTGACCTCTATGCTTTTTTAGGAAACAATTTGAAAAATGTAGTTTGACTGTCGCAAACCTGCAAATTTACTTGAATTATAAAATAAAATTAACGGAAAATTTTTGGATCTTGAAGATGCATGTTGATGTTATTATGAGAACTTTTTTCACTCCTTGTTTCAATATATCAAACCTTAGTTGAATGAGAGTCATTGAGATTTGAAAAGGTTTTAATGAAATATTCAAATAAAAATATGACATATGTCAAAGCATATTTTTTTATAAGAACGTTCCTGCACCTGGTATATACACCAATTAATAAATAGATAACATATTTTTAACATACTACTCTTATCAATAAATAAAATTACCATTTTATAGAAGCTAAATTAAAGGCAATAAAATCTCAATGAGAAGAGCTCGTAAGAAGATTAAAAACTCAATTCCATAACAGTCCCAGTTCTTTTGAAATTACATACTTATTGTTGAAGTTTGTTTGGGAATAACTTTCGCGGCTAAAAGATAATGTAAGATAAATTAAAACTTCTAAGTGTATAAATAACTGTAAACTAAACGAAGAGAGTCAGTGGTAGAGGTTAGGCGGGTGAATGATAAACTGATGGCGATTAAGCTAGTAGTTGGAGGAAGCACTCTGAATGTCATTAGGTCTTACGGGCTGCAAGCAGATTCGAATGAGGAGGTTAAAAGGCGCTTCGGGGAGGCATTGGATGAGGTGGTGTGGGGTACTCCGTCTACGGAAAAGTTATTTATAGGACAGGATTTTAATGGTTATATTGGGTCATGTGTTGGTAGCTATGGTGAGGAGCACGGTGGCTTCAGCTTTCGAGATAGGAACGGAGGAGGAACTTCACTGTTGGATTTTGCTAGAGCTTTTGAGTTGGTGATCGTGAACTCTATTTTTCCGAAAAGGGAGGAGCATTTGATTACTTTCTGAAGTATGGTAGCTAAGACTCAGATTGATTATCTCCTCCTCAGGAGGTGTGATAGGGGTTGTGCGAGGATTGTAAGGTGATCCCGAGTGAGAACCTCGCGACAATACATAGGCTCCTGGTGATGGATGTTGGTATCTTGATAAAGAGGAAGGAGAGGTTTGTATGGGGTCAACCGAGGATCAGGTAGGAAGTTTTGACTAAGTGATAATGCGCAGGAGTTGGAGGGGCGGGGTGACGGCTATGGGAACCTGGAAGAGTGGTGGGGATGCTAGCGCTATGTGGACGGCGATGGCGGACTATATAAGGGAGGCGGCGAGAGAGGTGTTAGGGGTCTCGAAGGGGTACTCTGGCGGGCACCGAGGTGACTGGTGGTGGAATTATGTGGTCCAGGGTAAAGTGAAAGCAAAAAAAGCGGCATACCTTAAGTTAGTTGAGAGCACTGATGAAGAGCAGAGGAGAGCGAATAGAGAAATATATAAGGAAGCAAGGAGGGAGGTGAAATTAGCGGTCATGGAGGCTAAGGCTCCTGCGTTTGGTTGGCTGTATGAGGAACTGTGGGCCAAAGATGGGGACAAGAAGTTATTTCGGCTGGCCAAAGCGAGAGAGAGGAAGGCTCGCGACCTGGATCAAGTTAGGTGCATCAAAGACGACGAAGGTCGTGTATTGATGGAAGAGGCCTAGATTAAGCAAAGATGGCAATCCACTTTTATTTCTGAACGAAGAGGGGGATAGAAATATCGTGTTAGGGGAATTGGGGCACTCCAAGAGTCACCAAGAATTTACGTGTTGTAGACGTACTAAGGTTGAGGAGGTCGTGGGAGCAATGCGTAAGATGAGTCAGGGCAGAGCAGGCTTGGAGTGGCTGACTGGGCTATTTATTATTATTTTCAGGACGAAGAGGATGCCAGATAAGTGGAGGTGGAGTACGATGATTTCGCTATACAAGAACAAAGGTGATATCCAGAATTGTAACAACCATAGGGGTATCAAGTTACTGAGTCATACCATGAAAGTTTGGGAGAGGGTGGTTGAATGGAGGGAAAGGAGGGGGGGTGCCTATATCAGAAAACCAGTTCGGTTTCGTCCTGATGTCCTTTTATTTGTGGACGCTACATGTCGTGCTGCAGGTCCTGATAGACAGGTAGGCGAAGCTCCCCTACCATAGTAGGCTGCCCAGTTCAGTTGTTATTGGCGAGATCCCTTCTCCGGACTTGCCGTGGTCTTGATATGTATTATTGTTATAGACGTTATGGGTATGTCAGGGCCCTGTTCCGGCAACGTTGCAGCACTTATGTTCCTGTAGAGGCTCATAGACAGATGTCGACTCATGTATAATTTGGATTGCCTTGTCGACTAACTTTTGTTGTATAGTCTCTCATGGCAGCTTGTCAGCTTGTATCTTATACATAGCTTCATGGCAGCCTTGTCGGACATGATATATATGTTCATGCCATTATCTGTCAATGTTGGTTGTTTAGGATTCATGTTTACCATCTATATTTATCTCGTCGACCCTTATATATAATAAGAAATGTTAGATAAAATGTACGTTGGTGCTCGGCAGGTGTGGCCCGGTGCCAATCATGGCCCTCAAGTTTGGGTCATGACAAACTTGGTGTCAGAGCAAGTCTGTCCTAGGGGTTGTCTATGAGCCGTGTCTAGTAGAGTCTGGATTATAGATGTGTAGCGCTCCACATTTATAATCAGGAGGCTGCATGACATTTAGGGTTGTTACCTTCTTCCTGAATCTAGGTCGTGCGTAGAGTTGAGTTGTAAGTGTTCGTCTCTAATATTCACCATGTTTTCTTTCAGTGCCTTCGACTTGATACAGCTGCGGGAGAGGGTACCAGGCAAGTGCCTCCAGCCAGAGCAGGCCAAAGTGAGCCTTAGAGTGTGGTATTGTCTCACACCTCAACTACTCCTTCTCCTCCTGAGGATATTAGGAGGCACCCAGCACTTCTACTTCCTCCGTCTGGCACTATAGACAAGGATATTCGGAGTGCGGTACAGTTGTTGACTAGCTTGGTAGCTGCTCAGGCTCAGAAGTAGAATACCGGTGCTGCTGATAAACCGGTTAGTGCGAGAGTTCGTGATTTTATTAATCTAGACCCTCCAGTATTTACCGGATCAGACCCCAAAGAGGACCCGCAGACTTTTATTGATCAGGTTCATCGTACACTGCGGGTTATACATGCTAGTGGTACAAAGGCAGTAAAGTTGGCTTCTTATCGGTTACGGAATTTAGCAGTTTTCTGGTATGATAGTTGGGAGAGATCCAGGGGTCCGAATGCTCTTCCACCTGCGTGGAAGGAATTTTCCGAGGCCTTTCTTCGTCACTACTTGCCAGTTGAGATACGACGAGCTAGAGCTGATAAGTTCTTGAACATTCGCGGGGTAATATGAGTGTGCGTGAGTATAGTATGCAGTTTGATTCTTTAGCAAGGTATGCTCCCCATATGGTGGCCGAGATGAGCGATAGGGTGCACCTATTCGTGAACGGGTTGGGACCACATCTGATAAATGAGTGCACGACAGCCTCCTTGGTAGAGGGCATGGATATTTCCCGTATTCAGGCTTATGCCCAGACACAAGATGATCGTAAGCGCCAGCAAAGGGCAGATAGGGAGCAAGATAGGGGCCAGCATAAGAGGGCGAGATTTGCAGGGTATTCTGGTGACTTCAGAGGTAGAATCAGGCCCCAGTCTTCAAGGTGTTTGGCGTCACCCGTAGCTAGTGCTCCACCACAGTTTCAGAGGCCTCGATATGATCGATTTACCTATTCTGGTTCAGGTCAGAGTTCGCGGGCATTAGGCTCACAATATCATATAGATACTAGTCAGACGAGACCCCCAACACCTCGTTGTGATCAGTGCGGCAAGGCCCACTTTGGACTGTGCCGTCGGGGTTCCGATGCGTCCTATTCTTGCAGACAGCCTGGCCATATGATGGGGGATTGTCCTAACAGAGGAGGTGGTGGTATGGCACAGCCGACTGGATTTGTGTCTGGTTCTTCCTCATCAATTCGACCTCCAGTACGAGGTTTTCAGCAATTAACAGGTCATGGTAGAGGTAGAGGTGCAGTGCTGAGTTCGAGTGGTGCTCAAAATCGAACATATGCTCTCGTAGGTCGACCGGATCTCGAGTCATCTCCGGATGTTGTTACAGGTATACTGTCTATGTTTTCTTATGATGTATATGCATTGATTGATCCGGGATCCACATTATCATATGTTACACCCTTTGTGGCTAATAAGTTTGGCGTCAAACCTAGATTAATAGGTAAACCACTTGCGGTATCTACTCCGATAAGAGAATCTGTGATTGCTAGAAAGGTATATAGAGGTTGCACAGTGATGATTTGTAGTCGTCAAACCTCGGTAAATTTATTTGAGTTAGAAATGGTTGATTTCGATGTGATAATGGGAATGGACTGGTTGGCCTCATGCTATGCAAATGTTGATTGTCGTACGAAGATGGTTAGGTTTCAGTTTACTGGTGAACCCGTCATTGAATGGAAGGGGAACATTGCTACGCCGAAAGGTAGGTTTATTTCCTATCTTAAGGAAAGGAAGATGATCTCAAAAGGTTACATTTATCATCTCGTTCGCGTTAGGGATATGGAAGCGAAGCCGCCTACTCTACAATCAATCCTCGTGGTCAATGAATTTCCAGATGTTTTCCCAGATGAATTCCCAGGTCTTCCTCCTGAAAGGGAGATTGAGTTTAGCATTGATGTGTTGCCTGAAACCCAAACGATCTCTATCCATCCATACAGGATCGCCCGGCAGAGTTGCGAGAGTTGAAGGCGTAGTTGAAGGACTTGCTAGATAAGGGCTTCATTAGGCCTAGCACTTCACCTGGGGCTGCGCCAGTTTTGTTCGTGCGGAAGAAAGACGGGTCGTTAAGGATGTTTTTCGATTATCGACAACTGAATCAGTTTATTATAAAGAACAAATATCCACTTCCAAGGATTGACAACCTTTTTGACCAACTCCAGGGTGCTAAGTATTTCACCAAGATTGACATACGCTCAAGGTATCATCACGTGAGGGTTAAGAGAAGGATATTCCAAAGACGGTCTTCCGGACAAGATATGGACACTTTGAGTTCTTGGTGATGTCGTTCGGGATTACAAATGCCCCAACAGCTTTTGTGGATATGATGAATAGTGTATTCAGGCCCTATCTTGATGTGTTCGTGATCGTATTCATTGATGACATTCTGGTGTATTCTCGTTCAGAAACGGAACTTACGGGCCACTTGCGGATTGTCTTACAGACTCTTCAGGATTGTAAGTTATATGCTAAGATCTCCAAATATAAATTCTGGCTAAACATAGTAGCATTCCTTGGCCATGTGATATCTGACGAGGGTATTAGTGTCGACACTCAGAAGATCGATGCAGTCAAGAATTGGCCAAGACCTACAACACCGTCAGAAGTCCGCAGTTTCCTGGGGCTAGCAGGATATTATAGGCGGTTTGTAGAAGGGTTTTCCTCTATGTCAGCATCATTGACTAAGTTAACACAGAAAGCTACCAAGTTCCAGTGGTCTGACGCTTATGAATGTAGTTTTCAGGAGCTAAAGAACCGATTGACATCCGCTCCAGCGCTCACTCTCCCAGAAGGAACAGAAGGTTATGTGGTATATTTTGATGCCTCAAGCATAGGTTTGGGGTGCATATTGATGCAACGTAGGAAGGTGATTGCTTATGCATCAAGACAATTAATGAAGCATGAAAATAATTACCCGACTCATGATTTGAAATTGGCTGCAGTAATATATGCTTTGAAGATATGGCGGCACTACTTATACGGTGTCCATGTTGACATCTACACGGATCACAAAAGATTACAATACATCTTCAAGCGGAAGGAGTTGAATATGAGGCAGCGTAGGTGGCTTGAATTACTGAAAGATTACAATGTCGAGATATTGTACCATCCCAGTAAAGCTAATGTTGTGGCAGACGCACTTAGTCGTAAGTCAATGGGAAGTTTAGTGCACATTGAGGCAGGTAGACAAGGGTTGACTAAAGAGCTTCATCAGCTAGCCAATATGAGAATCAGATTGTTAGACTCTAATGACGGAGGTGTTACTGTACAAAATACATCAGAATCATCTTTGGTTGCCGAGGTTAAAGCATGACAATATGAAGATCCTACCTTAGTACGATTGAGAGAGAGCATTCAACAGTGTAAAATTACAACTTTCAATATCGGAGGAGATGGGGCACTAAGATACCAGGGCCGATTATGTGTGCCTAATGTTGTAGGTGTGCGAGAGAAAATTATGATTGAGATTCATCAGTCCCGATATTCCATCCATCCCGGCTCGACAAAGATGTATCATGACGATAAGGAGCAGTATTGGTGGGATAGTATGAAGAAGTCTATTGCAGAATTTGTAGCCCAGTGCCCTAATTGTCAATAAGTAAAGGTTGAGCATCAGAAACCCGGTGGATTGATTCAAAATATAGAGATTCCGACTTGGAAATGGGAGGAGATTAATATGGACTTCATTATTGGATTGCCTCGCTCTTATCATAAGCTTGACTCCATCTGGGTGATAGTTGATCGACTTACAAAATGTGCCCATTTTCTGCCAGTTAAGACAACTTATACAGCTGAAGATTATGCGAAGTTGTATATCAAGGAGATTGTTAGGCTTCATGGTGTGCCGGTGTATATTATATCAGACCGAGGAGCTCAATTTACGGCTAACTTTTAGAGTCCTTATCAGAAGGGTTTAGGCACACAAGTGAATCTCAGCACGGCATTCCATCCACTGATTGATGGACACGGTGAACGTACCATCCAGACATTTGAAGATATGCTACGAGCATGTGTTCTAGATTTCAAGGGGAACTGGGATGATCACCTGGCACTCATAGAATTCGCCTACAATAATAGTTAACATTCCAGTATTAAAATGGCTCCGTACGAGGCGCTGTACGGGAGGAGATGTAGGTCACCAGTTGGATGGTTCGAAGTTGGTGAGACAGAATTATATAGGTCAGACTTGATTCACCAAGCCATTGAGAAGGTTAAAGTGATACCAGAGCGACTGAAGACGGCCCAAAGCAGGAAAAAATCTTATTCCGATGTCCGACGTCGTGACCTGGAATTTCAGGTTGGTGATTGGGTTTTCCTGAAGATCTCACCAATGAAGGGTGTTATGCGTTTTGGGAAGAAAGGTAAGCTGAGTCCAAGGTATATCGGTCCGTATAAAATTCTTCGACAAATTGGACATGTTGCTTATGAGTTAGAATTGCCATCCGAATTGGAATTTGTCCATCCGGTATTTCATGTATCTATGTTGAGGAAATGTATTGGAGACCCTTCTCGAGTCGTCCCTATCAAGTATGTACAAGTTACAGAGGATATATCATATGAAGAAGTGCCAGTGGCTATATTAGATCGACAAGTCCGCAAGCTGAGAACAAAAGATGTAGCTTCCGTCAAAGTATTGTGGAGGAACAAGAATATGGAAGAAATGACATGGGAAGAAGAAGAGGAGATGAAGTCTAAATACCCTTACCTGTTCCAGAAAAAAGATAACGAGGATGCTAGGGGAACACAGGATGCATTAAAAGGAGAAACGTCTCTATGAGGTAAGCAATAACTTGAGAATACTCTTTCTTAATACAAAGTGGTGATATGTGAATAATGTACATAGTTATAATGCTTTGTATAGCCTTGTAAGGATATAGGTTGGGTTTAACTACTTGCGAGTTTTTCTAGTGTCCGTTTTATAGAGAAAACTCAGCCAGAAATTTCCGTCAGAAATCCACAATGAGTTAAAATCCCCGTAAACCCTTACATTCGAGGACGAATGTTCCTAAGGGGGGGAGGGTGTTACAACCCATATTTGTATACGTTAGATTACGCCGTAAGATAGTCTACATAGGTCCGAGAAGAGATTACCTTTGAGATAATAAGAATTTAGTCCTATTGGTCTTAAATGATGTAAGGGTGTATAAGGGTGGTTAACAAGTATTAGAAGATAAACGAATTAAGGATATTCTAACTCGTATTTTTGGGTAAATAGAGAGGTGATTAACATTAACAAGAGGTCATGTTTTAAGGTATCTAAATCATATAATATCCATTTCATAAGTCTTGAAGTCAAACGTGTTATGAAACAAAAGTCGACAAAGGTTGTCGCAACTTGGATTCGTAATTTTACTTAAACATTAGGTCAAATATTTCTAAGCTTTTCTCCCAATTTACAAGGAATTACGTGGTGATCTACCTACCACATTAAAGATCCATGAGTCTAGTTTCCAACACACCAAACCATTTGTTGATACGATCTCAGAATTGGGAGATATTCACGTTTTCACGAGACTGCGCCAAGCACCTCTATATGGGGCCCACATAGGCGGTTTAAGACATATGGATATATATATCACGCCTCAACCCCGTTTTAAGTCATCTGTTTTCAGTATATTCAGAGCTTAGAACCCAAATAACACCCTCTCAAGGTTCTCTCATGATCCAAGACTAAAACAAAGGTCAAACAACACAAATCAAGTGTCGGTAATCCCGTGACGCTAGTAAGTTCCTATTTCCTTTTGTTGTTGCTGATTTTTGTGTTGTTCCAGCTCGTGTGGGAGGTTGTTTTATGTTGGTTGTGTTCTGTAAAATACCCCCTCAAGTGTAAATATCAACCCTGGGTAATTTCAAGTCTTCTAAAGTGACTCTAGTACCGAAAAACTCTAATTGATTGCTAGCTTCGCTTCCTTGTTCTTGTGGCAGCATTGAAGGAATATTTCGTGGTAAATTATGGGCCAATTGGAGTTGTTCTTTCTGTTTAAAGGGAAGGAACCTCTTACCCTACATGTATTTAATATTATCCAAGTTATGGCTCAGTCGTTGAACCTAGAACTTGTGAGATGTATGTGGAAAGGCTTGTTAGTAATGCTGTTGGTTGTTGGACTATTTTGGGAGGCTTAATATGATTATTATTGATGTTGTTTGGGCTTTTTGGTGATTGTGTTAACTTGTGGGAAGTCATATATATAGGGAAGGTACTGTTCGTTTCATCGTAAAATAGGTTACAGTTGATACATAATAGTTACGATTCTTAAACGATAACGATAGTATCGTTTCTCTTATTGTAGACTAAGGAGTTGTGACAGTTGCATAGCTTGAAGTTGGGAAGTATATACAAGGTATGTGAATTTGTCCTTTTCCTTCTTTTGCACGACTCTGATTGTACATAATGCAATGAACGAGCCTCCAATGATACTCTACTCTTAGAAGGTGGTAGTACTTATATTGTTTCCCCTCTTATGGGAGGATTGATGTTGATGTTACTTCTTTGACCTTACACCAGTCCGAAAGGTTGAAACTGTGATTCCAATGAGTACAGCATGCATTATCTATTTTACTCTACCGAGCCGTGCTATAGTCCGCCGGATATGACACCTATTGTGCAACTATATATACATATATATATATGTATCTATTTTACTCTACTGAGCCGCGCTATAGTCGGCATCTACTTTACTCTACCGAGTCCGCGCTATAGTCGGCCGGGAATGGCACATACTGTGCAACCACTGATCAGTTGGGTATGCAGTTACCGAGCCTTATGATGGCCGGGGTACTATATGATGATGATGAGGCCCACAGAGGCATATGAATATGATGATTTTAAACGGATATATATGTATATGCACATCAGGCATTGCATGATTAGTCGCCCTCAGAGGCACTCAGATGTTACGGGGTGTATATTTTCTATCCCTATGCACATTATTGTTCTTATATTATGCTTTCCTGCCTTACATACGCAGTACCTTCTTCGTACTGACGTCCTTTTATTTGTGGACGCTGCATGTCGTGCTGCAGGTCCTGATAGACTGGTAGGCGAAACTCCCCCGTCACAGTAGGCTGCCAGTTCAGCGGTTATTGGCGAGATCCCTCCTTCGGACTTGCCGTGGTCTTGGTATGCATTTTTGTTATAGGCATTATGGGTTTGTCGGGGCCCTGTTCCGGCGATGCTGCATCACTTACGTTCCTTTAGAGGCTCATAGACAGGTGTTGACTCATGTATAGTTGGGATTGCCTTGTCGGCAAATTTATTTTGTTGTATAGTTTTTCATGATTGCCTTGTCGGTCATATTATATATATATGTTTATGTCATTATCTGGAAGGAATTGGTTATGTCATTATCATGGGATTATTGTCTACCAATTATACTGATCTCACTGGCCCTTATAGGAAATAAGAAAGGTTAGATAAAATGTACATTGGTACTCGGCAAGTAAGGCCCGGGTGCGTGTCATGGCCCTCCGGTTTGGGGAGGGCCTGGGTCATGACAGTATATTTGTTCGATTACGGACAAAATCCTTGACAAGGTTAAAGAAGATGGTAATTGGATCGGCAAGTGCATGGTCATTCCTGCACCGGAAGAGGCGATCACCACCCACGTGGAGGGTTATTTAAGTGTTTGCACTTATTCCTTCGTGTTGGGCCCTTTGGACCCTGTTATTGTTGCCTTTTGCAAAAGGTACGAAGTAACATTGGGCCAAATCCACCCTTCTTTCTGGAGAATATTCATTCTCTTTCGCTCTTTTGTAAGCAAGATCGACGGGCACCCTTTCACCGTCGATCACCTTCTGCGGTTATACAGTCCCCGACTGTTCCGAGGGGAATAGTAAAACTTGCTCGCCGGGCAAGCAAAACCCCCTTCTCGAGCATCGATGAGGATAGGGATCGAGGCTGGATGAGTCAATTCATTCAAGTGAAAACATCGGACCTTATTCCGGCTGAAGACATGCCGTTCCTCGAGAAGTGGAACATGAACCGTGAGTGTTATCCCATATTTCAACTTGTTTAATGCTTTTTCCTTCGTTATTTTACTAACCAGTTCCAGATGATGTAGCCGTATCCTGTATGCCGCCCGCGATTCATCATCTGAAGGAATGGGTCGAAAGAGTAGTGTCCCAAAGACCCTATTCGGAACGTGCCTGGCGCGAGCTCTCGAAGGGCCGATAGGAGGCCCGACACCATGGTGAGACCGGTTAAGTTCGAACTCAGCATCTTATGTTATTGATTTCTAATTTTCTGTACTCTTCATTTGTAGGTTTATCAAAGGGCGTTGAATTGAGGCCAGCGTCCCCTGGTAATGAGGTTCCCTGCAAGCCCCCTGCTTCAGAGTAGGAGAAAGAGAAAAAGAGTAAAGAAGCCCCCAGTTCTTCTGAGCCCGAGAAAAGGAGACCGAAGAAAATGATAGCTCGTAAGCCTAAGAGTAGCATTGATGACCGGATACTGTCCTCGGACTCACTTCATCGGTTGAGGGAAGAATCCGAGAAAGACGAAGATTTCGACTTTTTAGGTAGCGAGTCGTCTCGAACTGAAGGACGGGGAGTCCCCGAGCAGAGAGCCGATGAAACACACCTTCATCGAGTCGAGGGCTCAGAAATGGGGGCAAGAGCTGGGGCTTCTACTGATGTGAGAGGGGCTTCGCAGGGGATCTCGGGTCCCATAGAAATGATAGACTCCCCTTCCTTCTCGGAGTCGACCCTGAACAAGGCCCAAGCCGCAAAAGGACATTCCCCGGGTAGGAGCCATGTACGGGAGGGCCTTTTCCGAGGTATATTCTATGGCGTGGATTCTGCGTCTGCTGAGGATACCTTTGGGCTCGGTAACCTAGAAGTATCGAGGTAAAGTCCCTCTACCAGTACGAGCAGGGTTTCTTTCGGTCCGAAGTTGGTCGATAGATTTCATGCTCCGAGTTCAGATCCTGATCGGAAGCGGATCATATCCTTCGCCATTCCCAAAGATGCTAAGTTCCTTTTCTCTCCTGTAGGGGTGGCTAGCTATCTTCCGTGTTTGGTGACCGAAGAAGATCAGGCTAAGATGAACAAGGTGGATGTACCCTGCTTGTTCAATGAAGCTCAGCAAGCATTGAATAGGGTAAGTTTCTGATAAGCCTTATCTGGTGTTCACTTTTTTGCACTTACTTCAACTCACTCCATATTTCCTTTCGTGTTTGCAGTCCTCGGTGCTTCATCATGAGGCTTTTCTTCGTCAGCGGGAAGAATCGGGATGTTGCGAGCGGCTCGAAGGGGAGATGGTGACACCTTCGGGCTGAACTGGATTTTGTATAGAGAGAGAATTCTGGCTTAGTCGAGCAGATATGGCATCAGCTCGATCAAATAACCCGACTTCGATCCGAGGCAAACAAGGCTAGAGCTGAAGCGAAGGAGTGGAAAAGCAGGATGGATTAGCTGGCTTCGGAAAAAAGAGGCCTTCCGTGCTCATTTAGTTTCATTCGAAACTCAACTGACAGAAGCAAAAGGTAGAATCGAGGGTCTGACTAAGAGCACCAACGTATTCCAATCCCAAGTTAGCGTGATCACCTCAGATCAAGATGTTTTGGCCAACGAGCTGCATATGGCGAAATTAGAGGCTGCTGCAACTAATGTTGAGGCCGATGAGCTGGTGACCAATACAAGGCCGACACTGAGGCTGCTCAAGATCAATCAAAAATTTTGGTTTGATCACATGAAGTGGAAAACTCGCCTGTCCGTCCTCGAGGAGATACATGCTCGAGGCATCGATCTATCAGCTGAGATCGAGGATGCCAAAAGGATCGCGGCAGAAGCCAGAAAACAAGCCTTTCTGGAGGAAGATGACGCCGAGAACTCGCAATGAAGCGCCTTCTCTTGTGGTTTTTCTTTTTTTTTTGATATTATGTAATGATGTCCCTATCTTTGTAATCATATCTTTTATATATATAAAAGCCTTTTTTCCTTTCCTTCTTTTATTGCTGACTTGTTTTAATTCTTTCCATCAGAACCGATGGTTTGTCTCGGTATATTTTCTATTCCTCGAATTCAATTTGGACTTGGCCAATTATGGGATCTACTTTAGTAGGTTTTACTTTCTTTCGATTAACTCGGTATGGCCTTAGCCTTGTAAAGATTTGGGGTTCGCCTTAGTAGGTATTATTCCCCTTCGAGTTTCGTTAAATCGGTATGGCCTTAACCTTTTAAGAATCGACCTTAGTAGGTCTTATTCCCCTTCGAGTTTCGTTAAATCGGTATGGCCTTGGCCTTTTATGAATCGGGGTTGGCCTTATTAGGTCTTATTCCCCTTCGAGTTTCATTAACTCGGTATGGCCTTAGCCTTTTAAGAATCGGGGTTGGAATTTCCCTTCGAGTTTTATTAGATCGGTATGGCCTTGGCCTTTTAAGAATCGGGGTTGGCCTTAGTAGGTCTTACTCCCCTTCGCATCGGTTAACCTCATTTTGAGATTTCGAAGTATTGTTTTGTTGGTAGATTCGGCTTGTCCATTCCCGCTGGGGTGGTAGGACGTTGATAGGATTCTTTTGATCTTGTTATCTTCGAGGAACTTTGTCACTTTGCTACCAACGAACTGTTTCCCATTGTCACACACGATCTCTGATGGCATCCCAAACCGACATATGATGTGATCCCAAATGAACTCGATTACTTCTTTTTCCCTAACCTTCTCATACGCCTGCGCTTCCACCCATTTGGAGAAATAATCAGTCATAAAAAGAATGAATTGAGCCTTACCTGGTGTGTAGGGAAGAGAGCCAATGATGTCCATTCCCCATTTCATGAACAGCCATGGTGATAAGATAGAATGCTACGTTTCTCCGGGCTGATGGATCATCGGGGCATGTCTTTGACATTCGTTACATTTGCGAACGAACTCCTTCGCGTCCTTTTCTCTGTCGATCCAATAATAACCGGCTCTGATTATTTTTCGGATTAAGGGCTCGGCACCGAAGTGATTCCCACCAGTGCCTTCGTGGATTTCTCTTAAAATGTATTCAATGTCACCCGGTCCCAAACATATCGCAAGGGGCTGCCGAATGTTCTTCTAAATAGAGTTCCGTCATCGGATAAGCAAAATCGAGCCGCCTTTGTGCGCAAGGCTATTGATTCTTTTGATCTGAGGGGAGTTTTCCGGAGCTGAGGTATTCTATGTATTTGTTCCTCCAATCTCAGGTCAGACTCGTCGTATTGATTTTCGCGTGGCCTTCTTCCACTACCGACCTCATGAGTTGTACGAACTGTTCGAATTCGATCTCATCATCTTCGACCGATGATCCCAAACTGGCGAGGGCATCGGCATTGCTGTTTTGCTCTCGAGGTATGTGTTGTAAGGTCCATCTTTGAACCCATGCAGTGTAACTTGTAGTTTGTCTAAATATCTTTGCATTCGTCCTTCTTTGACCTCGAAAGTTCTGTTGAATTGATTCACCATAAGAAGGGAGTCGCACTTAGCTTTGATTATTTCTATTCCCGGGCTTTTGGCTAGTTCTAAACCTGCAATCATGGCCTCATATTCTTCTTCATTGTTAGTTAATTTCACAGTCTTGATAGACTGACGAATTGTGTTATCGATTGGGGGCTTTAGCACGATACCAAGCCCCGATCCCTTCGAGTTCGAGGCACCATCTGTGAACAGGGTCCACACTCCCGAAGGAGTCCCCGATCCAGCCAGTAGCTCTCTTTCGACCTCGGGTATTAGGGATGGTGTAAAATCGGCGACGAAATCTGCAAACACCTGAGATTTAATGGCGCTTCGGGGTCGATATTCAATATTATACCCACTTACTTCGATAGCCCATTTGGCTAATCGGCTGGAGAGCTCGGGCTTATGCATTATGCTTCTTAACGGGTAAGTCGTTACGATGCATATGGGATGACACTGGAAATAAGGCTTCAGTTTCTTGGAGGCACTCAACAAAGCGAGTGCCAGTTTTTCCAAATGAGGGTACCTAGTTTCAGCCTCGCCTAAGGTTCTGCTAACGTAATAAATTAGAAATTGCATACCTTGCTCTTCTCGAACTAGAACTCCACTTACTACTACTTCCGAGACCGCAAGGTAAAGGTACAGTCGTTCACTTGTCTTCGGTGTAGGCAACAAGGGCGGGCTAGACAAATACCTTTTAAGCTCTTCTAAAGCGTGTTGGCATTCCGGTGTCCATGAGAAGTTGTTCTTCTTTTTTAATAGATTGAAAAATCGATGGTTTTTATCGGATGATCTTGAAATAAATCATCCCAAAGAGGCTATACGACTTGTCAGCTTTTGTACAGCCTTCACATTATCCACAACGGTGATGTCCTCGATAGCCTTGATCTTTTCGGGGTTGATTTCTATTCCTCAATTCGAGACCATGAAACCGAGGAACTTGCCTGAGCCCATACCAAACGCGCATTTTTCGGGTTCAGCTTCATGTTGTATTGCTTCAGCACGTCGAATGTTTCCTGCAAATGGATTAAATGGTCCTCTGCTCGTAGGGACTTAACTAACATATCATCAATATAAACTTTCATCGTTTTTCCTAGTTGTTTTTCAAACATTCGGTTTACTAGGCGTTGGTAAGTGGCTCCTGCATTTTTTAACCCGAATGGCATCACGTTGTAATAGTATGTGCCATACTTAGTGATGAAGGATGTTTTTTCCTGGTCAGCCGGGTCCATTTGTATTTGGTTATAGCCAGAGTAAGCATCGAGAAAGCTAAGGGTCTCATGGCCAGCGGTAGCATCGATCATGCGATCAATGTTGGGTAAAGAGAAAGAATCTTTTGGGCATGCCTTATTCAGATCCTTATAATCTACACACATTCTTAGTTTATTCCCTTTTTTAGGAACTACTACTACGTTTGCTAACCATTCCGGGTATTTAACCTCCCGAATGGACCCTATCTTTATAAGCTTAGTTACCTCATCCTTGATGAATGCGTGTTGGATCTCGGACTGAGGCCTCCTTTTTTGCTTGACGGTCGGAACTTTTGATCTAGGCTTAGCTTGTGACTTGTTATATCCCATGGTATACCTGTTATATCAAGGTGCGACCAAACGAAGCAATCTTCGTAGTTATAAGAAATGGATAAATTTTGTCCTGAGCTCGGAGCTTAGGCCCGAGCCCAGTAATACATTTTATTTTGGCAAGTCTTCTCGGAGTGAGACTTGCTCGAGTTCCTCAATTGTTGATTTGGTAGCATCGGATTCATCGGGACTGATGAAAGATCTGGGGATTCCGAATTCGTCATCCTCGAGATATGCTTGTTTATCTACGTTTGCCGATGATGATGTCTGTGATTGCTATTTTATCTTGTTCTCGACCCTTTGTGAAGGAACTGCTGGTACTGGTGTTATTTCTTCCACTGCGAACATTTCTTTCGCAGCCGATTGCTCCCCGTAAACCGTTATAATTCCATTGGGTGATGGGAATTTCAGTACTTGCTGCAGCGTCGAAGGCACGGCTCTCATGTCGTGGATCCCTGGTCTCCCGAATAGAGCGTTGTACCTCATGTCCACACCGATTACGCAAAACTTCATTTCTTGAATGGTTCCGGCAGTGTTTATCGGCAACATTATTTCGCCCTTGGTTGTTTCACAAGCCATGTTGAACCCATTGAGTACTCGGACTGTAGGGACAATTCGATCCGTTAGACCGAGTTGTTGTACGACCCATGACCGGATTATATTGGCCGAACTGCCTGGGTCGACCAATACGCACTTCACTTTAATTCTGTGTATAAGCACAGATATCACTAACGCGTCATTCTGAGAGTGCATAATCCCTTCCACATCTTCCTCGCTAAAATGTAAGATTCCCTCCATCGCGTAATCTCGAGTGCGTTTTTCCCTGGTGATGGATATCTTGGTGCATTTCAGCATCGGACCATGAGGGGTGTCTATTCCGCCAATAATCATGTTAATTGTGTGTTGTGGCTCTTCTTGGTTTGCTTGTTTATTTCTATTTCCGTAATGATTCTTCGCTCGGACGCTAAAAAATTCTCAAAGATGTCCATTTTCGAGCAACCTTGCCACCTCTTCTCTTAATTGTCGGCAACCTTCTGTCCTATGTCCGTGTGTACCATGATATTTGCATATCAGATTATGATCCCTTAGGGCCGGATCTGATTGTAACGGTTGAGGCCATTTGGTGTCCTTGATGCGACCGATAGGTGATACGAGAGTAGCCGCATCAACATTGAAATTGTATTCCGATAATCGTGGTGCTTCTTGGTGACCGGTAGTTCTCTCAAAATTGCCCTTAATTATGGGACCTCGGTTATTCTAACTTTGATTGTTTCTCCTTTCATGTCTTGGGGAGTTTTGCCTTGTTGTAGTGATTTTTCTATCCCCATGATATGGCCGATGCCGATCTCTATTCAGCCTTGGTTCACGATAATCTCCCTTCGAACTCCATCTGCTCTATCTGAAAACGAGATACAAATTCTCTGAGCATCTCGTTATCTTTTTGTTTAACTTTGAATAGGTCTGACTTCCGTGTTTCTACTTTGATAGCTCCTACATGTGCTTTTACAAAGGAATCTGCAAGCATAGCGAAAGAGTCAATTAAATTAGGGGGTAAGTTATGATACCATGTCATGGCCTCCTTCGACAAGGTTTCCCCAAACTTTTTCAAAAGAATAGACTCGATCTCGTCGCCTTCTAAGTCGTTCACTTTTATAGGGCATATGTACGCGGTCACATGCTCGTTTGGATCGGATGTTCCATTGTACCTGGGGATTTGCGGCATGCGGAATTTCTTGGGTATTGGTTTTGGTGCGGCGCTCAACGTGAAAGGTTTCTGTACAAATTTTTTGGAATCCAAGCCCTTTAATATCGGGGGTGCACCTGGGATTTGATCCACCCTGGAATTGTACGTCTCTACCTTTTTGTTGTTAGCCTCAATTTTTTTGTCTCCAGACTCGACTCGTCTAGTTAATTCTTCGAGTATCTTCATGATCCCGGAGTTTTTCCTCGATTCACCTTCACTCGGCTCTTCTGTGACTGGTTCATTCTCAGGAACAGTTCCCCGAGAAGGCCCGAGCTCAACTTTGTTCGATATTTGGCTTCAATTTTATAATTGACCAATGGCTGCCTGCTGGGCTTGCAACATGTCAAAGATCATTCTGAGACTGATCCCGTCCCTTTCATCGTTTTGAGGACCTTTTGTTGTTGATCGATTTGTTCCCTACGAACGCTGTTTGACGGACCAGTAGTTTGATCTACATCGACTGCCACCTATGGATTAGCATCGATCGGAACCTCCTCACCGGGTGTTGTGTTGTTGTTTTCGCCTTGATGATCAAGTTCATTATCGACATACAACAGCACAGATTGTGAATGAGACATAGTTGTACTGTAACCTGAAATCAGAGATACTTCATAGAGCAAGTGTAAAACAATTTGCGTGACAAAATATTGTATCAAACATTCACTATTATCCTTATCCCCACGGTGGGTGCCAAGCTTTTTACCCTTTGCTTCGGATAATAATTGAATTTCTACGTGGTTTAAGGACACATGATTTGTTTTGATACAAATAACGAATAATATAATAGAGATTAAATTCAATAAATAAATGAAGAAGAAATGCAAACCACAAGCCTTGAATAGCCTTGGTCTTAACTGATTTCTCCAAGATGAACAACAGATATGAAAGAAACCAATCGAATAAAGTAATAATAAAAGCATATTTCTTTTATATGTATTGATGATTGTTTCGTGAGATGTCTTAGAATGATTATATTGCCCCTTTATATAGCGTGGGGAGAATCTTTTATACAAGGCAAGTATTTGTTTACAAGGTAAAATATCTTTTGATTTGCTGATTTAACAGTCTTATTGATTGGTGTTGTGATTCCCACCGAGATGCTTACTTATCACGGGATTTCCAGTTCTTTCGTCATTCAAATTTGATAACTTACTCTAGGGCATTTCCCGGAATCGAGCTCAATAGGTTAACCTCGGGAGTCGTGGATTCAAGTTTTGATTCGATGTTGTTGTTCGGTCTCGACCTTTGATCTTTGATACCTCGATATTCCTACTTCGATGTTTTTTGGTCTTGCTTTTCGATCTTTGATATCTTGACCTTGGTTTACTGAAAAGTAATTACGACCGATACCAACCGTATAAAATAGAGCCCGATTTGTCCCCATGTAGGCAGTCCGAGTTCGACCCCATACAATGGCCAAGCCATTCAAGGTACAAACGGATGCCTCCGACTATGACCTTGCTGGAGTCTTGCTACAAGAAGGGCATCATGTAGCATATGAGAGCCGAAAACTGAAGGATGCAGAGCAGCGCTATGCTGCCCACAAGAAGGAATTATTGGTTGTCGTCCATTGCTTACGCCTTTGGAGGCACTATCTGCTAGGAACCCCATTCGTGGTCAAGACAGACAACACAATTGTTAGCCGTTTCATCACCCAGCCGAAGCTGAATGGTCGACAGGCCAGGTGGCAGGAACACTTAGCGGAATTTCACTTCAACTTGGAGTACCGAAGTGGGAAGACTAATCACCATCTTCCATGTCAGTGTGATGACCCAGCTAGTCGTCTCATAAGTTACCGTTCTGTTTCCCCCATTTCTACTTCATTATGCTTCGTTATCCGTGTTTTATGTGATCGAGTTGAGTAGTTTGCGTTCGGAGTGGATTTGGTAAGAAATGAGACACTTAGTCTCTTTTACGAAGGTTTAAGTTGGAAAAGTCAACCAAATGTTGACTTATGAGTTAAAGGGCTCGAATGTGAGTTCCGATTGTTCGGTTAGATTCGGGAGGTGATTTATGACTTAGGAGTGTGATCGGAATTGGTTTGGAGGTCCGGTGTAGAATTAGGCTTGAATTGGTGGAGTTAGTATTTTGGCAATTTCTGGTTGTTAAGCGAGATTTTGATCCGAGGGTCAGAATGGAATTACGAAAGTTGCTATAGCTTCGTATGGTGATTTCGGACTTAGGCGTATGTCCGGATTTGAAATTGGAAGTCCGTAGGACAATTCAACGCATTTTGGCGAATGTTGGAAAATGAAAGATTTTTGGAAAGTTTAACCGAGGAGTTGACTTTTTGATATCGGGGTCGGAATCCAGGTCTGAAAATCTTCATAGGTACATTATGTCATTTATGACTTGTGTGCAAAATTTGAGGTCAATCAGACTCGATTTCATAGGTTTCGGCATCGAATGTAGAAGTTGGAATTTGGTAGTTTCGTTAGGTTTGAATTGGGGTATCATTCGTGTTTTTAGCATTGTTGGATGCGATTTGAGGCCTCGACTAAGTCCGTAATATGTTTTAGGACTTTTTGGTATGTCCAGACGGGGTCCCGAACGACTCGGATGCGTTTCAGAGTAGTTTCGGACAGTTCTAGGTCGTTTTTAACTGCTGGTGCATCGCAGAAATTTCTGCTGCACAGAGCTTATTTTGGGAGCTTATATCTCGCAATCTATAAGGAATTTGAAAATTATCAAAACATGGAAGTTGTAGCCCTTTGAATCTAGTTTCCAAAATTATAAATGATTTATCATTTGGACATTTGTGTCAAAAGTCACGACCGATTAACCTAAGCTCGGTACTGGTGTTGTTTCCCTGGCAGTGAGCATGGCAGAAATTTTTGCTGCAAAGGACCGACTTTCGAAGCTTATATCTCGCAATATATAAGGAATTATGAGATGATCAAAACATAAAAGTTGTAGCCCTTTGAACCTATTTTCCAGAAAGATAAATCATTTATCATTTGGAAATTTGTACAGAAAGTTATGGTCGATTTACCGAAGGCTAGTACTGCAATTTTCTTCCTGGAAATAGGAGCCAATTCGCATTTCACACGTGCGACTTGCGTAGACAGAATGTATAAGTCTGCAGTCTAACATTTAATTCATTTTTTTTATTTTAGAACTCGGTTTTGGGCGATTTCAGAGAGGATTTTCACAAGTTTGAGCTAGGTAAGTGTTCCTTTATCCTAAATCATTTATATTTCGTGATTCCATACTTATATACGTCATGAATCTGTGAATTTAATTGAAGAAAATGGGGTTTTTTTGTAAATTCTTTCAAAAATGAAAAATGAAGATTTGAAAGGCAATCCGATGTCAGAATTTGATAATTTTTGTGTGGTTGAACTCGTTGGGAGATAAGGAACCCGTTGATGGGAAAATTTCTGAGCTTCGAGAAGTGGGCCCGGGGCTCGAGTTTTGCTAATTTCGGAATTTTTTGTATTTTTAGATTGTTGCTTGGGCTTTGTCCCCTCAGCATGTTGTGACGTATTCGTTCTGATTTTGGATATATTCGACACGCGTGGAGGCCAATTCGAGGGGCAAAGGCGTCGCGGGCTAGGGATTTAGCCGTTTCGAGGTAAGTAGTGATTGTAAATGATGTTCCAAGGGTTTGAAACCCCGGATTGTACATCATAGTGCTATATTGAGGTGAGACACGCGCTCGATGATGAGCGCAGGGTCGTTTACTATTGGGGATTGTGACTTGGTTCATCCCGATTGATAATTTTTACCGCGTATTTGATTGAAACTTATTCGTTATCATCACGATTTGGGCTGATTTCCATATTTGAGCTTTGTGAAAAAAAAATTTTAACCCTTCGGGGATTTTAATCACTGTTTCTTCACTATTTTGACTTATTATTTGAACTCAGTCATGCTGTTTTCCACTGTTTTACAACTCAGCCACTTTTGCTCAGTTTTGAGACTTAAATAATATTTTAACGATGTTTTTGGGCTGAGAACTACTGTTTACTATGCCCGAGGGGCTTGCGATGATTTTCTGACTGAGTGCGGCTGAGGGCCAGATGTGAGGATATACTGAGTGATATGAGGCTGAGGGCCTGAGAGACTTTATATGCCACGATGTGGCTTGTGACTGATTTGAGGCCGAGGGCCTGAGATACTTTATATACGCCACGAGGTGGCTTGACTGATATAAGGCCGAGGGCCTAGATTTGATGCCACGAGGTGGCTTGATATTGCGCTTGGGCCGTAAGGGTCCCCTCCCGGAGTCTGTACACCCCTAGTGAGCGCGGGTACCCACTGTGATGTGAGATATAGCCCAAGGGGCTGATACTGTTCCATGTGATAGCCCTAGGGGCTGGTATTGTTCTGAGTTTTGAGCCTGAGGGGCTGATTCTATTCTACGATATTGCTCGAGGGGCAGAATTGTTGATAAGGAGATTTTTACTTGATTTCTCACTAATTTACTGTTTTCAAATGATGTTTTATTGCTTCCTTATAGAATGCCTTGTGCTTTACGTGCTTTCTTACTTTCAGTCGTTATTTATATTTATTACTCACTGGGTCGGAGTACTCACATTACTCCCTGCACCATGTGTGCAGATTCAGGAGTTGTTGGTTCCGCTCCGGAGTGCTGACTCCTCCCGTCCAGGCGGTGATTCAGAGACTACGAGGTAGTTGTTGGTGTCCGCAGCCTCATATCTCCCTTATCTTAGTGTTTCTTTAATCTTCAAACAGTTATGCTAGATATTGTATTTAGTAGACATGTATCAGGATCCATAGTTGCTCATGACTTATGACACCCCGGTTTGGGCTGTGTCGGGATGGTTTCTATTATGGTTAGCTATATTTCCACGAATTATTGCTATTAAATCATGCTTATATTGTTTTCATGTTAATTAACTGCTTAAAATGAGATTTTGGTTAAATTGGCTGGCCTTGTCTTCACGAGAGGCGCCATCACGACCGGATTCGGGATTAGGAGACGTCTGTATTTATCCTAGAGAGGCTGCAGAACCTTTTAGGAAAAACTTCATATTCTTTAAATTCTTGTCGTGCGAACTTGTTGATCCGAGCACTAAACTTCTGTTATCCTATTCTATCACAGATGGTGAGGACGCGAGCTACCGAACGAGGTGGACGACTACCAGTGCCACCCACTGAGGCCACCAGAGGCCGTGGACGTGGTCGTGGTCGTGGTAGGGGCAGAGCAGCGAGGGCAGCACCTGTTGATCCACCAGCTGCCCCAGCACAAGATCAGGCTCCAGCAGCACCAGTTCAGGCACCAGCTGTGCCCATAGTGATTCCGGGTCTTCAGGAGGCCTTGGCTCAGATCTTATCCGTTTGCACTGGCCTGGCTCAGGCAGTTTCAGCTACCACAGCAGCAGCTACTTCACAGGCCGGGAGAGGCAATCAGACCCTGCTGCTCGCACACCTGAGCAGGTAGTGCAGGGACTTCATATGCCGGGGGCACCTCCAGCCCAGCGGGTTGCACCAGCCCAGGAGTTCATGGTACCAGTTATGCCGCATGATGAGCAGCGTCGTCTCGAGAGGTTTTGCAAACTCTAGCCTCCATCATTCAGTGGTGCTGAGGACGATGATGCCTAGGGTTTTCTTGATTAGTGTCAGCGGATGCTTCGCACAACAGGGATTCTTGAGTCTAGTGGTGTGGCATTTACCACCTTTCAGTTTTCTGGAGCTGCCTTCACTTGGTGGGAGGCGTATGAGAGGCGTAGGCCGGTTGGTGCAGCGCCCCTTACTTGGTAGCAGTTCTCCGCTCTTTTCTTGGAGAAGTATGTGCCGCAATCCCACAGAGAAGAGCTGCTTTGAAAATTCGAGTGGTTGCGACAGGGGGATATGACTATGTCACAGTATTAGTCGAGGTTTTTGAGTTGACTCGTCATGCCGTCTAGATGGTTCCGACAGATTATGAGAGGATCAGGAGATTTATTGATGGCCTTAACTATCCTCTCCGTATTCTTATCACCAGAGAGAGAATGTTGGGTGCTACGTTCGAGGAGGTGGTTGATATCGCTTGCGAGATTGAGACGGTTCATCGTCAGGAGCGAGAGGAGAGGGAGGCCAAGAGGCCTCGAGGATCGGGCAATTATAGTGGTACTCCTTCGAGGGGCCAGTTTCAGCATGGTAGAGGTCGTTCTTTCAGGCCTGCTCAGTCAGCCCGTCCAGAGTATTAGGGCATCTTCAGGTTGTGGTTATCATGGGTCGCAGCAGGGCTAGATATCACTCAGCGCCCATCCAGCTCATAGTTCAGCTCGTGCTCCGTCAGCCCAGGGTTCTTCTATGCCGAGTGCATCTGCTAGACACTTCGGTGCGAGGGGTTCCCTTCAGTCCCCTTCTCCAGCACCAGGGAGCTGTTATGAGTGTGGCGAGATGGGCCACATATGGAGGCAGTGTCCTCATCGTGGTGCTAGTTCGTCTCAGTAGAGGGGTCAGCCCTCGACTTCTGCTCCAGTTACTTTACCACCTGCCCAGCCAGCTAGGGGTTGAGGTCAGGCAGCCAGGGGTCACCCGAGAGGGGGAGGTCAATCAGGCGGTGGCCAGGCTCGTTTCTATGCTATTCTAGGCAGAACAGATGCCATTCCTTCAGATGTTGTCATTACAGGTATTGTTTCAGTCTGCCACAAAGATGCCTCTGTATTATTTGATTCCGGTTCCACCTATTCTTATGTGTCCTCATATTTTGCTCATTATTTGGGTACGCCCCGAGAGTTCCTTGCTTTACCTGTTCATGTGTCTACCCCGGTGGGCGATACTGTTGTCGTAAATCGTGTGTACCGGTCTTGTGTGGTGACTATCGGGGGTCTGAAGACACGAGTGGACCTATTGCTATTGAGCATGGTGGATTTTGCTGTCATTTTGGGCATGGATTGGTTATCTCCGTGTCGTGCTAGAAAGTCATGCTAAGACAGTCACTTTGGCTATGCCGGGTGTACCGCGGATCGAGTGGTGTGGTGTGACTGATTATGTTCCTAGTAGAGTGATATTGTTGTTGAAGGCCCAACGTATGGTTGGGAAGGGTTGCCTTTCATATCTAGTGTTTGTGAGGGATATTGGAGCTGAGACTCCTAGCATTGATTCTGTTCTAGTTGTGAGGGATTTTCCCGATGTATTTCCTGCAGACCTGCCGGGCATGCCACCGGACAGGGATATTGATTTTAGTATTGACCTGGTGCCGGGCACTCAGCCCATTTCTATTTCGCCGTATCGTATGGCACCAGCAAAGTTGAAAGAATTGAAGGAGCAACTTCAGGAACTCCTAGATAAGGGGTTCATTCGGCTTAGTGTGTCACCTTGGGGTGCGCCGGTTCTGTTTGTGAAGAAGAAGTATGACACAATGAGAATGTGCAGCGATTATAGGCAATTGAACTAGGTAACAATTAAGAACAAGTATCCTTTGCCTCGTATTGATGATTTATTTGACCAGCTTCAGGGAGAGCGAGTGTTCTCCAAGATTGATCTCCGTTCAGGTTATCACCAGTTGAAGATCAGGGATTTAGATATTCTTAAGACTGCTTTCAGGACTAGATATGGTCACTATGAGTTTCTTGTTATGTCTTCCGGGCTAACCAATGCCCCAGCAGCGTACATGCATTTGATGAACAGTGTATTTCGGCCTTATCTAGATTTGTTCGTTATTGTATTCATTGATGATATTCTGGTGTACTCGCGTAGTCAGGAGGATCATGCGGAGCAGTTGCGATTTGTATTGCAGAGATTGAAGGAGGAGAAGCTTTATGCAAGATTCTCTAAGTGTGAGTTTTGGCTCGGTTCAGTGGCTTTCTTGGGGCACGTAGTGTCTAGCGAGGGTATCCAGGTTGATCCATGATGTGCCGGAGAATTTTGGCACATTTTGATACTAATTGCTTAGATTTTAACTTGTTTTAAATGCAATTTCCTTCGGTACATAGGTAATTTTAGTATTTTTTGCAGTGTATGAGGTGTAAGGACCTAAGAGCATGGAAAAGAGTTCAAAAAGCCACAAAAAGACAAGAAAAGAGCAAAAAGGCAACGCAGATGTGGATATGCTATCACAAAACCCACATGCGAGCTGTTTATTTCACACCAAGATCATAGATCAAGACAGACTTTTGGGCAAAGTTCAACGTCAAAAATGCGGTCTCATCTGCGATCGCATAACCTATTTGCGAGCCGCATATTGCACACAGAGATCGCAGACCAAAACAGAATCTTGGGCAAAGTTCAATGTCAAAAATGCGGTCTCAACTGCGATCGCATAACTTGTTTGCGAGCCGCAGAAGTAACCGCAAACCAAACATGAAGTCTACTGAATGAAGAAAATGCGATACAAGATGCGGTCGCATTTCTACAATGCGGACCGCAAACCATGAATGCGGTGAAGGCGAAACTAGGGTTACAATCTGCGATAGCCATGTCAAAAATGCGGACCGCATGTCTGTTATGTGATAGAAATGCGGTCGCATATTCAACTTCAGGGCAGATTGGTCCGATTTTTGTCTCGATTTTTGGCCCTTTATAAATAGATTTATTAGGGTTTTGTGGGCTCTATCTTGTCAGACTTTGAAGCTACAATACAAGGCATTAATATTCCTTTCGTTTGGAAGCTTTTGGGTCAAGAATCTTTCACTTTGTAAGCTTTATGACATTTAATATTCTCTTGTTTTTATCTTTTAGTAAGAGTTGCTAACTTTAAATACTAATGTTGTGGACCCTAAATGGTGTTATGTTAATGGGTGTTTAACATTGATTATATATATATTATGGTTGGTTGATATTTATTTACTTCTCATTCTTCAGTTATTGTTGGCGGTTGCAAACATTAACAAGCGCCATTAAATTCTAGCTTTGCTTGGGAAAGTGGGGTAGAATTTGGAAGAAGTAAATATCAAAGACTCAAGGCTTTAAACCTTGTTTAATAAAATCGCTTAGGAATAAGTGGGTTTTATTTAGCATAAATTGATTGTTCTTAATTGCAACTCTTTTATATTTGGAAAAATCATAAAGAGGAAACACTACCTTAGACATCATTTGCATATCAAAAAGGGCCTTCCATTAGAAATATATCATATTAACACCGATAGCATTACACTTCATTAATGTGGACACAACCTTGGTTTCTTTAATCAAATTATTTACATTCTCAACATTCCAATTAGCCTTTACCTAAAACCAAACTCAATTCATACTCTTGTTACGGTTTACTGGATAGAATTACGACTTTCGTCGAGTAACACACTAGTCAAGTAACCTTTTCACACCTATTCCCTATGGGATTCGACCCCAACCTTGTTGGGTTATTATATTTGACATCGACCGCTTTACACTATTTATTAAAGTGTAATTTGAGCGTATCAAATTTTGGCGCCGTTCCCGGGGATGAACTGAATCGTGAGAACGAAGGCACTTGCAGCCCACAAAATCAGAATGCGGTCCGCATTTTGGCCGCATCCTTAAACCCTAGTATCCTGAAGATGAAGACGAAATGTTGTGCCAATTGCGATCGTATAATTAATATGCGAACCGCAAAGGCACCACAAACTGTAACATATCACCCAGTTAAAACCTTGCTACCTGCGGCTGTTTTGAGATCGCATTTCCCACTTTGCGGTGGAGCTTGTGATTGCATTTTGAAATTTTTTTTATGTGTGTGCAATTCAATTCTGCTATGGTTATGTGGTTCGCATAGTGGTTATGCGATCGCATAACCCATCGCAGACTGAGGTCCAGTACTGCACAGTCAAGATTGCGACAAGTGTGCGGTTCGCATAGTGGTTATGCGACCGTAAACCATGTCGCATTTGATTACTTTTTCTTTGTTACCTCTCGCTTGATACCGTCCCGGAACGAGACTGATATAGGCATTGAGAAGGCTCTCCTCATTGCATGTATCATTATGGTCATCAAGATTGATGTGGGAACTCTGATCTTCCAAGAGATCGGGATCCAGGCAAAGCAGCATGCTACCTCGCTTCCATTTCCGTGCTTGATCACTGCCCTCTATAAAGCTGTGAAGGTTCCTCTCATGCAACATTCTGACAAGACCGGGAATAAAACGAGGGACATAGACATCACGCGTATTAGTTATGCTGCGGCCCCACCAGAGACTCCAATTCAGGATCCCGACTCCCAGACTCCTATGCCTCCTTAGGTTCCAGCGGCATCCACTTTTTCTTTAGAGCCTGCCTCTCAATCCACCACTAGTCGGCCTTCTTCTGCCCTGCCAGCCCTCTCGAGGCTTGGTCTCATTGCCCAGCATGCCAATGCCAAGGTAGACCAGCTCTTGAAGACCTTGCCTAACCTCATCAAACAAGCCCTGACTCCTATACAAACTTCAGTGAAAGCTCTCCAACAACAACAAACACTGTATGGGGATCTCTTGCGCGGTGAGGTTAGGGGTTTGCCTCAGCTACGGGAGGAGGTTGCTTCTATGAAGACTGAGCTCCACAAGATGCAAAATTTGGAGTTCGATCTATCATCCCTCCTGCCCAAGGATGGTGAGTAAGGAGCAGACACAGCTGCACCCGACTTGGGCCTTGATTTCACGACTCTTATGGCAGACATTTCACCTCAGACTATCGGGGTTTCCCAACCTCCAGCTCCTCTTGTACGAATTGATATTCATGACGAGGAGACTTTCGGACACTCTTTAGAGTCCGAGGGTGAGGAGGCATGCGAGGGGGAAGATGAGAGGGATTCATAGTCCTCGGAGGATGATGTCCCTCAGGAGAAGGGCAAGCAGATTGCTGCTCCTACAGTGGAGGATGAGGAGCAAGCAGACATTCAGTGGGCGATATAACACTCGCTAGCAGATTTTGCTGCCCTTGCCGACCCATCAGCCACTCAGCCATCAGCGGGCGAGGCTAGCAGCTCACAGGCCCCAGCTCCAGCTCCCGACCAGTCAGAGATCCCTCCTTCAGCATTAGAGGGTCAGCCGTCTACCGACTACCGACTCCTAGAGCGCTTAGTGCGCCCCAGGGAGCCCCTTCTACTCTACTCTATGTTCATATGCATTGGGGACAATGCATACTTTTGGTTGGGGGTGGTAGCCTTGTCTATACTATTGCAACATTAGCAACTGTTGTACATATTCATACATTTATTTTATAAACAAACTTATGTACTCGTGTATTTTATTCGTGATTTTGTATATATTAGTGCTTTGTGATTTCCGTACATAAGTTGTCTTTAAAAACTAGTAGATAATTGTCCATCTTTAGTAATTAGCAATAAATTCCCCTTGTTTTTTCTTTGTCGGGTTCTTTTTCAAGGGTGTAATAGTAGAACCAGGACAGTAGAATGAAACATGTTGACCAGGTTGGTGTAATTGTCTAGTCTCAAGCATGTGTGTCTGTAAATAGCCGATAACCTTTCAAAATAATATATATATATATATATATAGATCAACTGTGTGAACTTGAGGCTCGTCTGTGATTCTACATCTATGCATGTATATATGATGAAAGCTATGAGTTGCCAAATGTTGACTCAAGGGCTTTAAACTATGTGAACCAAACAGTTCGTGTGCCATGTGTGTGAGTTCTTTGTGTAGATAATTCTTGTGTTTGCTTCTGCCATCTAGAACTTGCCCGGTTGGTTTTTCGATGCTTATAATAATTACACTTGGTTGGAGGGATGATCTTAGGCATTCTTTGTTTTGTTTGCGAAACCTCTTTAGCCTTTCAAGCCTACCATTGCATAAATAATATCACTAGCGCCCTATTCGAACCTTTAACATTTTCTTTGGCCACCTCACTACAAACCTTTCCCTATTGTAAAATAATTACCTCTTTTGAACTCGTTCCTCCTTCAACATTGAGAATTAGGCTAAAAGTCAAAGTTGGGGGTGTGGTGTCAATGTAGAAGTGGGTAAGGTTGTACATTGAGTGTAGGAGCATATACCTCAAAGTGTTCATATGAAATTATGCAAGCTCCAAAAAAAAAGATTATATATAATTATGGAGCCTTGAAGAAAATTAGAGAGGTATTTAAGGTGGTTCCATATTGGGAACTAGATGCCAATGTGGCTATGGGGTTTGAAAAGAAACAAAGTGCAAAAAGAGAAGAAAATGTGATTAGTGTTCAAGGAGGGTGTAGTCACTTATATCTAAATTCTTATCCAACCCTTCCCTAAACCTACATTACAAGCCTAAAAAGTCCTTATGGGATCTCCAACCGAGCGTTCTTAGAATTAAGCGACAAATTAAAATAAGGTCAAGCCTATGTTATGGTATGTTGTAACACTTGAAATTCTTTTTTGAGAGTGAGTGTATTTGTTAATTAGTCCCTTTTTGTTGTCATTGTAAATATTGTGATTTTGGCACTTTCTTTCTAGTGAGGGCACACGAACTGCGAGGTTGAACAAAAGTTGAGTGTTTGTGCCAAACGCAAGTGCACTCAGCTGAGGGTAGCATTTTGTCACGTTGTCTGAGGCTCAAAGTTCACAAGTTGATTAGTTTTCCTTGTATATATCGATGATTCAGAAAGGGTAAAACACTCGAAGATGCATGCTTGAAATACTAACAACAAACACCATCCATGGTCACTATTGTTTCATGTCTTGTAGATGGAGTCTAGAATAGGATAGTGTCATCTTAGTTGCTTGAGGACAAGCAAGAGTTTGAGTTGGGGGTGTTGATGTGCCGGAGAATTTCGGCACATTTTGATACTAATTGCTTAGATTTTAACTTGTTTTAAATGCAATTTCCCTCGGTACTTAGGTAATTTTAGTATTTTTTGCAGTGTATGAGGTGTAAGGACCTAAGAGCGTGTATAAGAGTTCAAAAAGTCACAAAAAGACAAGAAAAGAGCAAAAAGGCATTGCAGATGGGGATATGCTATCGCAAAACCCACATGCGACCGCATATTTCACACCAAGATCGCATATCAAGACAGACTTCTAGGCAAAGTTCAACGTCAAAAATGCGGTCTCATCTACGATCGCATAACCTGTTTGCGAGCCGCATATTGCACACAGAGATCGCAGACCAAAACAGAAGTCTGGGCAAAGTTCAATGTCAAAAATACGGTCTCATCTGCGATCGCATAACTTGTTTGCGAGCCGCAGAAGTAACCGAAAACCAAACATGAAGTCTACTGAAGGAATAAAATACGATGCAAGATGCGGTTGCATTTCTACAATGCGGACAGCAAACCATGAATGCGGTGAAGGCGAAACTAGGGTTACAATCTGCGATAGCCATATCAAAAATGCGGACCGCATGTCTGTTATGTGACAGAAATGCGGTCGCATATTCAACTTCAGGGCAGATTGGTCCAATTTTTGTCTCGATTTTTCGCCCTCTATAAAGAGATTTTTTAGGGTTTTGTGGGCTCTATCTTGTCAGACTTTGAAGCTACAATACAAGGCATTAATATTCGTTTCTTCTGGAATCTTTTGGGTCAAGAATCTTTCACTTTGTAAGCTTTATGACATTTAATATTCTCTTGTTTTTATCTTTTAGTATGAGTAGCTAACTTTATTCGTCTAAATAACACATATTACATATAGTTAATTTATTCATTAAATTTCTATACATTTTCTTGTCTTTCTGCTGTTCTTCTATTTCTGTTGACATACTACTAAATTCATTTCTTATTGCTATTTCATATTTATGTAATATTTCTATAGGCGAAGTTATAATTTCATTATTATATTTTTTATTACTTTGTAATATGTTTTTACCTTCATCTGTCATATTTTGCATCCATATTTTTACTGTTCCTAGTAGGGTTCTTTCTATGTATTCTGGTGCATCTTTTATTGTTATTTTATTATCTATTAACTGTTTTGCTATGTATCCACTCCAAAGTTGTATTGTTTTATTTATATCTTCTACGCAATCTAGGTCTAAGAAATTATATTGTTCTGTTGATTTTCTAGGTATCCATTTTTTATACAATTGTTTATCCCATAAAGATTATTTATTCCATAAATTTCTGTTTGGTTTATAGTATTCATAATTATGTTCATAATTGTCATGAACTGTTTGTTTTCCTGATGTAGAAGGTTTATTTTCTAAATCTCCAGTATTTATTTCTAATTCTATATTTTTTATAAGTTCTGTGTATGTTTCACTTGTTTCTGAATCATGGTCTTCTATTGTATTTTCTGGATCTATGTCATTTACTTCTTCTATTCTTACTTCTTGGTTTTCCAACTGTATTTGTTTTTTAAATTTTTCTATTTCTCCTGCTAACTTTCTTTCTTGTTCTTCTTCTTTTCTTTTTGCTTTTTCTTTTATCTTTTCTTCATATATTTGCTTTAACATTGCTAATTCTTTTTCTAATTCTACTATTCTCGTGTTTTTTATTTCTTCTATTTTTTCAATTTCTTTTTTCGTTTGTTTTTTAATATTTTCAATTTCTTTGTTCCTATCAATTTCTTCATTTTCTTTTGCTAATCTTATCATTGTTGTTAAACTATCTTCTATTTTAGCTGATTCTTTTTCTGGCATTAAGTATAATTGATCTCCTATTTTCTTATATCTTCTACCTAAATTAGAGTGTTTTATATTTATTTCTACTCCTTCTTGGCTTCTATATGTATTTTCACTTACTGCATATTCTTCCTTATTCATTTTTTTTTCTCAGAATTGACAAGTATATCTGTTAATATTTTCCTTATTTAGTAATAGATAATGCTTGAAATTATTTTTATGTTCATTAAACTGTTTAAGAGCATCTTTCTTATACTTTTTTCTTATTGAACAATTTCTTTTCGTTAGGGCTATCCATTTAATTATTTTTCTTTTATATTCTAAAAGATTCCATCTATGATTATTATGAAAACTTAATACTTTAAACGAAGGATGTTTTTTCATCATATATCTTTATTCATATACATAATTTTCTTTTACAATATTTTGTAATAAATAGGCAGTCCACTCGGCATCTCCTCGGGAAACATGTCCACATATTCCTGCAAAACATCATCAACAACACTAGGAAAGGGGTGAATGTTAGTAGAAACTTCATCATAGAACTTAAGTAAACACCCGTATGAACTAGGTAAATTAACAGTTTAGAACTATCATTACCTCGTAAATGTAAATACTCACCTAGTTGCATCATGGCACAAATATTACATGGCAGGCCTGATGTGTTGGCAGTGTCTACGGCCTCAGGTTTAGTCCCCATAGGAGATTTAGCTTTAGCCGCCTCTTTCAGCTCTTGCATGCGCTTGTAATCATCACTAACTTGTTTAGGTGTCAAGGGCTTGAGTGTATAACTCTTGCCCTCTAGCTTGGCCATATAAGTGTTGGCCTTGCTATCGTGAACGAATATCATATTGGAAAGGCCTGCCCAACAATAAATGGCAAGCTTGCATAGGCACTATATCACACATGAGCTCATCTTGATAAGCTCCCACATTAAACTTAATAAGCGCTTGCTTTACTGCCTTCAACTCACCACACTCACTCAACCACTGCAACCTATAGGGATGGGGATGTTTTAACGTGGGTAGGTTAAGTTGAGTCACCAGTTCACTCACTACATTAGTGCAACTACATGAATCAATTATCATTGAGCACACTTTTCCCTTCACCCTACATCTAGCATGAAACAAGTTTTCACGCTGCACATCTCCTTCCTCCTATACACTCATGGTACTCAAGTTCCTACGCACCACTAAGAACATATTCACTCCCTCATCTTCCACTACCTCTTCATCACATTCAACCAAATCAGCCCCGTCATCTCCCCCAATCTCCTCATCACTCTCTACCTCACAAACAATACCATCATCAAGAATAAGCATGGTCTTTCGCGCACGAAAGTCCATAGAGAAATGCCCATAGCCTTTACCTTTATGACATTGAAAGGAAGATGCACCAGGAGAATTAAGTTGAGTTTTAGAGTTACCTCCAGACCCCTTAGGATCATTTTTAGGCGTCATCTTTTTCGCTGGCCCTTTCACCTCGCGGCTCACACTTGCTCCACCGGTGCTCGTCATTCTCCACTCCTTGTTTCGACGCATGGAAGTAGAATCATAACTTCCTCTAAGCAAGCTGCCTTATCTTCTTTAATCATCTTTTCAGCATCAATGGCAGCTAGGAGTACATCATGAAAAGCAACAAATGCATGTAGCCTCAGCTGACTGGATATGTCACGATTCAACCCATTCTTGAACCGTATAATAGCCTCATCCTCTTTTTCTACTTCCATGTCAAGTGATAGGAAAATTTTCTCAAAGTCATCACAATATTCATCCACGGATTTCTGCCCTTATTTCAAGTCATATAACCTCCGGAGTTAATCTTTTTTGTGTTTTGGGTTGACATACTTATGAGTCATTAGTTGCTTTAATTCTCTGCATGTTATGTGTGCAGGCTGATTATGTCTAGCTCTCGATTTTTTCTCGGCCTCCCACCAAGTAGAAGCATAGGACTCAAAGGTGCCGATGGCATACGTAACCTTCTTTTCCTCGGTCATATCATTGATTTCGAATATCCTCTCAACTTGACGTTTCCACTATAGAAACCGGTCAGGATCACTAGTTCCCTTGAATGCAGGGATAGTAACCTCGACAATGGTCAAGCCATTATAACGGCCATTTTCACGGCCACCACAGGCAAGTAGAAAGCCCTCATAATATTCAGCATGTTCATCGAACTCAGGCTCTAAATTCCACCACCAAAACCTAAGAGCCCCCCTCTAGAACCACGGTCAAAATCACGTCTTTCCACATGGTCACGGCCGCCATATGGTTGTCTCACCCTCGGTTCTCGCTGCCGTAGATCGTCATCATCAAACTGCTCAAACTCGGGTTGATCATCCTCACGGGCTACCCTTATTTCCCCGGCGGGCGCTACATTTCTCCGTGCTGGCATTAATGGTGGTATAATACCCCGGTAATTCCCAAGGTTCTTACATTGTGAGCACCTCTGTCCCTCCACTCCTATTGACGAGCCATCTCTGCAAATTTTTTGAGTCTTACGGTGGAACCATCACTAGTTCCTTCCCCGGCTTTTTTTTGAGTACTAGCGGATATTTCAAAGTTCTCCATTCGGGTGCTAATTACCCTTTCTTCTACCAAGAGCTCGGCAAAAGTGATGTCGACCACGACCTTGTCTCCTTCAGTAGCCATATACTTGCAAAAGAAACAAGACTAGAGAATGCCTTAAGGTTAGTAAAATACCTCACTCACTCCCTCACTTTTGAATGACACTCGGGTTCACTCAATATTTTAGGTAGGATCTCTCAAACTTGTCCTTAAAATGGCTTCCTCTAATTGATCAAGTTCCTCCACAACCTTTCAAGCTCATAAGTTCACTAGTTCTCTTCGGGGTGAGTGAATTTATGTGACTCTATAGGCGGACAGCTTTTAAAGTGAGCATGAAGCCAAGAATTAACTACGAAAGTAGAAATTCTGAGTTTTAGCACAAAATCCAACAAGCTCAAAAATTAGTAATTAGCTTAAGTAGAAAATTTACCTAAGAATTACTAATTAGAAGTAGTGCAATCAAAGAAATAAGGAAATTCTAGAGAAATGTTTTGAATTTAAACCCTTGGTAGGCGCCACTAGCTTCTCCTTCTAGAATGGGATAAGTTTTTTCCTTTTTCTCCTTGCTTTCCCACACTAATTGGAGAATTTTTCTCTATCCTTTCACACTTGAGGGCCGAATTCCCTCTCCCCTTTCCCTTAGGATCAGCCGCCCCTCTACTCCTAAACCCAAAGGAAAAACAATTCCTTTTTTTGGAATAAAATGGGTAAACTCCTCCTTTTTGGAATGGGAGTTGTTTTCCTCTTAAACTAGGCTTGGGTTTCTTATCCTTCTCCTTCTCCTAGCCGCCTATCCCAAGCTTTTACACCCTCAAAAATTTCAGCAATTCAACTCCAAGATTAAATGTGTAGATGCTTATGAATTCAAGGTTCAAATAGTTCACTATGTGAATTAATTCAAGAACAACAAGTTGATGTCCAAGAACTTTAAGAATTCAATGCAAAACACGTCAAGAACAGCCTAATACACGTCCACTATATCAAGGTGATGCTGCCCCTATTTGTTCTTTAACAATTCAAGTCCTTTCTTCCAAGAACTGTCAAGATTTCAACCAAGAACAATGGACAAATCATCTAACAATCAATACACTTCAAGAATTATTCAAGAACGCACCGTATGCTAAAAATTTTCAAGAAACAAGTCAAGACTCCAACCTAGGATTTCAAGAACGGCTTTTAACAATCAAGAACTTCAAGATTTCAAACCTAGATGTGATAACAACTTCAACCAATAATCAATTCATGGCTGTTTCTCTTCTTTTCACATTTTTTTTATATCAAAAACGAAATTCAAGAACATTAAACTAGAAACCTAAAACTAGGGCACGAAGAACAGGATTGGGGTTGTAAAAACAAACCCTTTCCAGGCTCTGATACCAATTGATGCAATATTAAACTAAGAATGCAAGAAAACAAGATAAAAGTAAGACACTCAATGATCTACCAAGACATAAGTAGGAACTAGTCTACTTACCTTTTTGATGAAGCCAAGGAGGACCTATACTATGTAAAAAAAACCCTCAAGACAACTAAGGACTTGAAAATTTCTTGATCAATGGAAGGAACAAGTCCAATGTTGATTCACACCAAGTATTGGACAAGTTCACACAATGGTTTTTGGAAAGAATTAAAGCTGCCGATTTATTCTTAATAATAATGATAAGGTGCTGAAAATAATGTAGTCTTGAGGCTTATATAGGATGAGCCCTTAGCGTAAAACACTAGGAAAGAAATAACTAGCAAAAAGGCCAATAATTTAGCTAAATGTCAAGTGACCACGCAGGGCCAAATAAGTGTCATTGTCTTACTCAAGACTAACTACGAAAAATAACTAATAAGAGCTAGTTGAGGCGTTCATTGAGTTCTCAGCCTGAACTAGTGCACGGCCCTCCTTCTCCAAGGCTAATCAACGTCTTTCTTGTCTTATCCAACATGCTGCTCGCTTCTTCCATCATTACGTAATCATGGCTCTTCATCACCATTAAGTGGATATCATGAAGCTCCTTAGCTTGAATCCTCGTAAATGGTCTCGAAGGAACGAACGTAGCTTGATCAGGCTGGCCTACATCAAATATAGTCTATGGCTTTATGCACTAGTTAATATTGAAACCAAATCGAAGTTACCCTACAGAATAAACCAAAACCGAAAGGAGAAAAATCGAACCGTACCGAATATAATTAGGTACGGTATTAGTATAACATTTGAAGAAATTGAATACTGAAATACCGAACCGAAATATTTACATACCGAACTGTACCAACCGACAAACACCCATGCAATTCACTGTCACGGACTCCATATACACTTTAGCTTCCTTCAATTTTTATTTTAATTTATGTTTTTCTTCTGCAAGTTCTTTCACTTTCACCCTTAGTCGATCACTAATTAATCACAACGTCGCCCGACTTGTGCTCCCTCTCAGAAGGACCCGTAAATGGACCATCAAATATTCTAAATAATTACATCTATTATATTTCTAACAACAAATACAATCACATTATTGATTAGTAACAAATAAAAACGACGAATTTTATAATCAACATAACTAGTTACTTGCTCTTGAAATCTACAACCATAAAATTGGATTCCTTTGCTGGGATGGTCGAAATCTTCAACCTAGCATAGTCACCACAACAACATAAATCAGGGTCCTCCTCGTACATTGAATTTTGCGACATTTGAATATTTTTCAAATAGGAGAAAATAAGAAAACGAGACAGAAAAGAATTGATAGGAGAGAAACGAGAAGAAACAAGATGTAAAAAAAAAAGTTGAAGAGTAAAGAACGAAGGAAGAGTGATAAAAAATAGAGAAAGGGTCTCAGATGGAGAAATTAGGGTTCTAATTTGTGGATTGGGTATTTAATTTAGGAATGAATATCGTTAAATCCGGTGGGATAGTTAATGCTAATATTTAAAATTGTGAGAGTCATAACCGAGGCAAAATTTCATCTCTTCACACGCCCACTTGAGGTGCATTACACTTAATGTGGCATGTTAGGAAAAAGTGTTTAGTTGGAACAAATCTGAGTTAATTAAAGTGGTCAATTGGAACATACTTTGTATAAGGTGTCTTAGAGAAAAATCGAAACTAGTTCATGGGCGTACATGATTTTTGTCTTGATTAATTATAACAAGTGATAAAGATGCATGTGAAGACACAAAATTATTTGCATTTTGTCGTTCTTAATGTATTATTAATTTTTTACTTATTGTGATATTCACTTTATCCAGACTAAGATGCAAATCATAAAAAAGAATAGGATAGATGTATCATGAAACAAAATATATATTAATTGATTTGGCGAAGAATTTGCATATAAATATATTTTTACCGACTTGATTGTTTCATCGATGTTGGCTTTCCTACTAAATTAGTTTTTGAGAACTTAGGAACTGTTTTTTTAACTACTAGTTCTTTAATATTCTATTAAAGGATTTATTTAACTATAAAACAATGTGATACTATTTCTAAATATGTAAACTTTTTCAAAAGTTGAGAAATCAAATATTAGTACATCACCAAAAGATTAGATCTGATAATTAATCGCGTCAACTTTTTAGACAAAGAAAATATAATAGAGTCTAAATCTCAATAACGACAAAAATGTTAGGTAGTTATTTTCTATTTGTCTAAATTTTGATGGGCAGATTTGTGCTAGTGCAAAATATCAGGATAAAATGTCAAAAATAGTGACGTGGGTCGGTTTGGTTGGTTAGTGTGAAAGTACGGTTCGGTTTATCGGTTTTCAGTTTTATAATATTAATAACCAAACCAAACCAAAGTTTTTACGGTTCGGTACGATTTTTTCAATATTCGATTTGGCTATTTTCAGTTTAGTTTTTCGGTTATTAACGGTTCAAGATTTTTATATCCGATGTAGACTGTTTAAGACAAGTTACGAAGCAGGCAAGTTTCAGACAAGTTTCATTAAATTGTCTGTTGTACACAAGTTTCCGAAGCACTATATTATAAGTTCAGACAAGTTTATGAAGCAGCCAAGTTTCAGACAAGCACTATAACTTCAATTTTGGAACTCTGCTAGGCACTATATTATAAGTTCCAACTTAATAAACATGTTGCACTACTCAAAAACTCCAACATTGGAGTTTTAAAGTAACATGTCTCTTTTTCTGGTTCATTCCTCAAATAAATCAAGGGCACACTGCACAGACAGAACTAACGCACTTAGTGTAGCTAAAGTACAATTGTATAACTAAACTAATTGGACCGGCCTAGGTTTATGATCAAGAATGCATGTTTAGAGTTTTTTTCTAAACATACCTATACTCCGTTCCTTCCTAACCTGCGACAACTTTTTTCCTTTTGTTTAACCCAGCTTGTGTAGCACTGTGTCTGTTGTAAACCTGGGCTCTCGACCGCAACAGCACTATATCGTACTTTCAGAGAACCCCACATTACCAGCTAAACTAGTCACAAAGCCCAAGACTCAAGTTCACAACAAGAGCAAGTGAAACAGAACCACCATTTACAGCAGAATGCTAATCAAAAGAGAAAAGGTGACAAATGCAGTAGTACTGCACATCCTAGCTCAGCAACAGCAAGTTATGGGAGCAGCTACTATTTTAATTGCATAATTAGAAGTTTTATGAAAGCAGGCAGCAGCTACTATTTATGGGAGCAATGCAGAAAGGATATTGTCTTAAATACGAATCACTGGATGAGGCATGAGACATTTCTTAGTATGCTTCACTAAGCCAAAAGTGCCATAATATTTCGGATGACAATTATAAACTCGATCACAATGAAGTCACTTTGCTTTGCGGGCTTCTTCATTTTCTTCAACTAGCTCAAAATGTTCCCAAATAGGCGATCTAGCTTTAGGATCATGAGGCATAGTTGAACCTACAAAATAAGAAAAGATCACAAGTTAAATAAAATATTTTTAATTATAAATAACAAAAGGATATCATAAAACAAGCAAATTTTTAAACTTACCACTTGTTCAAACTATGCATCAACAATGTTAGTATCTCTTTCAACAATGCAAGTTTCTTTTCCGCTCTTTGCCATATCTAAATAAAATTTGATAAAGTGTGTCATTTAAACTTACAAAGTTCACTAAAACACTTATAAAACGCAAAATCTTATCAAGTTCAATTTGCTCAAGAAACTCCAAATCTTCTTCAACATTAATAGGAGTACCCTCACATCTAAATTAATCTTGAACACAAACAAGACTTTGCACCAACCGAGGAGTCAATGAACTCCTAAATGAATCAAGAATGCATCCATCGGTGCTAAATGTACATTCCGATGCAACACTAGAAATTGGAATGGCCAATACATCACAAGCTGAGCTCAGATAGATAGGAAATCGAGGCGAATTAATTTTTCACCAATCTAAGATTTTAAAGTCATCAGAATCATCATACAATGGCTCTTGTCCTTCACCAATATATCTTTCTAACTCAGATTTAGCACCTCCACTTCCAGAGTCTTCCTTTTGCCTTTTCAATAATTGCTTTATTCTCACAGATTTTGTTCTCACATTCCCACTAGATGAATCAGATGTGTCATCAGATGAAGCAAATTTAGATTGAGATGATTGAAGATAACATCCTTTTAAATATTTTTTTTGATACTCCCCAATCAAAGAATTCAAATAAGCATCCATTTCGGCAGTTAATTTCTTCCTTGATTCCTCCCTGAACATTTCCTCAAGTGCAAAACCAACATATTCTAATTTGTTATGAGGATCTAATACCTAAGCAATGAATACCATTTTATTTATCTTTTCAGGTTCACCCCAATATTTTTTAAACTTTTCTTTCATCTTCCCTGCCATCTTACTCAAATTAGTATCATCACTAGCTAAACAAGCTTTCAAATGACTATCAAGTTCACATATATCCTCAAAGTGACAATTAGAAGTGACATAACGTGAACCTGAAACTTTTTCGGTAAGCTCATGAAATCTTTCAAGAAACTTTATTACGTTTCTCACATTCACCCAATCATCACATACAAATGGACCTACAACATTTCCATCCTCACAAACATGCGTACAAAGATGAGTAGAATATCCATCATCAAAATGATAAAGCTAGTCAAAGGCCTTCTCAAAGTTTTGCGCCGTTTCCAACATCAAGTAAGTGGAATTCCACCTAGTAGGAACATCCAAACATAATGTTTTGCTATATTCTACCTCTTGTAAGGTCCTTCGCGGAGATGATTTCACATACCTCACAGCTTGTCTAACACGTTTTATAGAAATATCAATTTTTTTCAAACCATCTTGCACAATTAGATTAAGTATGTGAGCCATGCATCTCACATGAAGTTGCTTACCACTTATCGAATTAGTTTTTCACATATCTAGTTGTTTAGATAATTCTTTGATGGTGACATCATTCAAAGAAGCATTATCAACAGTAACAGTGAATACTTTATTCAATTTCCATTCAAGCAAACAATAACCAATAACTTTTGCCATTTCGTCAGCTTTATGATTAGAGATAGGGCAAAAATTTAGTATTTTTTTATGCAACACCCAATCTCTATCAATAAAAACTGCTTTTAACAGAAAAAGAATTGTTGCCTAGAGAGAGAAGGTCTGACTTCTCTCTAGAAACTCACTGCGAGCCACTGTATAAACACCGTTGAAGCAGAGACAAGGTATAGACGATGGTCGATTTGCCGTCGTCCACAGGTGGAAAACCACCGGACCAGCCTCAAAACCTTCCCCATCTCCTCGCGCAACACCCCCAACAAACAACACCTCAAAATAAACCCCCAGCAATTACAGATTTACCAAACAGCAGTGGGTTTGCTGTAGCTATAAATCGCCAGGGAGTTCCTAACATTTCCTCTCCTTCTTCAGGTCTGCATGCAGAAGATCTCACCATGGTCAGTGAAAGCTCTAGCCAACAGAACAGTATACCAAACCAGTTGGTTGCGGATGATAACCAAGTTGTCCAAAATTAAAGTGAAACGATTACTGCTATTCCGGAGAACATTTCCCCTCCTTCAACCTCTAATTTGATTGAGCCGCTACTCAAGATTGTGCAAAAGGAGAACCTGACAGTGTCGAGCACACCAGGTGTTCGACAAAATGCAAATGGCACTGTACTAGTTCAATTGTCCGACCATTTCACTCCTCAACCTCCCCAAGGTCACAAGGAAACTAATCATCAAGCAAAAGCTCAAGGTTCATTCCAAAAAGCTGATGTTCAATTTCAATCCTCCCCCCCCCCCCTGTAATGCCGCAGGGTAACACTGTTAATGTGATACCACAGCAGCTGTACAAAGCACATTTACTGTCCTAGGCAACCACTATGACTACACATCCCACAAGCCAAGACCCTACAAGCATTAGTAAAATAGCGAACTTTGTGACTACTACAGTAGCTGCATAATCTGCCCAAAATCAGCAGCAGTAGCAGCTGCTGCAACCTGATATATCTGATGCTGATAAGCACACTGCGACCCTACCATCGACCTCATCCCTATCTCCCATTAAGATCTCCTCCAACTTTGATAAGCCAAAACATCCCAAAAGAAGCCTAAAACCACCAACTAAGGACACAGAACCAAATAATTCACACCTACCAGCAACCCAAGCCGTAACAGTTAATACCAACAAATATCAACTTCCTAGCACTTCCACAAAACCCAAAATCCAAGCCAACACCATTCCCCTCCACCTACTGTCACACAATCATATGTCACTGGATTAAGGGCCAGACATGAGGCAGAAATCACCCCAATCCAATTCACCCCACCAGTCATTACCACCAAACAAGGCAGACCTGCTGTACTCTTCAAAAGAGAGGATTACATGATCAAGTTTGCAGACATATGTAAATTCATAGTGATAGGAAAATTTCTGAACACCATGCCAAGAATGGAGGTGATTAGGAAGAACTTCATAGCTCAAACTAAACTCAGAGGAGGGGTGAAGATTGCACACTTCAATGCCAGAACAGTCTACATATACCTTGATAATGAGTATGACCACGCCACAATATGGACTAAGCAATACATGTATATACAGGGTCAAATGATGAAATTGGAAGCATGGAATCTAGCATTCAAACCTAATGAGGACTCGCTAATAGCCCCTATATGGGTTATTATCCCAGAACTACCATGGCATTTATACTATATGGAGATCCTAACTCCTTTTCTATCTCCTGTTGGTAAAGCCCTGTTCCTGGATCTTGCCTCATTTCAAAAGACCAGAAGTAGTGTTGCTAAGATCAAGATGCAGGTTAACCTCACCAAAGACTTACCTACACATGTATGGCTAGGATATGATGATGATGTCAATGGAGAAGGTCAATGGCTCCAGATTCAATATGATAACCTCCCACAGTATTGTCAATACTGCAGACATCAGGATCATTTGCCTCAAACTTGTCAACTTAAGCTGAAAGATGGAGAAAACCAAAGAAGAAAGGAGGACTCATCAGCTACAGAGAAAGACTTACCGGCCACAACTCCGAGTCACACCAAAGATAACCAGCACAGGGACCAACAAAAACCTAAAATGCAAAACTCTAGTGTAAATGAATTAGCAAGAGAACAAAACAGTAACCAAAAAGCTGAGGAGCATCAAAAGAATAAGGATCACCAAAACCAAGGGGTAACCCCTTCAAATGATGAATGGCAAACATAGAAAAAGAAGCACTTTAAAGGTAACTCGCAAGCCAACAAGAAGCAACAGCAGATTTACATGCCAAAACAAAATACAATGCAACTTGTTGATGCTGTAACCACACAGGAAGACATCAGAACTACACAATCAAGTATACCTTCTACTTCTCATCAGGTAACTTTAGAAGCATTAAATTATATTCATAACTCTAAAAATATCATCAAGTATCCCATTCCCATGCTCCCCCTATTATACCTGTTGTTAATGAAGTTGATGGAGGGAAGGAGAAATGTCAGGAGAAAACCAATTTCTTGCAGGATGGGGTACCTACGGGGGTTGGGATTCCTCATGTTTCACATGAGTGTGCTAGAGCACAATTGATAGACCATAGGATGGCCCCCCTCAAGCCCCATACAGCTACTGCAATGGGAGAAGAGATATATGAAATAAACAGCTCAGACGAATACCAAATTGATCAGCAGGAAGATGCAATAAAAAGACTCCTAAAAGGAAAAGCTCCTGTAGTGTCAGACTTTAGCATACAATCCCCTAAATCCAAAAATAAGCCGAGCCAGAAAAAGAGAAAAGCCATGAGAAAACAGTCTACAGGAATCTCTATTAATGAACCTACAACAGAACAACACCTTCAGGAATCTACCACTCCACACCAAAGCCCAATTGCCAACTTGAAATGAAATCCTGATGTTGATACTTACAATAAATCACAGACATATAGAGACCTTATGCTAGATCCCTCCCTTTCACAACCTCTGCTACATACTAATGAGCAGGACAGGCAGGAGGAACTGAATAAACACACTGCTCTAATATCTGCTCCAATAGAAGAGTGTCCTCTAAAATATTCTTCGCAACATGATGAATATAGACCTATTCTCTCAGAAGATGAGATGAGTGGAGGTTTTGAGGAAGAAGCGGGACTCAGTGATGCCACAGAAGAGGACCAACATTGTGATCTCCTTGCAGCAGCTATTAATGGGGAACACTATCAAAATGCTATCATTTAGAACCAGGGGTTATCTCCTAGAACATACAATCCATCACCAAGGATCACTAGAAACATGGCTGCTAAAAAAAGCACTGTCCCACCAAAATTCAACCCCCCTCCATGTTTTAATGATTAGTACACTTATATGGAATGTCATAGGTATTAGAACCTCTGGAGCCATTGAGAGACTCAAAACATTAAAACAAATCCATAATCTTTCCCTCATAGCTATTCAAAACTATTCCTAGACTCTTCACATATCACTCAATACCAAAACCAACTTTCTATGCATCATGTAGCTTCCAACATCAATGATAAGATATGGATTTTCTGGGATAAGAACTTCTCTGGTACTATCACAGATCAAGATGAACAGCAAGTCACAATTGAGTTAGAGCATGCTGAAGCTCATGAAATCTTCCATCTCACAGTCATATATGCTAAATGCAAACCTCCTTTGAGGAGGCCACTGTGGGACAAGCTAAGGAACAAAGCACAGAACTCTAATGCACCATGGTGTGCCATTGAGGATTTCAATGTAATTGCATCAATTGATGAAAAGATAGGGGGTATTCCATACCAACTCAACAAAAGTCTAGAGTTTCTGAGCATGATCGAGGACTGTGGACTCACTGACCTTAGATACTATGGACCTAGATACACTTGGTCTAATGGCAGAGGCCCCTGCTCAATTGTATGGAAAAGACTGGATAGGGGACTGGCCAATGACAATTGGCTGGCTGCACACCCTGCCACGACCATTACACAGTTGGCGTCTACAGGATCAGACCATTGTCCTCTTCTCCTGGAAATCAATGTTAGACAGGAAAATGCCACTAAGTATTTTAAATTCCTGAACTACTGGACAGAAAATGTAACCTTCTTGCCACTGGTACAGCGAGTCTGGAATACCCCAGTCACTGGAAATGCAATGTGGATTTTCCATCAAAAAACTAAAACACTCTGCAAAGAACTATCCAAATGGTCCAGACAGGAGTATGGAGATATTTTCCAGAAAGTTAAGGAATTTGAAGAGAAAGTCAGACAAGCAGAAGAGATCTGGGCACAGTCCAACAAAGAATCAGATAGAATGCACATGAACTCAATGCTCAATATGTCAAACACTTGAAAATTGAAGAGGCTACCCTGAAGCAAAAAACAAAACTACAATGGTTCAAGGATGGAGATGCCAACACCAAATATTTTCATAGTTTGATCAGAGGCAGAAGAAGAAAACTGTGTATCCACAAAATCAAAAATGAAGATAATGACTGGATATATGGTGATGAAGCAATAAGTGAAGCTGCCTGTGACCACTTCCACAACTTATTCACTGATCCTGGGGGAGTCATCAGGGAAGATCTTCTATCTTACATTCCTACACTGATTACAGAAGAAGATAATCATCAACTCAACAAAGATCCTACAAGGGAAGAGCTCAGAGAAACTGTTTTCTCAATGAACCCATCCAGTGGTGCAGGTCCAGATGGCCTCAATGGAAAATTCTTCCAGTATTGTTGGGATATCATCCAGTCTGATCTCTTCAATGTGGTGAAGGCATTCTTCTATGGCCAATCAATGCCTAGGTACATGACACAAGCATGCCTGGTGCTGATACCTAAAGTGGAATTCCCTAACAACTTATTAGAATTTAGACCTATAAGTTTGAGTAGCTTCATCAATAAGATCATATCCAAGATTATCTCCAAAAGAATTGCACCTATTCTTCCCAATATCATCTCCCCAAACCAAACTGGATTTATCAAAGGAAGAAGCATCTCTGAAAATATTATGCTTGCACAAGAGATTATCCAGGGAATCAAGAAACCAAACATAGGCGCTAATGTAGTGATCAAATTGGAAATGGCAAAGGCTTATGACAGAGTATCTTGGTCCTTTACATGTATAATGATGAGAAGAATGGGTTTTAGTGAAAGAATCATTGACATGGTATGGAGAACAATGTCTAACAACTGGTACTCTATTATACTTAATGGCACAAGATTTGGCTTCTTTCACTCCACTAGAGGCCTAAAACAAGGGGACCCCCTGGCACCTTCACTTTTCATTTTGGGAGCTGAAATACTGTCTAGGATGCTCAACAATCTCACACATGATCAGTTCTTTAATGGATTTTATATGAAAAAGAGAGGATCTCAAATCACACATCTGAGCTTCGCAGATGATGTGATCATTTTCACCTCAGGCTGCAGAACTTCTCTAAAGAAGATCATGAAAGTTCTTCTAGATTATGAGCAGACATCTGGCCAACATATTAACAAAAACAAAAGTCATTTTATGATTGCCCCTTCTGTTTTCCAATACATTACTAAGAGAATTCAGCAGGTTACAGGCTTTACCAAAAAGGAATCCCTTCTAACCTATTTAGGATGCCCCCTATACATTGGCAGGAAAAGGATTATGCACTTCAATAGTATCATGTTTAAAGTGGTAAGTAGGATAAGAGGTTGGCATGGCAGATTACTATCTTATGGGGTCGATTGACCTTAATCAAGCATGTCCTGCAATCACTCCCTAATTCACTTGTTGTCAGCAGTCACACCCCCAAAAGCTATCCTTAAACAGATAGAGAAACTTGTAGCTAACTTTTCTGGGGGATGAACAAAGAAAAGAACAAATACCATTGGGCTTCATGGCACACACTATCATACTCACTGGAAGAAAGGGGCATTGGACTAAGACCTACAGTAGAGATTTGTAAATCTATGGAATACAAACAATGGTGGGGATTTAGGACCAAACAGACATTATGGAGCAATTTCTTATTAGCCAAATACTGTAAGAGATCACACCCCAGATAAAAAAAAATGGAGCTCTAGACAGTCGCATACATGGAGAAGAATGATTATCAACAAAGAAACCGCTGACCATCACATTCAATGGAGATTACACTCAGGAAATTCCAGCTTCTGGTGGGATAACTGGCTAGGTACTGGGCACTTAGCCAACTTTAGACAAGGGCAGGGCAGGCCCGGCAACACCAAGGTATCACATTACTGATAGACGGGCAATGGGATATCCAGAAACTCAGTCAAATAACCTCTCAAATAGCTCCCCTGTCCATAATCTCACACATTCTCCAAGTCAAAATCCGTTATAACCCTCACATTAATGACACACCAATATGGCAGCCTTCTGCTTCTGGGGAATTCTCCTATGCATCAGCATGGACTGTACTGAGAGAAAGAAATCAAGTACTGCTCACAAATAAGATGATATGGCATAAGGAAATACCCTTCAAATGGTCCTTTTGCCTATTGAGAGCATTGAGAAACAAGCTACCAACAGACGATAGAGTAGCTAGTTTTGGAGCTCCAAGTGTTAACAAGTGTGTATGTTGCATCAAAGCAGGGAATGAAATAGCGGAGCACATACTCAACTCAGGCCAATTTGCCCAAATCATCTGGAAACACTTCAATGCACCAGTTGGCATTCAAAATCACAGACAGTCCCTAACAATGAAATTAATGAACTGGTGGCTACAAAAAAGAGAGAATGAGGTGCAAAAATTGGTCCTAGACACATTGCCAATCATTATATGCTGGAATCTATGGAAAAACAGATGTGCAGCCAAATATGAGAGAAAATCATCATCAGTTACCAGAGCACTGTACTCAATCACATCTGATCTACTTCTACTGCTCAGAACATCTTATGCTAACATCAAATGGCCTGCCACATGGCGAGAAATATACATAGCTATAGAGAGTTTACAACATCACACCAATGTGCAACAAGTAGTCTGGTTAAAGCCAACAATTGGGTATGTCAAAATCAATTCAGATGGCAGTGCCCTAGGCAACCCAGGGAAAATAGGAGCAGGGGTCATCATTAGGGACCACCAAGGTAATTTTGTGTTCATGCTATTTCAAGTCCGCTAGGAGAGGGAACTAATAATTTAGTAGAAACTCAAGAGGCATTGGCATCAATTGGTGTATGCAAAATGGTTACACCAAACTTCATCTGGAAACAGACTCTAAGCTGCTTACCCAATGACTAACAGGACAGTCTAAACCACCATGGACCTTAAATATGATAATACAGGAAATCAAACAGTTGACCCAACAATGTGAAGGCTTTAAGTGCACTCATGTCCTGAGAGAAGCCAATGGTCCAGCAGATACCCTATCCAAACTGAGCCATGATTCCAACTTCCTAAGATATTATAACAGCCAAAGGGACCTGCCTGCACTCATAAGGGGAAGATTCACCTTGATAGTAAAGGCACCCCTGCATTTAGACATAGGAAGTCTAAAAGACTCAACTTCCCACCACACATGATGAATCACAATACACCGGAATGATTAACATGAACATAGTCTTGAGGGAAGAAGCAGTAATTCAACATATTACAAAGTTGGGATACAGTAATACCAACACAAGCAGTAAGCTTCTTTTGACTGTTCTACTGCTAAAATATCAATGCTCACCCACTGTTACTATCTTATAACTGCACTAATTCCATCTCATCTCCCCCCCCCCCTCTTCTTTCTTACCTCTTTTCTACAGGAAACAGAACACCAGGTTACTGTCATAGAACAAGAGCAAAGGCAGAAGCAAAACAGATTCCTAGTAGCAGCAGAATTTCAACAACATCAGTGTACTGTTATTGTTGATGCTTCTGGAATTTTCTGCTCCTTTTGCCTTATCTCAGCAGGATAAATCTCACAGCAGCAGTAAAAGGTATGCATCAAATGAAGCAGTAAAAGATGCAGTTTATATTCTGCAGAAACATAGAAACATAGAACAAGAGCAAAGGCAGAAGCAAGTGACAGTAGCAACCCAACAATGTTAACTATTTTCACTACTGACCGTGTTGCTGCTACTGGAATTTCTTCTGTTTTCTTTTGCACAGAAACAGCTTCCTAGTAGCAGCAGAAGCTCAACAGCAGCAGTGTAGTCTGTCATTGTTGACGCTACTGGAATTTTCTTCTTCTCCTACCTTATCTCGGCAGGATAAATGCATCAAACCCCCCCCCCCCCTCCACAGCAGCAGTAAAGGGCCCCTCCAACAGTGGCAATAACAGCAGCAAGGAAACTCAGTCAACACTCCAACAGAAATCACAAATCACAGAAGCAAAACATCTTCGTAGCAGCAGTAGTAACAATCCTCAACTTGCTTCCTCTTCAAAGCAAAGTTGATGATTGTTACCATCTTTTGTTGATGATACATCATATAGAAGATCCTCCTTTGCTAGAAATAGACAGCATCGTATAGAGAGGATACTATTTCAAATTAATAGATTTAGAAACATATGTATTTTTGTATAGATTGACCTAGATTCATTTCACAATATTTTTGTATATATGATTGTCTGTCGATGTTATAAGATAGACAATCATTACATCATCATAGGTCTAACCCCCATCACAATTACCTATGTATACTTGATTGTCAAGTCTCGATGATGAAGAATGCACATCTTTCATTATGGGAGGTAAGGTCTATGTCCCCCTCCATCTTTATAATTATGGTTATATATATGAAATTTAACACTAGGCACACTGCCTAGTAAATTTGATTAAAAAAAATCTCTATCAATAAAATGACCCGTCAAACACATATAGTTAATTCTTTGTAACGTAGTCCGTGTGCCTGTGGTAGTTTGGTTTTACTTCTCTGAAATTTTTTATTATTTTAAGCCTCTCTTCACTGTAAGCTTGAAAACAATCCCTTGTAATTGTCCTACGAGAAGGAACATTAAATAGAGATTGGGCTATGCTCATAAACTTCTTAAAGCCTTTCTTTTCAACAAAGCTAAAAGGTAATTCCTCCGTAATTACCATCTCAACTAAAGCCCTCCTAACTATTTCTTGATCAAATTTCGAAAGCTCCCCACCATTAATTTGCCCATCCTTTTGTAAACACAATTGTGTTTGAGTATTATCAACTTTCCTTGGTATTTTTGGACACTTCTTTAAATGAGTATTCAATGATGTTGTTCCATTCAATCGTGAATCAGCCGTATAATCACGACCACTATGTTTACACTTTGCTCTATCATCTCCATTATCATCTTTAAACTTTTCATAATGATCCCAAGCAGTTGATCTACATTGTACGGATTTTTTTTTTTTTGGGCCTTGACTAGTTTTAACTGAATTTGTAGGTGACGAAGTAGGTTCTCTTTCAGATGAACCCACCTCACTTACTCTACTTTCAAATTCTGCCATCTATAGAAAATCGAATGAAAACATAATTAAAAATGTAAACTGGTATACAATATAAATCTAGCATGTCACAACTCGCATAAAATCAAGTCGGCACAGAGGCAATCAAATCTGGTTGGAATATCTTGTTGGCAATCAAATTAATCAACCATAATTTATTTTGTATTAAGCCACAAAAATGGCTAATCAGATCTGGTTTGAAACCCAAAGAAATAAAATAAAGGGAACAAACAGAGTAGTACATCCCTAAAAAATGAAAAGATAATCAGCATGTAAGTGGAGAACAACAGGATACAAGCCAATAAGAAACAGGAGAGTTAAACATCAAAATGCATAAAAATCCCCATATAAACAGACGGAGTAGTTATTAACTAGAAAAAAAAATTCTCATTTTTGCATGCACCTTGTAGATTTTGTGAAAAATGAAGTTTTTATTGCTGGGATTGAACTCACCAGTCATTATATCTCCATTATTCAAACACATGATTCAAATTTTCACTCTCTTTGTAATCTCTTTCTTCTAGGCTTTGCTGCTAAGAAGCAATCTACTAAGTAATATACAGAAAAAGGAGGTAACCACTAACCTGAAGAAGAAGGATGAGCGACGAGCGGAGGAAGAAGGCGTCACAGTCGGGCTCGGGCTCGGCAGTTGCACAGAGGAGGAACCGAGGAAAGAACTAGGATGTCAAGAACCCTAATTACTAAAATCTAAGGAAGGGGGAATTAGGAAAGTAAGTACTAAGTAGTAACGTAAGTCTGTAGACATTTATATGCCTATTGGAAAAATTGGGTTTCAGATGAGTGTTGGATAAATCAGTATATTGGGGTAAATTGGGCTTCAGAATTCAGATGAGTATTGGTCTTATTGGATAACTTTATGCTGCCTAAACCGGGAGTCCAATTTCCAGCAACTTCGTTTTTCGGTTTAATCGAAAACCGAAAAACTAAAACCGTTAACCGCACTGAATACTAAAATTTAGTAATCTATAAATCGCACACCGACCAAAAAACCAATTAAACCGACACCAAAAAATTAAAATTTATGATTAGATCGATTTTCGATTTGATCGATATCATGCCCATCCAAGAAGGCCAAAATTGTTGTCTGTTTGCAACGACGTGGAAAACCTTTGTTAAGCTCCAAAACAAGACAAATATGGCAATGCTGACTACTTTTGCATCCATTCATTTTATTGTACTTATAATTATTATTGTTGCCATCAACGTTTTCCTTTTCTGGATCTAGTCTTAAATTTAGCTATATTTTGTTTCCGTAAAAGAAATTGTTTAATTCTAAGGAAAATTACAATCACAATAAAGGTTCCAATCATTAGTTTCAGAGTGATTTATAAAGTTACACTATAATAAAGGAATATAGTTACAATAAAAGGAACAAATAGAAAAAACTTAAAAATTTTCTACTCTACTTGCTCACTCTTCGCCTTTAGAATATTCATAGGTATACATTATATTTGGAGTAAAACTCACTTTATCCCGTTAATCTTTAAGGGTAAAGAGACAATACCCCCTCATATTTTGAACGCCTTTATGCAATATCTTTTTTGTGAGAGTTTTTTTTTTAAATAAAGAATTTTTTTTTCTCTTTCTATCCTTTCAAAGGTGAAGTATAATATTTTTCATGCAAACCAATACTTGATCTTCGCCTTTCTTGCTTGTAAAATTTAAGATATTTTTTTAGTATATTGAGGCAATTGCTAAAAAAATTGTAATAAAGAAAAAAATCTTGCATACAAAATTCAGGAAACATGTTGAACGCGCGTACACTATGGATGCTTTAGCATTTCAAATTGACGGAAAAAAAGTACAACGAAATAGTCAATTCTTTGTATTAAATGAAAGAAATGTTGCTATGAGTATTAATTTGTTTATGTATTTTCTTTGTATATTAAAATTATTATACTAAAGCAATTACTAAACTTTACTTATTTTGAAAATATTTTTATTGAACACTAATCTTAGGATAAGCCCTTTGCGCGTGTTTCCATACTAATAAGTAAATAATTTTTAGATAAACACGTTAATGGTATTAAACAATGTAATTGAATTATAAAATAAAAAAAATTATAACCTTTTAAATATGAATATAAATTTTATTTAGCTAGCTCAATAAAAGATAAAATTCAGGCAATGGAAGTTCTCAGAATTTTATAGGAATATCATGTGAAAATTATCGTTATTTTGTGCTCTAATATGCTAACGAAAAATAAAAACGAATATGTTTATCACGGTAATTTGTCAAATAATACAACTTGAAAAATTATTTTTTGGCCTTTTATAGATACAGGAATGGAGAGTTGACCTATAGCTCCTCAAAAAGTTATAGTAACAATATAAGATATAAAATGGGCTAATGTTGAGTTAATATTTTTTTTAAAATGGCCTTTTAAAATTTTATAATACGCAATTTTTAGATGGTCAAAATGGGTTAAGAGTTATAGATGGACTATACTTTAATGGCAGAAGTATATTTTTAAGGAAAATAATTATATAATTTTTGATTTTTGTATTTTTTCTCTGAAAATCTGATGAAAGATCAAAAGTTTAAGTATGTGGCCATTGAGAGTCAATGTATTTGGTTCTTCCAATGGAGAATCGTAATCTCTATTTCTTTTGTTCACGCTTTTTGTCTCTGCTGAATTTTATGTACATGAGTTGATTTGATACAGTTTTTCAAAATTTATTAAATTCTTGGTAAATTTTTAATAAATGAGTGATCTTTAGTTGCTACAATACAGTGTGTGGTATCTATAATTTTATGATTTCAAATTCTTAGATACAATTTTAAGTTATAACGAATTGTTTGATTCATATAAGATAAATTTTTTAAGCAACGTTAAAATCCTAAGTAGTAGTATTTCTTACCTAGTTCACTAAAAAAAGATTTAATTCTCAAAAGAATTAGCTAATTTTGAAGTCCTTAATATTAGAAATAAACTTAAATTATTTGTCCAATATAAAATTTATTTTTTAAAAGATAAAAAAAAAAAAATAGAATACACGTTATATGTTTTGTGCTATAAAGACTTTATCCGTAAAAACTCCTAAAAAACAAAAAAAAGAATTTGAAATTAAAAAATCTGACTTTTGCTGGTTTGGTTTATAAATTTAAAAAGTCGATATAATTGATTTGATTTGGTAATTGAAAAATCCGAGCCAACCAGACATGTGTACACTACTATAAATTATACTTTAGCTATATTACACATCATTATTATATCCCAACTACGAATTAACTCTATCTGTTTCTCCTTTTCAATTGTTTCTTTTTCTGTGCTTAGCGTAGGTTAATTTCTTCTTCCGATAGATATATTTCCCTTTTAATTTACATTAACATTCAAGTTAAAAAAAATAAAAAAAATAAAAAAATAAATTTTAAATCAGCTTGACAGAAATGTAGCTAGTTACAAGAACTTATCAGTTATCAACATATTTTTATTGATCTAAGTGGCCTTTAATTAAAATGTATGTATAAGATGAGGTGAATATACATGAATTATATAAGTATGTATCTAGCGTAGATGGAAAACGAATACACACATGAGCATCTTAAGGCAGAACCCCAAGAATCTGGCTTATATTACTCGAAAGCAGTCATAGAAAATAAGTTGTATCATTTTACTCAATTCAAAAAGTAAAGAATTGAATAAATAATATTCTATCTCTTTAAATTGCTAAATATTAGATGTTCTTCCACAGTGCAAATAAGGAAAAGTTTAATGGTCAAAATTTTAATTAATATCAAAGTATAAATATTCAAAAAATAACTAAATGGATGTTTCTAAATATATAAAAAATAATCAAATGACTATTTTGTCCAGTGTAAACTGTATTTTAAAGGGGTAAAAAGGACGAACGACATTTCGATGATCATGTCACATTTGAAAATTCATTATGGAGGCGTTTTTGCATTACATCATATCTTAAACTATGCAAAAAGAAAGCTAAAGGGAAACTCCATAAATTATATAGATCCTAATTATTTGTGATATCTTGAGCTTTTGGCTATATGAAAGAACTTGGTTATTATAAAAATTATTTATTCAAAAAAAGAAAATATTTTTTATTAAAAAAATTATTTCACCGGAAAGCTATTGCATATGGAGGTTCCCTTTCCCATTCAAAACGTGAGGGGTATATTATTTTCCCACCCTTAAAGATTAAGGGGGTAAAGTGAAATTTATTCTTATATTTATTCATTGAGATAATACTAACAAGGCTTTAAGTTCTATACTAATAGAGTCCTTTCATTTTATAACAATATTTTATATATACTAATAGAGTCCTTTCATTTTATAACAATATTTTATATAGCAGTCGTTCACTATAAAAGACAAGTTTTTGTCGCAACCAATTTTTTATATTATGTTATAATATGTCTTCTATAACAGCACTTCACTATAGCATCCAAAAAATATCAAAACAGACAGGTGTTGTTCTAGAGAGGCTCGACTGTAGTATAAATCTCTCTCATAAACTTTAATCAGTGGCATGATTAAAATGATACGTATTAAGTAACTTGTTATACTATGTTTAGTTACACTTATAGTGTAAAATCCATAAAGTATGAGGGCATATAACTTGAATCATATTAAGCAAAACCAAACAAAGACAATCATCAATGAGTAATGAAATCAAGCTTAAGGTCAAGAATTCTTTTGCCTTTATGTTCATAATGTTTCCAATAAAATGGGCTCAATCTAAGCTGCATCAGAGAGTTGCAAATAACTGAACTTTTCCTATCTAGTTTAACCAACTATCATATTCGAATTTACACGAGGCACCCATGTCACAATTTGGCTTTCAAAATTATACTTTACCAGGTCAAGGCACAAGTGATTTCCAATATCTACTCCATATCCTTCATAGCATCCTGCATTTGGTTAAAGAACAAGCAGGTTAATTACAACCAACTACAAGTAGAATCTTTTCATTAGGATAATACAGAAGCGTTGCCTATGAATCGTGTAGAAATACAGTACTCATTAGTAAAGGGTAAAAGAAAATGATCAGTAGACCTTGGCGAGCCGCGTTACATAAGCTGCAGCTACTGCTGTAAACAATAAACCTATTCCGAGGGTCAATAGCTGGCCACCGTTTCCTCCTCCTAGACCGATTTCAGCTTCTTCTTGCTGAAAAACAACTCATAAGGACATTTCAAAGGTTAGCAAGTTGCCAAAGAACCACCATATTGAACAAACTAGCAACAAGACGAGTGATATTCAGTTATTATATATTAACAGTGGAAGAGGGGTTGTTTGGTAATAACATCACTAAGTCTTTTTATTCAATTTGCAGAAACTCACTTTTCCAGCATAAGATGGGAGGACTTCACTGAGTTTATCAAAATATTTGTTTCTTGATTATTCGACAGATATACAATTCAAATGAAGAAACTTAAGTAAAAAGTCACTGAACTACAACCTTTCACTATAACACTCATCATAAACTAAGATGAAATTTCTAAAGTTGGTTTTAAGAAGGTAATGCAGTTCGAATTTCTGCAATGCATCAAGAGTAAAATAGTGTCCCAATAAAGACAAATTATTAGGAGAGGATAGGCCTCAGTTTCTTTAGCAACAAACTTAGCATCCTCAAGTATTCCATCAAAACAGAATGGCAGTTTGTTTATAATAGCTTTGGACTTGAAGTTACCTATAGCCATCAACTTTCTACAGGTAAGATAGATCTCGGAAAATTATGTGACAGCTACAATAGGAGGATATCATCACTTTTCCTTAGCTTACTTTCTGAGTAATATTTCCAGTTGAGAGAAACAATATATATTAGGTTTGAACTAGTATAATGGAACTAAAGTGATTGGTCGACATTGAAAAGACAAAATCTTCACAGAGCAAGAGGAAGAAAACTCACAATAATTGCCCGACCAAATGCACCCGCACTCACATAAGCCCATGATCCAGGAAGCATTCCTAGCCAACTGCATACCAAAGATAAGATGAATCAATATGAAGAGGGCAATAGACAAGTTAAGAACAAGTCCTGGTAGACAGACTACTGTATCTAATTAAAAAATATCCCAAATGAACTTAGGACGTAGTGCCGCTCTTGAAGAGTCAATAGTATGCAATAATAGAAAGAAACTCAGTATAAAAAATCATTTCCGACTTTGTTTAATGTTTTGTATGAACCATGTCAAGTAATATGCCAAAGTGTTTCGTATGATAATTTCGTAAAGCTGTTTTACTGCTGACAAAACTAAGCTTAAATAGATACTTTATACTTTAAATCTTATAGATGGAAACTTCAACTACTTTGGAATTGGAGCACACTTGATTGATTTATTGAATTTGATAGTGGGAAAATTGTTTTCTCAAAATGATGCCTTAATGTTTAGGCCTAAAACATAATGCAGAAAATCCCAAATTAGACTTCAGCCAAAATTGTTCTTCTAGCACAATTCTTTCCACACTGGAATTACTTCTAAACATTATCAACTACTTGAATACATACTTTTTGACTGAAAGCACCTTTCTCCAAACTCACTGCCCTAACAGATGGGGCATTAGAGAATCATACACATTTCTCTACAATCAATTCTGCTAATTCTGAACTCATTCAGGCCATCAAAAATGAATATAATTATCAATTTACAAATGAAAGAAACAGACAGCAAGCATCAACAACAGATCTTTTTAATCGCAGTGTATTGTATCACTGCAATAGCACATATAACAACAACAAACCCAGTGTAATCCCGGGGTCTGGGGAGGGTAGTGTGTACGCAAACCTATCACTGCAACAACACATATCTTATAGAATTTTGAGACTTGACTTGATTTTCTTTCACCAACCAGCAAATAAAACCTAAGTGATTGACAGGCCAAACAGCATAGCAAGTAATTGATGTAGCAGTCATGGATTTAGCATGAGATATTCTCTTCTCTATGCATATGCCAGTTGAGTTGCATTTTCAGATGAACACAAAAATATATAGGCAAGCTTGTGGGGGAATAAAAACAACCAAAATCACGCTTCCAATAAATTCTAGATATTGGACTTCATCGACAAACTCAATCAAAAGCATAACAGTTTCGAGAATCCAGATAATAGCAAATGGTGAATAAAGAAGTAAAACGTAGAAAATGAAACCGACCTTCCTAACACATATGGCACAAACTTGACCGAAGTAAGTCCATATAGATAATTCCCCAGAGAAAATGGAAGCAAAGGGCTCAGACGGAGAAGAGTAACAACTTTGAAACCGTTTTCTCCAATTGCTTTGTCTATAGCAAGAAATTTCTTGTTTCCTTCTACCAGCTTAAGAATTCGTTCACGAGCAAAATATCTCGCAATTAAGAATGCAATGCTTGCAGCGACCTGAAGAAAACTCACACCTCTGAGTACTTATTGTACATCATAACCACTCTATAGAAAGTAAATCAACAGCTTACCGTTCCACTAATGGACACAATGATTGTTCCAGTGACAGAGCCAAATAGAAGACCAGCAGACATGGTCAGTGGAATTGCCGGTATTGCAAGGATCTACAAGCATAAGTTAAAAGTTCAAACCAGTTTAGTTTCAGAAATTCAGAGAAAATGATATTTAAAACCTAAAGAATGCTAGGTACAGCAAATCTATCTGGAATAAGAACAAAAACACTGGCTAAAAAAGCTAACTGTAAAATAGGTTAATGCCGATTCCATAACGTAAAAATATGGACTCTTGCTCGTTTATCCAAGTCCATTATATTCCTCTTAAAAAGTAGAAAAGAAAGAAAGGTTCATAGAATAAGCTCCATATGGATATCTTCTAAAGCACATAACTTAGAGCAAGCATATGCCGATATGAAGCGAAAGAATCATACACCATCTTACCCATCTAAGACTTACAAGCTTTGCCACAGAAACACCGTGTATCATTAACAAATACTTTGTACCAGTCTCATGCAACAATATATAAAATGAGGAAAAAGAATTGAATTCTTACTTCTAATCCAGCATAAACTGCTACAAAAATAGCATATCCAGCTGGACCATAACCTGCCACACAAGGAGCCTCGGTCAAACCCAATGTACAAATAAATCCATGTGATAAAACTGTTAAATATTCATAGCATTAGTTGTTCATTAGGGTCCTGAAGTCCATGGATTTGTTCAACAGAGACCGTCAAAGAAACAAATTTTCAGTGCTGGAAATGCAACAAAAACTGATAAGTTATATCAAACAGGAATACCTATTAAAAAAAACCTTGAAGTCAGCAAGCAGTAAAACTTAGCTGAATGGCATTTTCACAAAATTTATACACTTTGGGAGAAGGGTAGAGGAAAAATGAGAAGGTTGCCAAATTGACCCACTCTATCCAAGGGATGAAGACAGTGGTGAGTCCGAATGCAAAAACTATAATCATGGTCAACATATCGCCCTAGTCCTAAGGCGGTTGGTGCTATATTTAGATTTATCCAAGGAGAAGAGCAAAAAGCCATGAAAACACAACCATAAAAACATATTGCCCTAGTCCTAAGGCAGATGTATTAAATCATGGTTGAGCGCTTCGATTTACACTATCAGGGTAGAAGTTTAGATTGCACCCATTCCCAAAAACACAGCTTCCAGTGAAAGAGTGGAACCATTAGTTCTGATAAAGGGATATACATTAAAAGCATAGATGAATTCAATCATTATTCATTTACATCATTCATAATCCTTATACAATTATTTCTCATCGTTAGGAATATTTACTTCTTATAAGCATGCCAAAGAGCAAGACTTTATCTTGCAGGAATTTGCATAGGGCCTCCGTTTAGAGCTAGTACCAATCAGCACTGAGTTCAAACAAACAGCTTGATAAAAGCTATCACATAAAAATGATGTACCTTCACTCAGATGAGTTAAAACCCTGGACCACTTTCACTTAAATAAGGTGTAGTAATTTTGTGCAAACTTCAAAATTCAATCAATTTCATTTCTCCAGAATTTTATTAATGACCAACATGTTGAAGGTATTTAATTTACCTAGTATGCAATACAGTCAACAAAAATAAATTGGAAACAGATTTTTCAAGCACCTATTTTAGAAAGTGAACAACTTTAATTACCATTCCTAGCAGCAGTTAACAAATTTCCAGCATCATTTGAAAAGGCAAGAAAAGAAACGGAATTGAAATCTATCAGTGTTTACCTTCAATAAAGCCTGAAAACTGGTTCAAGAAAGCATTGATCTGGTCCCTGTAAACATACCCAACAGCACCAAATCCCCCAACTACACCCACAAGCAAAAGACCAGCCAAAATGGTACCTTTAACTGCATTATCACCATCACTCTCACTCTCAGTACTCTCATTCTCATCATCCCTTTTGAGGTTCAAGTTGAGCAGTCTCTGGGGAGCATTGGTGGGGGACTTGGAAATGGTCTGCTGCTGTTTTTTGGTTTCTTTGAGGGAAGAACATGGTTTCAAGAAATGAAACTTTTTGGGTCTAAAACTATACAGAAATGAATTGGTTGAAAGGGAAAACTGAATTCTGGGTCCTTGAGAAATAAGGCTTAAACATAGTGGTGTTTTGCTTAAACCAATGGTGGGCATTTCAGGAGGATAATAAAGCGATATCCAATCTTCTTTTTTTGCCTCCTTTTCTTGTTTGTTGTCTAAGGTTGTCTCAAGTCATCAAGTGTTTTGAGGATTGCAGTATGTTTGTTGCTGTACTTGTGCTGCAAAAGCCATGTACAGCTAGAAGCATATAATTTTGAGTGTAAAATTTTTTCTCTGTGGTTTGGATGGGAAACACAAATTTTTGTGATTGTGTAAGGACGATAATATTTTAAGGAAATAAAACCGACTTTGGTGATGGAAATTAATTTGTGTTTCTTGTTGGTGCACGTGTAGTTATTTATTTCTTTTCCTTTTTGTTTCTGTTATATAGTCCTTTCCTTTGGCTAATAATATTCTCCAAATATTTCCCCAAAACAAATAGAAATTAAATTTTCGAGTGAACACATCAGGATAACAGCAATAAAATCACGCCCATGCCCAAACAAGTTGAAATCAATTATATGAATTCTTAAGATTAAAAAAAAAAATTTGGTTGGGGACCACAGTTATAAATTTGGGACTCAATGGAGAAGAAACGATTTATTTAAAACTTTAGAAAATTTCGTGACTGTTTATATAGGGGAGAATATTTTACTCTTCGTTCCAATTAAGAACATCTAAAATAGAAACCAGTAAATAGAAAAGGCCTTGAAAGTGGAAATTGAACAAAAATATTTCTTTTATATTGTTTTTGGTTCCTAATTTCAGTACATTTTTCTCCATATTAACAACAATATCACGTACCTGTTATACAATTGCACTGCACTCAGGTTATTTCCTCTATAAAATAGTCGACACTGTTATTCAAGATATGCAGTTGAAGATGAGGTCAAGAATAATTGCTTGTAAAATTGTGATTATGATGTGTCTACATCCCTTCATGGAGTTGGCTCACATGATTGCTTACTGTAAAATCTATATAAATGAGTAACTAATAATTGATTCATTGTTTTTCATACACAAGAAATTCAATCCTTGGCAAGAAACTATAAATCCTTATACTTATTTAGACAAGCAGGTTAGTAAAGAACAGCAAATTGGCCTCTCCATAACCTCAGTTGTAGACTTGGAGGCAGCAGAGGACAATCCTAATACCTGTAAGCAATCAGAAAATGCTATACAAGTGAGAATTAGATATTGATCCTCATCTTGAGATTGAAGCAAGAGGGTCATAATTCACTTCCAGATTCTCGGATTTGAGATTGAATTTCCACGATCAGAACCAGAAACGTCTGTGCCTTCATTAGGTGTTGGTAGGTGATACTTATTTGTGACTATCTTCAGGCAGATTTGAAGGACAAGGCAACTCCGGCCTGACATTTGTTATAAGCTTACTCAAATCCAACTCCAGTTTCTTCATAGAAGAATTCATTATATGGAGTTGGTCCTTGATATTATCTTGTACCACTGCAGGTGAAAGCAAGTCTGGCTTTTCAAGAACTTTAACAGCAGAGTTGGCAGCAACATCAATCTAACAATAGACACATAAACAAAAATATCAGAGGCAGACAAAATATCACTCATCCTGGCATCTGGTTAATTATTCAGGCAGCACCGGATATCACTATCCTTCTTTTGCTTATTTCATGAAATTGAAAGAAAACAACCCCGGCAGTTTGCCCATCAAGCCCAAGCTATAGGTAAAATAGAAATGATTTTCCCATGCTCTTAGCTTTTCCTATATCTCTAAATGTCGTTCTAAAATTGGTAGGTGGCAACAACCAAAATTATTCACATGCCTTATCCACTGGAACCGATCTAAAACTGGTCATCACATTGACTGTCAGGCTAATTCCAAATGAGTCTTGCAAACAGATGACCTCACACACAGAAGACGCATAAAGGTGACCGGCCACTCGAAAGAGATCCCTTGAAACCTTTCTCTATGCACCAACCTCCTTCCTCAATTCGCAATGAAAGTTCACTATTCATTTCTTTCTTTTATCTCTGGTACACCCCCAACACCAAACCCCCAAACCTCCCCGACCTAGAAGCCCGATCGTGGCCATTTCCTTGCTCCATTGGTGCCTCGTACCCCACCCCTAATGGTTGGAAGTGGAGGGTTCTTGCCTATCCCCCCCTTTTTCAGGTTCCTCGTTCATCTCTAGTCCACCTACTTTCCTGAAACAGAGATCTTTAATACCAAAAGCATCATAAGTTGCATACATTTTCTCATAGGCTAAACTTGTAAATAATTATTTACAATTTACCTACTTTTGAGTCCAATTACATTTTGTGATAAAGTAATAATTGTTAGCATGATGGGAAAAATCCTGGTAAAGAGTGCAGTTACACTTAAATGCAACAAAAGTTTTAGACCTTCCATGAGACAACTATCCAGAATAGATACTATAATTATGTAACGACCCAACCGGTCGTTTTGCTTTCTAGAACCCCGTTCCCCTAAATAAGACTCCCGTATGGGCTCTTACTGTTTTATGACTTGCGGGGATGGTTAGTTCGGGATTTGAAAGGGTTCGGGTTGAAATTGGAACACTTGGTTCCTTAGTTTGGCTTTAAAAGGATAGGTTTGACTTCGGTCAATGTTTTGAGTAAACCACGGAATTGGGATTTGACGGTTCCAATAAGTTCGTATGATGATTTTGGACTTAGGCGTATATTCGAATCGGGTTTTGGACGACCCGGGAGCGTTCCGGCGCTTAATAGTGAAAGTTGACTTTTTGAAGGTTTTAAAGTTCTTTAAATTTGGTTTGGAGTAGGTTTTGGTGTTATCGAGGTCCGTTGGGAATTCCGAGCCCGGGAATAATTCCATGTGGTGATTTAAGACTTACACACAAAATTTGGTGTCATTTCAAGTAGTTTAAGTATGTTTCGGCGCGCTGGGAGTAAGTTGAAGAACTAGAAGTTCCTAAGTTGATTCAATTTGGTTTGAGGTGTGATTCTTAGTTTTGATGTTGTTTTATGCGTTCCGAGGGTTCAAGCGAGTTCGTTTTATACGGATACCATTCGGACGATGCGCGGATTGAGTTAAGACTCAAAAGGGCTGCTGGTGCACCAGTTCTGGTGTGCCCGCACCTGCGAGCTTTGGGCCGCAAGTGCGAGCCCGCAGGTGGGGTTGGGTCCCGGAAGCGGCTTTGGAACGTTTGGCCTTGGACCGTAGATGCGGGTTTTCGTGTGGGGGGAGGACGCAGAAGCGGCTCAAGCCGCAGGAGCGGCACACTCGCCGCAGAAGCGGAAATCCCGTCCATAGAAGCGGCTCTCGCTGGGCTTGAGGAACTCCGCAGAAGCGGACCTAGCACCGCAAGTGCGGTACCGCAAATGCGAAAGAGGCACCGTAGTGCGAAAAACGCTGAAGGCAGAACTTCATTTAAGTCGGGGTTGAGCATTTGGGGTTCATTTATTGCACTTCTTGGGGCGATTTTGGAGCTGGTTAGAGAGGAATTTTCACTAGCTATTTGAGGTAAGCAATTTTTATCTAATGTGAGTTAAATACATAGTTTATAGGTAGATTTTAACATGTAAATTAGTGAAAATTGTGGATTTAGATGAAAATGTGATTTAACCACGAAAATGGTTATGGAATTTAGTGAAAATTATATATTTGAGTTCGTGAGGCTATGGGTAGCAACTTTCTTCGAAATTTCCGGAATCCGTAATTAGAATGTGAACTTTTGAACATGTATTAATTGTTTTATATAACATTTGACTAGTTTCGAGTCGCTTGGCACCCAGTTGAGGGTTTAAAGCATATTTGAGGACCGGAAGTGGACTTGAGAACGAGATAAGTCTCTTGCCTAACCTTGTAAGACGGAACTTATCCCCTTAGGTGTGTTTTATGGTGAATTACCTGTGTGGGGAGCTACGTACGCACTAGGTGAAGAGAGACCTGCGTAGCTATATTCCATGTGATGTCCGGGTAGTTTTAGGTTTACATCATGCTTTGTTGACTCCGTTATTTGATTATGCTTATTAATTGCTTTGCATAGAACTGTCATAGAGGATTTCAAGATTTGAGGTTTCCAGTTTAAACTTCTTATATAATAACTTTGAGAAATCTATGTTCACTCACGTCGCAAGTACTTTCGCGAGCGAGGTATATTCCACTACTCTCATGGGAGTGGGCCGTTCGCCTCGGCAAGTTAATAGATGTATTTATGGTTCGTGCCGTTCGACCCTCAGCAGTGCACAGTATATTTCTGGATCGGGCCGTACGACCTCGGCATAAATCGTGCGTGATAATACTCGGAGCCCAATTCTATTTGATATCATTTTATGGTATGAGCGGTTATAATTATTTAAATGATAGGAATTGGCTCGAAATTTGTTGATAGAGAAAGAATTATTGCTCTCTGCTTTTTGCTGAGTTGTATTACTTGTTTTACATAATTCATGCTTATTTATAATTCTTGCATTTTATTGTTAGCCCATAGTAAGTGTCGAAATCGACCCCTCGTCACTACTGTAAGACTTGATACTTACTGGGTACATATTGTTTATGTACTCACGCTACAGTTCTACACTGACCGTGCAGGTTCTGAGGCAGGTGTATCTGGTAGTCACCCCGGGGCACACCCCTGACACCCCGAGACTGAGCGATGAGTTGCCTTCCGAGCCGTTCTGCAGCATCCGAAGTCTTTCTTTTGTGTTTTGCTTTTCTGTCTACTTCATTTCGGACAGTAGCTTAGAGTTTGTATATTCTACTAGTAGCTCATATACTTGTGACATCAGATCTTAGCACACACACACTAGTAGACCGTATGGTTTTGGAATTTTCACTGTTGTTATGATTTCGCTTAGCCGCTTTCGTCTTGTTTACTTAAATTGTTGTTTTGTAACCGTTTAATTAATGGAGATCTAATTACTTGAAAACTGATTAAAAAGGGAAAATCAAGTGATAGTTTACTGTTTGCTTGCCTAGCGACGGAGCTAGGCGCCATCACGGCCTATAGGAGAATTGGGTCGTGACAAATTACTTCATCAGTTTTCACTTTTTTTGTTTCATTAGGATAATTCCAAATCATTTCATTATGCATTACACCAAAACGTTGTAAACTTTAAAACATTACAAAAGGTATGTCATTTAAATACCACAAAGAGAATCCAATACAAATATCTGAACAACTCCACACTGGTAAACAGGAAACAAGATCATTCTTAGGGGCTAAACTTTCAAACTATTAAAAAGATATCCTACCCCACTTTTGAGTCCATTCACCATCACATACGATAATTCTTTTGTCCTTTATTAAAACCATACCTATCCAGAATCGATAGCCGAATTGGATAAAGCCATGAAGGGATGAACAAACTTTTCAGTGTTCCCAACTAGAAGAGCAATAAGATAGAAATTTGAAATTGTACTCGCTTTCTATTAACACACACAAGAAGCAAACCTTTAGAATGAAGTGATAGATACAAGTATTTCTTTTTCCAATTATTACAAAAGATGACATATGAACACTGTCCTTGTAATTAAAGGATAAGGATGTGGTAACTAATAGACCTGACCTCGGTACACTTCTTTACGGGAAGCCTAATGCTTTCACATTTTCATATAACGTTTAAAGTACTTTAGAAATGGAATTCACTCCAATTAAACAAGAGTAAATCCAAATATAGTTTGCTGCAAAACTATTTGGAGAAAAAAAGTAAAGAGAAAAGAAAACAATAAGAAATTTTTTTTACAAAAAGCTAGGTTCTTCTGGAAAATAACAGGAGTAAGTTTTCCTTATCTAGTTATTTTTTCATGGAAATGCACCAATTTCCTTTCTCTATCTCGACCAATTGGGTGTTTCTCAAGGATAGAAAAGGAAATATCACGAATAAAATAAGAAGAAACGCAAGAAGAAAAGGCAAAAAGTGAGTAAATTGATTTGATGAATCTGGAAGGCAAAAAGGTGACTAAGAAATACAAAGTTCAGAGGCAAATTTCATTTACCTCAAAGTACGTACTATGAAAACAGCAAAGAAAGGACAGAAAAAGTGTGCCTTTTCTTTGAGTGTCCTATTATAAATCTTCTATTGTTTGTTGGTCAGTAATGTGTTTATATTTAGGAATTTGTTCTTAACAGTTGAATAGATCTATTTAAAGCTGCAACACTTAGAGCCTGTTTGGAAAGCCACCTAGAAATTGGATTTTGGTGTAATTGGGTGTAATTACACAATTTGGCATGTTTGTATGGCTAAGTAATTACTTGGTCAACAGGAAATTGGGTGTAATTACACTCTCCAATTCTCTAGGGGAGGTGAGAATTGATGGTAATTACACTGTGTAATTACAAGGTTACTTTTTAATTTCTTCCCTTTTTGTTCTTATTTTAATTTATTTTCTTTATAACTTTTTATTTCCACTATTTTAATTTCTTTTTGTTTTAATTTTTTATTTAATTTTTACTTTTTAATTTTTTTTAATTTTAAAATATATTTTCTTTGTACATTATTTATCTTTTATTTCTCTACCTTTACTTCTTATTATTCCATGTAATTGCTCGTATATTTTATTTTTATTTGTTTTATTTTCTTCATTTTGCGTAACTGCTAATTATTCTAGTTTTTGAAACTACACCTGCTAATGTTAGAAATAATGAGTTATTAAAAAACTTGGCATACAATGAGGGATGTCCTTAAAGTAGAATTTCGTTGTTGAATGAAGTTATAAACTTATTATGTATCCTAATCTTAAGTTGTATTGGAGCTTCGGTTTTCTAGTACCCTGTCATGTCACTGCTTGTGGTTATTGCTACTGCTTTCTTCCATTTATTTTGTCTCCGGTCCTTACATTGTTGATATCATTTTCCTGGCCTTGTTGTTGTTATTTACTTGTTCCTTTTCTTACTCTCGAGCTGAGGGTCTTTCGGAAACAACCTCTGCCCTCCAGGGTAGGGGTAAGGTCTGTGTACACATTACCCTCCCCAGACCCCACTTATGGGATCCTACTAGGTTGTTGTTGTTGTTGTTGTTGGATTTTGAAATTGTGTTGTATTTTGTTATGTCATATTGCATGTTGTTCATTTTTTAGTTAGAATTGATAAATTAGTTTTGTCAAACATTTGAGTAATGTTAGACATTATATTTATGAATATTAATTTGTTTTATCAAGCATGCATTCATGATGTTCTTACAAAACGTATGTTTTTAGTTTATAATTAATTAAACTAAATATTATTAATTTGGAAATATATATCATTTATTTTTACAATATTAGTTATAAAATAAGATTACTACTTAATGTATATTCAAGAAAAAATATGCATCTTAAATACCAAATCTAATATCATTTATACTTATAAAAAAATATTTATAGGCATATATTTATTATATTAATTTTTAAGTGGGAAAATGCATAAGTACCCCTCTGACCTATAGTCGGATTTCCAACAACACACTTTATCTTTGCGGGGATCCTATTACCACCTTGAACTATTTTGAAATAGAATTATTTGCACCCTAAAAGCTTATGTGGCAGAGCGTGTGTATTACCTCTCCCTGAGAGAGTGAGAAGCAAAATTATAATTTTAATTTCTTGAAAAAATTTAGTTTCTTAATTTTTTTTAAATTAAATATATAATTTCTCACTTTTCCTTTTTTCTTTTCTTTTCCTTTGTCTTCTTCTTTTACTTCTTTTCTTTTCTCCTAATGTTCCATCTTCACTTTTTCGTCATCATCCGCCGGCGACGTTGTCCGGCTTTTCTTCTTTCATTTATCATGCTAATATGCTTCTTCTTTCTCTTCTTTTCACACATAATAACACTCTCAAAAAGATTTATTCATATGCAAAACAAGATATACTCAGATCTGAAAAAATATCTATCATCGGAAAATGTTTTCTATGCCGGAGAAAATGGAGTCAATGAAATTTTAATCGAAAGAATCTTTTTTCTAACCCAACAGCACATATATACTCAGATCATTCACCATCACTCACCTTTTAATTTTGATTACGCCGCCCACAACCACCATCCAAAACCCTTTACCACAATAGGCATTAAAGACCTTAAGCCAAGCATAACAGCCGAAAAAAAGAAAAAAAAAATGAAGTCACTGATTGAAGACATTAGGGTGAATCCTTGTTGTTCAGCTTGGTTAGGTGACAGAAATCAAATAGAGAAAGGAGAAAGGAAAAAAGAAAAGAAAAAAGAACAAAAAATGAGGAAGAGAATAAGAAATTAATAAAAAAATTTAATGAAATACCACGTGTCAAGCGAGTGTGGTTCACCGTCCAACAGAAATCTGGTTGTGGCGTTTTAAGGGTGAATTTATTCTATTTCAAAATAGCTCAGGGGGGTAATAGGACCCCCGCAAAGATAAAGTGTGTAGTTAGAAATCCGACTTTAGGTCAGGGGTACTTATGCATTTTCCCTTTTTAAGTTTTGATAATTATTTCATTTAAAATTTAATTTAACTGTGTAATTACATTTGAACAACCAAACAGTACGCTTGTAATTACATTATGACAAACAAACAGATCATCGTAATTACTATATTGTGTAATTACTAGGTTGTATAATTACTACCCTAGTAATTACATAATTCCAATTACCGGGTGGCTTTCCAAACAAACCCTTAGGGACTTTGTTATTTCTTTTGGATATTTTGACACAGTATTAGACACCAACTTTTTTATCAATTATAACCCCCC